>JABJVR010000013.1:3231702-3244089 GCA_025773905.1 Chitala chitala
CACCTCTGTCGCAGTGGAACCACATGAGGAACTCTGACATGTCACCTCTGTCGCAGTGGAACCACATGAGGAACTCTGACATGTCACCTCTGTCGCAGTGGAACCACATGAGGAACTCTGACATGTCACCTCTGTCGCAGTGGAACCACACGAGGAACTCTGACATGTCCATCATGGTTGAAAGCATGTGACAGGCTCTGCCATGTTACTTCCAGTAACTGTGCTTGCTAGTTTCATCACTCGACTGTCTGCATATTCACATTTTGATTTGTGTATCTGGGATGACTGAAGCCATTCAGAAGAACTGATAGGGCATGGAATTTAAACCCAGACTACAACAATCCCTCCTGCTCTTATTAACTGTCATTTGCTACTGAGCCTCCGCGAATTCGTTTGTTTCCCACTTTGCCCCAGGACGCCTGTTCTGCTTGCAGCCAAATGAAGACGACCTTATTGAAAGTGTTCCTGAAAGAGTCCAAAGACAGCAGCACAAAATATTATCTCAAACTGACTTAAAATGTGCATTTATAGCTCACAATCAATGTCCTACTTTTTCAAATGTCACAGAGTTTAAATACTTAAAGCCAGTGTGTTATAAAAAAACCGTTATCTGGGTTAATGATTCAGTACAGGACTGTAAATCAGGAATGATATCTTGGCCTTTAGATACAAATTTCAAACTCACCAAGAGCCACAAATTCTGCAAAAAAAAAAAAAAAAAAATCACACAATAATGTGTCTGCAGAGTCATGGTTCATGAACAGGAGTTGGAAGACAGGTTTGTGCCACCATATTGTTCTCTTTGCTCAGACAATGATGATTTAAGGAAACTGTAAACATTTGATCATCATGCAGTCTCCACTCCAGACTCCCATACAGCGCTGGGGATTGTGGACAGGACAGGTATGGGTGTCAGTGACAGCTATCTAATGACTAGTGTCCACCTGGCTATGTGATAAGGTTGGAATATCAGGGCAGAGGGCTGGTTTCAGCCTGTCTCTGCTGGCCCCCCATAATCATGTAACATGCTTTGTGGGTGTTTTGCTGTAATGTACTCTGGAAGAATGTCACCTCTGCTGCACATATGGACTCAGCCTGTCTCCCTTCGCACAGGAATCCTGGTAAAACCCTAACAATTGATTTTGGTGTGGTCAGGTTTTTGAGCCGGGTCCTTTGTGTTGACCAACTCCACTGTCTGTTTGGAAACAACAGCACCAATGTCTAATAATGTGTGTTACTGGAGTCGGCCGCGACGGCAGAACGACCTGACCTTTGAAGCCTCATGCCTACACACCTCCGATAAGATATGTGGTGGACTTCCAGAATGCACGTAGCAAGGGAAGACCACGAAGCTCTCGTACTGTTTTTGAATGGCGGGAGGGTTGGTTACAGAGCTGATTCCTTGGAGCTCCCCTATCTGTGACTAGAGCAGTGATCGTCCAGAGAGTCACATGGTCAGAGTCACATGGTCAGACAGTCACATGGTCAGAGGGGGGTGCAGGCTGAGCTTCACACCACTTTTACATACCCTGATGGGTTTCAGGAAGTCCAGATTGGACAGGAAGAGCTTCTCGGCGTTGGTGAGCCAGGATACTGAGGATGTGCAGATCACGTCCTGGACCACCTGTGACACGTTCTTGTCTGCGATTGTCACAAAGTCCTGGAGAGACGTCGTGTTGCACATGTCCTTCAGGTGGACCCCAAAGCCTTTGATTAGCACCTGAAACACAAAGTTAACATGGGGACATGTTCCAAGGACACCAGAGTTAATCTGTAACACTGAGGCTGTCCCAGGACGGTAACATTATCTTGTAGCCATGACAGATAACCCCAACTCCAAGAGAGATGGACAGTGAGAAGAGTCTCAACATTTACAGAAAGGCAGGACAGTCAGTCAACGAGCTTTAACTTATTACCAATACTACTATTCTGCTTGTAACGAAGATGAGGAAGAGTGAAAAACCATGACACCATGAACGTTCTCACCTTCTCTAAATTCACATTGGCCTTCACAATCTCCTGGACCGCATACTCGGATAAGGAGGCATTCTGCATCAGGAAGGAGGACAAGGTCTCGTTGTCACGGAGGAAGTCCTTCAGCTTGAAGCCTGTTGTACAATTGTAAATGCTTAGAAATGACACGGCTTTCTGAAAGAGTCACCCTCACCCACTCAGAGGAAATGGTACATGATATCAGTATTCAGTGATGGATTGAGAAATGGGTAAATGAGGAAAGAATATTTTATTATCTCCCAAAGGCTTTTCAATGTGTGTCCCAACTGAGGCTAGCCAAGTTGGGACACACATTGACACACAAGCAGTCTCCATCTCTCCACTCATGGCTTCAGTACAGCCCATCAGCCTGTCCCAGTTATTTCTCGGACCGGATGCAGAACTACCGCCTGACTGCTGCAGACAAACCTGACTCCCACGTCACCAGGACATACAAACAGCTGGTACAGCCTCACTCCACAACATGCCGCCTGTATCTGAAAGATAAGAGCTGCAGTGTGTTTAGCACTAACTCCAGATGTGAAGATCTTAGAGGACAGAATATGCTTTTGACCTAGTTCTGAACTATGTACCTTAAACCTGACGTGGGAGGAAGAAATACGGAAAGTAAACAGGAGACAAAGTCACCCATGGGAAATCTGGCAGAGCAAGCAGCAAATCGGGATCTTCTCTGCTGGTAGTAATACAAAAACACTGTACATCCTATGCTACAGCATCACGTCTTACCAGCAGCAAAGTGTAACTTTCAAAGGCAAACAAGTCACAGTTAAACATCCTAGGGCTACACAACGCTAACGTATTAAATAACGTCATGCATTTAACTTCTGTTTCAACAGTGCGGCAGTCTACAATGCAAAAGCAAAAAAGTAAAAAAAAAGTAAAAAAGCACCTGACCAGCATACAACACGCTATGTGCAGGTACGGCAAACTGGACAGTCCACTGGCTGTGTCTTCAGGCTGCACGAATAACACTTCCATTGTGGCGTGTCTGGCTTTACCCAGTCTAACATTACCTGGTATAATGTGTCTGTTCACCCTAACCTATCTCATATCAGGCACGGCTATACTGAGGCTTGCTGGCAGCTTTAGAGAAAGGCACATTATCGCAGAGGCTGTCAGGAGATTAACACTGTTGGAGTCACACCAAGAAAAACACGTCCACGATTCTGAGCAGAAAAAATTAATGGCTGCTGTAAAGTAATAAAGCGGAAAATCAAGTGATGTTAAGCTTTTGGGACAGCTAACCTGTCAGGTAATCCCAGGTGCCAGTGGGTAGAACTACTGGCATTCACACTGGCCAGTCAGAAAGCTCAAAGGGTTTTTTTTTTTGGACATAATGAAGTACATGCCAAAAATAAATGTAAAAACACGTCATATGGACATGCTGTGCTTTATTGGTGTTTAGCAGGACCCCCCCCAGCCCTGACAATACTGGTGTTTAGCAGGACCTCCCCCAGCCCTGACCATATTGGTGTTTAGCAGGACCTCCCCCAGCCCTGACCATACTGGTGTTTAGCAGGACCTCTCCCAGCCCTGACCATATCGGTGTTCAGCAGGACCTCCCCCAGCCCTGATCATATCGGTGTTCAGCAGGACTTCACCCAGCCCTGATCATATCGGTGTTCAGCAGGACCTCACCCAGCCCTGATCATATCGGTGTTCAGCAGGACCTCACCCAGCCCTGACCATATTGACCATACAGATTCTTTTAAGTGACCTAAATATACCGCTTATCATGCAGTCTTCGCCGCTGTCTAATCCATAATGGACTGTGTATTGAGTAAATACGCTCTTGTGCGCTGATCACTGCCTCAATCGTTTTGTGGCCTTTGAGCAGAGATCATTGCTCTCCATGCATCTCCTTCAAATGGAAATCACACCAGTTTTAGCTACAGCCATTAATACAAACAGATACCGTGGCCTGGCTCAGTGTCGGTGTCGAGGCTGGCCGTCTGTGATGTCCGCATCCTGCCAGCGTGACCCCGCGTGCTCCACGCTACAGGCTACCTTAAACACGAGCGCACGACACACGCCGTCTGCAGACCCTCACCTGAGTTACTCTGCATGATCTTCAGAGCCCGGACCAGCTCCTTGAAGCTGTCCAGGCTCTTATCCTGTTGACTGTAGAGCAGGATTTTCTTGGCGTCAGAGAACAGGCGTGAAATTCTGTAGACAAAGGGGTAACAGTTATGCTCAGACACAGCCGGTCTGCTGGTGGTACACAGTCACACACGCAACCCAGTAGCACTAAAATGGTGAGGAGGCTCTGATCACCTGCCACAGCACTGTGAGAACAATGAGAACTGGACGGTACATTCTGTAAAGGTGGGGACGAGACTCACATGGACTCGTTGAAGTTCCCGACCACACCTGGGGACTCTCCGGGGGTGGGGTGGCGGAAGCACGGGTTGTTGGCGTTGCAGATGATGCCCTGAACCCAGGGCAGGGTGCCCGCCGAAGGCATTGCTTTGTTGGGGAAGTGGCCTGTCAAAACACCAACACTTATTACTTACTGCTAAGTGTGAACAGCTGCGCTTGTGCATTTCCTTCACAAGCTGTAACGTGTTTTTTCTGCAGCGCTTCAACAGCAGGGTTGGGCAGCTGCACGTTTTCCACTGTAGCCACAGGACTGGCACATACCAATTATAATTTATTTATGAAATTTAAGAATCCCTGTGAATCCACAGCTATATTGTGCACTCTTTAATCTTTTTTTAAATTAGATTTGCATTATACTTTCAACTTCAGATATAACTTTAATAGAAATGTGTAATTTTAAAAATTGCGAAACATGAGAAGTGTAATGTAATTACAGAGGAAAATGGTACATTTCCAGCTACTGCAATAGAACTTGTTTCAGTGTAAAATGATGGCAGCTATTCCAAAGTCCACACAGGCAGATGTATTCTGTATTCAGTGATGACACCCTAATTACAAAAAAAAACCTGAATTTTTAATGCAACGGGTTGTTTCAGCAAATCTTCCAGACCTGAACACAGATCCTCTACAATTTCTGTACAGCAAGTCCAAAGAACAAATAACTAAAAACTCAAAAACTGGGATTGCTAATCAGTCAACCTTAAGACTGTTACAAAGATAAACAATCACTGATAAGATTAGGTGAAATAAAAGCCCTGGGGGAGCACAGAACTGTGCCACTGAGCCAGCACAGCTACACATCTTTGCCAGGTCAAAAAGTGAAAATACACAGTTCCAGTGCGTGCTGAAGTTTCACTAAAATGTTCCCACTAAGATTCCTGAGACATATTTCAAGAGTACATTTTGTATTCTAAATTCCCCACTTCCCAAAATTGTTAATTCTGAAGAGGTGAATACACTCCAGACTTTAATCCCATCTCTCATTCTGCTACCAGTGTGTTCTTGATTTCTTAGTAGATGGACTGTGCTATCCTCCCCCACGCTGAAATTTCAGAGGGAATCGTCGCAACATGCTTCAGAAGCCAATAACTCACATGCTGTCTGATTCATACCAAAGATATTTCTTTCCCAACGTCAAAATGGAGGTTTTGAAAAAGAACTGAAAAGACGCTGGTGACACTTCTTCTTTCAGAATGTCTGCTCTGACAGATGAAGCGTTGGCCACAATCCGGCATTACGTCAACTTCGCGCAACGCAACTGCCATATCACCTTCTCAACAGATCACTTAGGTAATGAGTGAGCGTTCGGGTAAACCTGACCGTACTCTGTGAAGAAAACAGTGCAGGAGAGAAAATGCCAGGACTCAAACAGGCACTTGTGTGAATGTTTCAGAGTGAATGGACACACTAGGATTTTCTCCTTGTACTTGTGAGAATTTCGTCATGATTTTAATCCCCAACATTCACCTTCTCAAGTCCAGTGACTGCTAGTGGCGTAGATGTGTTCCACACACCCACTGATACAGACAAATGGCATCGTAACCTCACACAAGCAGACAGCAGGGTCTGTCTGGACACTCAGTGCCTCAGTCTTTCGCCTAAAGAACTATGATATTTAGATTACGCAATTCAATTAGGCCCCATAAACTTTACACCTCCATAAATCTAATCAATCCCTCATACTTAGCAAATGTACTGGATAATTATTTGTCATGTAACGAGCTTCATGCAACACGATCAGTGTACCTACTGAACACACACACTAACCGCTCAATGTAATTGTGTTTCTCACTAACAGGAAAGAAACAGGCTGCAAACTGAATCTAACTTCCTCTAAGCTTGCTTGGTCATATGCAGCTATACTTCTCCAAACATTTTGTCACTTGGTAGCTACACGAACACGCATGGACATGCATTCTCGTGCTGAAAGATGGAGAAGCAGAGATAATCACCGCACCCAAAAAAGCTCTGCCCCAGTTATCAACTGAATTTTTAACTGCACTGGTAATTTATCATTGTGTAACCAAACCAATCTGCTAAATTTGATTAAACTGTCTTCGACTGAGGTTTATCTCAGTAAAACAAAGAACGGTTAAAAAAGAACCATCATGATTCAGAAGCCCCCCCTAAAGAGGATCATTTCTATTGAGCATCTCGTAAGCGGCCATTGGTCACAGTCCTACAAAGGGCAAAGGTCACATGCTGTAACCCAAATGTTATTCTGTCCCTGCAGATCAATGTCACCGCAGATAATCACAGGTTACAGAGATGTTCTACCATCTGGTACGAGTCCTGGGTCAGGAGCAAAAAAAAAAATGTTCGTAAAAATGTGAAGAAAACAAAACTAATAAGCGTCCTGCCCATCAGGTAGTGTGGAAGAGGAAGTGTGTGGCTGCATGGTGAGATCTGACTGAAGATTATCTCAGAGGTCCACCACAAACACACATCGCCGTGCACTAATTTCGGGTGTGTATTTTCTCTCTGTTCCTGTTTTGTTTTTTAGAATACAAATCGAGAGGTTATCAGAATTTGTTCAAATTCCTGGGCGGAGAGGACTTGCGGGCGAGGAGTCCGCACTCACATTCGTGCTGTTCGTACGGAGGGTAGTACAGCCTCACGGAGATGAGGATGAAAAAGATGAAGAGGGGCCAAATGACCTCGATCAGCAGTTGGAGCTGTAGGATGAAAAGAAACGGACAAGGTCAGCGATATGACTGGCATCCTATTAAACCACTTAGTCAGTAAAAAAGCGTGCAGCTCAGAGCTGCCTGTTAACAGCCCGCGGAAGCTGACAGCACACAGAAACGGCCCGCAGTCTCAGTCACTGCCGTTGGCAGCCAGGCAGCTACCTGCTCCAACTCTGTGGGGACGTTCACTATAACTTATCGACTGAGAGCTACATGCTAATCCTGTGGACCACAAATTAAGCCACACGGGTACGCAGTCAAACAGGGCTGGCAGGGAATATCCGCAGGAAAGAATGAAACTTCTGCTCAAATTCTGAGTGGCCCTGCACCACCTAAAGCTGCTGCTTTATTACATCACACTTTGGTAGTGAAAACTGAACCCCAAATCTGGTCATTTCACTTTCACCATCCTTTTTGCCTGAGCCAACCAAAGTTTCATCAATGAACTATTGGCACAGAAAATGTTACTGAGGTCTGGTAGGTTGTTAGTGCCTAAGACCTCAGCCAAGTGAAACACTACATCCTTCACCTGAAAATATACAAATGCTACTCAACCTAAAAAAATCTACGTCACCATGTAGCATTTAATCATTTTAATCTATCAGTTTTAGGTTAAATGCTCTCTTTCTCCACAACTCTATTTGGAATGATACAAAGAGCAGTTAAAAGACTTGTTACTGTCTTCTGCGTTCTTTTATTTGTTAAGCTCAGATCAAAAGCACTCGTGACCAGAAAACCCAAAAAATCTTACTGTATGTAGCCAAAAAAAATGTGTATGTATTTTTAGAGTATTTTATTCCGCAAAAAACAAAAGCAGGGTCTCGGTGGCTTTCACAGGAATTGCTGCGGAAAAACACGAATGAGGACAATGCGCATCCGTTTTGTACAGTACTGCAGGCACATACCAAAAATCACCGACGACCCGTTCGCTGCTCCGCGATTTTCCGCACAAAGACCAAGATGACAGAATAACTTTCCCACAGTTTTCATGCACACACTTAAAGGCAGAAAAGCCATTCCTTCATTTCCCTGTTTCTCTAAATACATTAATATAAGGTATATGACGAATACCAAAATATTCACTAGCTGTGTTCCACACACACACACACACACACACACACACTAACTGAAGAACATCCTACCGTTTGCCGTCTTCTGTACGTGAAGTTCTTCCAGAGCAGCAGCCCCAGTTGAGTAGACACGGACATCTCTCCGCTGAGCCTTCTCACCCAGCAGCCTCCCACTTCCAACTGAAATGACACGCACCTCTGGGTCGCTGCAAAAGGCAGTGTGCTTCCAACCAGCGTGCTGCTCAAAGGTCCCGGACAAAGTGCATCTACCTATCTCACTTTGACAAGATCACCGTTTTGAGCAAAGTTGGCATTTATTCGCGGTACACCGTGTCACACCCGAGATGCGAGCAACGCACTGACGAATACGGCGCTTTTAAGCGCTACGCGAGTTACTGACACCTTTAAATTAAGTGCTGACACGAAGCCAATGTCCCACCCCGACCCTGGCTTAGGTTTTGCTCTGGCAGCTTTAAATAGCGGAAAACTAATGCAATCAGTTGCGTTTAAATTATTGTTTTTGCTTTTTAAATAAAATGCATCGTGTGCTGTTCATGGAGACATTGTATTTAAATCTTTAAACTGATTTTTCCTCTTTTACAAAGCCGTTTTAAATTTTTCAATCGATGCAAATTCTTTCTGATAGGACTGGTTATACGACAAAGAAAGACTTTAAGAACACTTCATTGCTTCTTAAACGTGTGAAATCCCGTCTGAATATGATTGCTCCAATTCACACGTGTACACGAGCTGTTGTACACCATATACTTGTCACTGAGCAGAAAGTGTACATTAAATACTCTAGTTTAAAATTAGATGTAATGCATTATACGATTTTCTAACATAAGGGCTTTGTTCTTTATCTGATTAATGTCTTTTCTGTTCGCCTGTGACTCTTTCAGAAAGCCTGTGATTAAATAAAATGTCGATTTAAATCTCCTACTCTGGTAGCATTTCTCAATATTACATGTTAAGAATTTAATCTCAGTTTATGTAGAATTTATTAAATCCACTTTATATTAATTAGAAATGTTTAAATAAAAAAAACAGTTTTGTTATTATTTAACATTATTAAGTATGTAATCTTCCATGATTCGTATTAACTAGCAACACAGAAGTTTTACAATACTTGTACATTCAAAATGCGGGTATTATCAGAGTTTACAATTTAAGGAATCCGAGTGTAACAATGACACGAAGCGGAGGCGCCCCTAGCGGCGGTGGTGTGAATTACATGCTCACAGCCACAGTACTGTATTGTGACGGTCATGTGCCCAGTGTGTCACCGTTACTTTTAACTAAAAACACGTCAACTCCTTTGTTGATATTAGTGCTTTCATTTAATGTGCATTTACATCACACATTTAGACTGGAAGAAAGCATGATCTTTTATCCACTTTTTGCATCCACCTTGATGGATCGCTGGGAAGGAAGATTTGCGATAATCCAAAAAAAAAAAAGAATAAAACACGTTTTAATATCTGCTGTTAGAAAATTATACATATGTCGACATATTGCGGTTTATTCCGTACATGTTCGGTGCGTATCATTAAATAATTCGCTTCGCTGTTGCAACATGAAGTATTTCATTGTTTCTGGAGCAGGGGTTACTATCGGTCATTGACGATGTCTCATCATATGTATTTCTCAGTGAATACGCAAAGACTTCCTGTCTTACCGAAAGAGTATTTGTACATTTTTGAGACATGCAATTGTGATATCTGTCGCAGTAAAAACAACGACATGTGCAAAGGAAGAGTGTTTCATGTTAAATAAAAATTATGATTTTAATCGCCTAAATCTAGCATGACTTTAGATCTCGTCCTTAATTTCTGTGACTTGATGGAATGATACAAACAAACAAACAAACAAACAAACCAAAACAAAAACAACAATTCTGTACACAATGCATATCACATTTACTATCTGAATTTCATCCTGGAATTACGTCGTTCAAATGTATGTTATGTCTCATCACTTTACCGAGTTGCTTATTTTGTGTAAGTTAACATGCCTAAAACAAAGAAGGCAAAATATTTACCTTTTCCCTGAAAGCGGTTATGAATTGTCTTTGTGCATATGTTGTAAATCCTCCAAAGAGAAAAACAAAGCAATCCCTTTGTCCACTTTTTCCTTCGCTTAATATCCACGTTACACGTCCCCACTCGCAGTTCAACAGTGGCGTTTTTAACCTCCGAAAGCTTTTATAGCGCAGACGACCGACGGAGGATCCGGGGTTACTATCGGTCAGGAGTGGTTTTCAGCGCTTAGTCTTCGCAAGGCAACCACGTGCGGAGTCAAAACAGCTCTTAAAAGGGCCACCGGTTCTCCGAGTGTGTACGGTGTAACCTAATTATAATCTGCTCGCATTCCCTGTGTGGAATCGAATTCAAAATATTCTCAGCACCACAAACATGGAAGTAACACGTTGTTGTTAGCGGCATCCTTTATTTAATCAACCTTCACCAGCAGTCGGTGATGCATTTCGGATCTCTTGCCTGGAAGACGGTACGCGTCAATATTTGCACTCAGTATGTAAACTCCAAACCCTCCATTTCTTACTAGTAATGTCCTGTAATACATAAAATAGTTAATGTAAGTACTAGAGTACCTATTGCGACAGATGAGATTGAAACAAAACATTTGCAAAAAAAAGAAATAAACCAATAAACATACTTGAAACAAAGCTATATTTTATGTATTCAAAAATCAACACAAACGAGATTATATTTTCACAAGCTAACAGGAAGCTCTTTTTTGTACATTTAACGCAACACATGTCCACCCCTAACACAAACACAAACAGGTTTTGTCCTGTGAATGCTTCATGCATGAGCCGTAATATGGTCTATTGGGAATAATATGTCACGGTGAACTTTAATCACTTCTGATTCTGTCATTTTATGAGGCTCAGTTTCACATGCTGTTATCCCACACAGTCGAAGCAGACAATGAAATCATGGAAATAGCTGCTTCTTTGTGAGTTTGAAAGATTGCACCATTAGGAAAAGAGTAACTCTGTGCATCCTCTGTATAACTTGGGGATGACGCAGCCTGCCTTTCTGAGTGGAATTTTTGTTGGCCTCATACTGCCATTGTGGAACGGGATGAAAAGTGCTTCACATCTCTACGTGCTGGGAAACAGCCCACGCACTCAAACATGTCATGACATGCATTGTAATAAATAAAAAGTTCTTGAAGTTGTTAAACATTCACTGTCATCCTATGGTCAGCCTCAGAAGTACAGATTCTCTCACTGCCTCTGCAGGACTGACTGAAAGTTCAGTCAGGTGAAGTACTTAGCACCGTACAAACATTTCACTCCTTGCCATTCTTTGCATTTGGACATTGTAGTGTGTTTTGTCTTTTCCACATATGTCTTCAGCCTCCATTCTGCAGAACCCTACAGTGGCCCAAGGAATGACTAAGTTGTTGATTGCTTGGTTTTTGATCAGTCTTGACTTTTCTGAGGTTTTGTTCACAGGTTTTCAGGTAAGTAATTTGTCTTGGTGCTTTGTATGCAGGTGTTCTGATTGATTCTGGCTCCTAAGATAACACACAATACCTAATTATACTTAAATAATTTGCCTTGGCTGAGAGTGGCATGTTAGCTCAGCAGATGAGGTCACCTGAACCAGGGGTCTGAGCATCATCCCTGCACCGTGTCTGTATGTAGTTGACTTTATTCTCTTTGCTTGTGCGTGTTTCCCGTGAGTGTTACATTGTCTCTTCTGCTCTCCAATCACATGCTGTTCAGGTGACTTACGTAATTCCAAGTCTCCCCAAATGAGTGCGAAAGTTCCCTGGGTCTCACTTGGTGCCCCATCCAGTGACCTGATGAAGACCACTGTGACGTGCTGTGAAGGTCCACCCAGCTGCAGGACAGGAGGTCAGTGTTTGTACATGACTGCCAGTCATCACAAATGAGCTCCATTATGTTTTTTATTTTCTTTGTTGCTTTGTGCCATAACTTAATGCTTCGTGTTCCTTGTGTTCATATATTTCTCTGCCCTGTGTTTTTATCTGGCTCCCCACATTAGACAGTCACTGCAGAAATGTGAATGTGTTACGGACAGCTACGGCATCAGACTCTGCCAGCTGTGTGGTCATCGGGGTAACGTAAATGTAACGTTATAAGGGCAAGGGTGTGGCTGTGTGATGGGTCATCGGGGTAACGTAAATGTAACGTTATAAGGGCAAGGGTGTGGCTGTGTGATGGGTCATCGGGGTAACGTAAA
>JABJVR010000013.1:3269032-3285460 GCA_025773905.1 Chitala chitala
GACGAGGGCATTGCAGGAAGTGCCAGGGAGACGAGGGCATTAAAAAGTGGAATCATTGGAGAATTGTGAACATATTTATTTATAATATGGTTGACGTGTTTATATATTTAAAATTTATAGTAATTATGAACATGGGGTCAGATGACAAGGTGCAATATTGCCCTTTAAAATATGTTTAGATTTTTAAATGCATAAAGACAGTCTTGTTAACTACTGACACACACACACACACACACTACCTTCTGCGCTTTGACCTCTTCTGCCAGCGAGAGAGTGAGTGTTCTGTCAGAGGTGCTGTCCCTCAGCTCTGCAGGTAACTTACAGGACAGACCTCTCCTCTTCTTCTTTCTGCTGCGGAGGGACAGGGTTGGGGACAAGGACAGGCGAGGACGCCTCCAGTCCACCTGCTGCTCGTCACTTGGAGGTTCTGGCAGCTTTGGGGAGGACAAGTCTGCTCGAACAGGGGAAAGAGAAGGGTCCGGCCAGCAGTCACAGGAGGGAGATCACAAAACTGTACTCTGTGCTGCCTACACTCGTACCATCATTCAAGTGATCCTACAAAAACACACACATACACACGGAGCCAGTGAGAGTGTGTCCTCTGCAATCTGAAAGGGAAGGGACTGTCCTGACCTTTTGGGGAGGAGGGGGTCTTGGATTCGGAGGCTGGCAGAGAAGCTTCAGGTAGGTCGTCCCAGGAGAAGGCACTAATACGCAGGCTGTGTACAGAGTTCCTGTCACACACACACAGGTTCAGTGCCTTAGGCCTGACTGTACCCACTGCCTTCACCTGCCATAATACTCTGTGGATGCTGATAACTTCTGTGAGTGGCTGTAACACCCGAAATACGAACTTCCCTCTTTTTCACAATGTGGTTCCCCTTCTCTCTAACGAGGCTTTACTTCTCCCATGCAATACCAAGAATTCCCCTTTTTACCATGTGTTTTGACCATGTTCCTCTGTGCCACCTTCTCTTTCATCTTATTTTTTAAAGATGTGAATCTTTTACAGAATTAACTTTTGTTGTATGTAGTAGAATCCAGAATTTCTTTGTTTCCAAAGCTCAAAGATGGAAATAAGGATGAAAACCCCAAACACTGAAAGTGTGGGTGTTGCGGAGGCCTCTGATGTACCAGTATTGCCTCAGAAGAACTTTCTGTTCCCTAATGGGCAAAATAATGACACCAGATTTACATAACTTGGAAACACTCAGATGTTTGACTGCTGATGAGGTCTATCTGAACAGAACGACACCTCTCCTGAGATGCGACTGTGTGTGAGCCGTGACAGCAATGTCCCTGCAAGCCAAGCCGATTGTGTGCTTGTGTGTGTGTGTGTGTGTGTGTGTGTGTGTGTGTCGGGGCAGCGCACATGCTTACTGGATCTCGGTCAGGGGGTGCTTGAATGAGACGTTGGTGAATGTGGCACGCTGCTTGGGGGCTGGCAGCTCAGCAGCATCCTCTCCCACCAGGCCTGTGGGGGTCTTCACGATGGGCAGGAAGTCTCCATCTGGATACAGAGACAACATGGGAGCATGAGCCGACGTAGACGCTTCAGCCCGAGCTGAGCACGTTTCCCACAATGCATCATGGTCTGTAGCCTCCTGGCAGTCGGACAAGGGCGATGCACGACAAAATGGCGAGTTGCAACGCTGCTGCGTGACGGGCCTTATTCGTGCACACGCGTCATCCTCACATTGGGGGGCTGACCGAGGCTAATGCTCTGGCAGCAGATTTCAAAGCATTTGAAGATGTTCACTTCTAACTAGGTGTGCTGGACCCTTCGTGGAGGCCACGCCCTTCCGGGGAGAGTGGTGTTCCACCAGGTGAGCACGAGTGACATGGCTGGAGTTTGGGGAAGGGAGGCCAGTGGTTAAACAAGAATTCTAACCAGACCTTGTTATAACCAACATCACTTTTTAACCCTGTAAAATATTCAGCATGAATTTTGGGAGTCACACGATTATATTCTGGAGCTGGTCAGTGAATTTCCCTGTGGGCCAGTTGAAGTTTTGAGTGGTCTTAAACTGATGGCAGTTACATGGAGACGTTGGTATCTGCGCCCAACTCTGAGGCAGTGGGGTGTGACTGGAGGAAGGAGGGGGGCAGATATAGCCAGGAAATGGAGAAGACTCCACCTCCAGGCGCGGTGCAGCGTACTATACCGATTGTAAAAGAAGCAAACAGAAATGCACCAGACTTCCTGTCCAGTTACTTCTGTCCTCACCCCCACACATCACACCTGCTGTGTGTTGCCAAAAATACTGTAAGCTGTTCTCCATCTGCAAGTTTACTTCATAATAGGAAAGAAAGATGTTTATTGTGAGTCTTAACCATATGGCAGGATGTGGGGGGGACATATTTTTAGACACTATATAGGAAAACAATGTCCTCTGTGCCCCCGGACCCCAATGGTTTGTCCCTTTTGAGATTGACTGCTCGCTTAAGGTCATCAGAGGACAGAAAGTCCCGTGTGTGGTTCTACACACTATCCGTAACTGGCACTTTACATTTCTGATATGGTGTAACACCATCTGCTGTTTCCTGTGTTCTCTTACAGAATAACGGGATATTATTTAGTAGTGGATGTTTGTTCGTATGAACTGAATGCGCATTATTGGAGAGAACGGTTTAGCAGCGTTCCCGAAGCAGGGTGTCTTGCCAAAGCCCTCAGCTGACCATGTTCTGAGCACAGACAAGTGAGACAAATCCCCATAATAATGTGGTGGTGCCAGTCCAACTTCAGTTATGTGTGCTTAACGACCTGAGAGACTGTTTCCATACAGCCAGAGGGCTACTGCCACAAATGACCTTAATCCCAAAGCAGTTCTCTCGCTTTATTCAGACTAAACGCAGTTAGCCCTGTTTGGATGTGGGAATGCGGTCATTTTGCACAATTGTAAGATACTGTAGGCCAGATGTTATGTACTTATTATGGTCAAAGATGTTTTGTGGAGGGGGGGGTGGCATTTTTCACCCTCTAACCCTGCTGTCCTCTTTAGCGTTTAGGCACTGTTTGCATGTGGTGCTCTCTGACACGTACCGCTGTTGTGAAACAATATTTATGTTTTTATGTTAAAAGAAATGTGGCCTCTTCTTCACATTGTAAACTTTAAGATCACCTGTTTTAATTTCTCCGGCATTTTCGCTGAGTTCCCACAATCCCAGAAGCCCTGCAACTGTACATTATACTGCGGTTACAGAACATGCCACATCCAGATTTGTCAAGACAAAAAACACTACACTGCTTTTCCCCCCAGCTCCAAACATGAAATGCCACAAGATGATGGTTCACCAAACGCAGATGACTGATGAAAATGGGATTTTGCATATTTTTATTACAGGCTTCAAGGGCATAACTTGGTTTAGTTTTTCAGGATTGTGTTGAATTGTCCTACCTTGTGCTCAGGATGAGGGCTTAGTGCTTAACTTTGGATGCCCATGCTTTTGAAGGAAATTAGTCTTGTTCAAACTCTAGGAAAAAGACATTCTGCTGTGCTGTGTTGCTGTTGCATTGTAAACCTGGGAGGAAGATCTCCAACCAAGAAAGTTAGAGGTGGAGTGTTTTCCAGGCATCAGAGGGAGAAGTCCTGTGGTCTGTGTGTGTTCACACTCATGACACCATTTAAAGTGTGACACACTAGCTGTTTTCCCAGTCTATCCCAACAGACCTGTGAAGTCACTCTGTGAGGAAAATCCCCAGTTATTATGGGATAAATGTTCCACAAAAGGAAATTAAGGGCAGCAATCATCTTCTGATGTTGCCTGAGAATTGCTGGCCAATCACCTCGTCTAAAATCAACTAAACGTCCTGTGGTTTCTGGTGTGGAAAATTCCTTTTTAGACCCATCTTACCACAGCTGTGCTCTGTGGAAGTTGCTTTCAGTTTTCTCGTGGCTGACTTTGCTTTTGTCATGCTTGTATACTTCCTACCAATGTTTTGCTTCTAAGAGCAGTGCCCTTGCCTGTTTGTCTTTTATGAGGTGGATTTTCTCTGAGTGTTAGACCAAAGCATTTGAGTATCATGCAGTTATTTTGTAAATATGGAAGACACCTGTGCTACCTCAGTATTAGACTGTTACAACTCACTCCTGGCCGGGCTCCCAGCCTGTGTGACGTGGCTTTTCCAGAGGATTCAGAAAGCCGTGGTCGTCTTCAACCTTCCCAAACAGATGCATGTTACTCTGCTTCTCATCTTTCTTCATTGGCATCTGTTCCAAGCTCTCATCAAGTACAAGATCCTCATGCTTACTTTCAAGTCCATAAACCAGACTGCTTCAAGCTACCTCCACTCCCAAATCAAGACCTATGTCCCCTCTCATGCCCTACGGTCTGCCAGTGAGAAAAGACTGGTTGCACCTCTGCTGAAGAATGATCAACATAGGCACCAGAGATGAGAAGAGCCTAAATGGTGAAATGAGCTGCCTCTGGCTTTGAGGTCTTCACCATCTCTGTCCATGTTCTGTGAGCAGCTGAAGACTCATCTCTTCAGGGAACACCTCAGCACTTGAACTGCATCAGTTCTATTTCTTTAGTGTTCCAATGTTTAAATTGCTGCTTACTTATCCACTGTGCTATTGCTAACTTTAACGTGTGTTATTGATATTTAACAGTTTGCCATGTTAGTGAGAGTCCAGTCGTACTTAGCTGAATCTTGTGCACTTTGACTATAGTACAGCACTTTCTGTTAGCTGGATTCCCAGATATTGTCTGACCTTGTTTTAATACGCATGTTTACTCGTCCAAAGTGACTTACTCATTTGTAAAAAAAGCCTCTGCTGCTGAATGAGTAACCGTAAATGTATTTAGAGCACCACCTTTCCTGCTGCCCTGTGCCCCTCTGACCCTCTGTCCGCCCTAATGGTGGACAACGAGTCTTGGCCCCCTCACCTGCGAAGCAGTCCTGCGCGGCCTTCTGCGAGTCCGTGCCTTGGTCAGCGCAGGGCTGAACAGACCCCGTCGAGTCGCAGTACCTGTGCTGCCACCTCTTCAGCTGCAACTGCTGCAACCAGTACATCATGGCGTCGCGATTCAGAGCCTGCAGGGTGCCGGGGGGGCAGAGACGTAATAAATACGGTTATTCTTCCTTTATCACAGTTTACGTCTAAATGTTGCATAAAACACGAGAACGTTACCAACTGTGATTTATTTTATATAAGCTATCAAAATGGAATACGTGTTTAATTTCAGTTGTGTGTGTAAATAAGCAATTTGTGTGCTTTCAAAACAGTAATATTTTCAGTTTCACAAACAGGTCTACAGACTGCTGCATAAGATACAACTGTGGAAGATAAATATCACAAATGGCAGACTTGAAACGGTGCCTAGCCCTGTCCCAAATGGGAAGCTTAAACTGGAACACTTAGCAGTAAATGGGTAGTAATTTACCCAGGAGGGTATCTGCTTTGAAATGATGCCAGTC
Source organism: Chitala chitala (assembly GCA_025773905.1). Lineage (NCBI taxonomy): Eukaryota > Metazoa > Chordata > Actinopteri > Osteoglossiformes > Notopteridae > Chitala > Chitala chitala. Next base: position 3,274,455 of record JABJVR010000013.1, read on the forward strand.
TACCAGGAAGTGACACGCAGAGAGAAAATGTGGCTCGTCATGGACTGAATTTGGCAGGGTGTGGACATGTTGCTTAGTCTTGTCCTGCAGCATTACAGCGTTCTGCTCAGGCTGACCTGGGAATGGAGCGGCAGAAGCCATCCCAACACTGTGTTCTTTCTGCTTAGGCCCAGTGCAAAAACTGTTACTAACTGGAAACCGGAACATGATTATAGAAATTAGTTCAAAGGGCTGGGTGGGACAGGAAGTGCCAATGGAAACGTGACGTCATTCAGATTGGTGCAAAAGGCACCAAGGGATAAAAGAGGAGCTGGACTTAATATGGATTCTGCAGTATATGTAAAATGAGAAATCAAATAAGACACTAGAATTTAAGAAAGACTGCAGAAAGAGCGGAGAGCAGCGTTTCACTATGGAAACCCCTCTATCTGCGTCACACGCCAGAGCGTTTGCACTCAAAGCAGCCCTTTGTCACGAGACAGATGTGGACCCCGTCTCCAGCTGAAGCCGCTGTCTCGGACAGGAACTGGGACAGAGGACACATTCAGACATGAGCAGCCTGCTGTCAGGCCAGCCTTTGCCCCCTGACTCCACGCCTCCACCCAGCTGGGCCCCAGAACTTTGAGAAAACCAGTAATGTGTGACTACACCCTCACCCCAAGGTTATAACCCCCCCCAGAACTAAGTCTACCAGGCCAACATATACAGAGATTAGCAACACTGCACACATGAGGTATGGTTTCATCCAGTGGTACATGCCAATGCGTCAGCATGTCTGGGTGATTTTCATATGTACCCAGAAGTAAGGGAGTGCTCAGTGAGGTACATGCATGCGTAGCTACGGCAACTGGTGTCAACCTAGGTTTCTGTGTCTGTAGTGTTTTTAACTTCAGCCTAGGTCACTATGTCAGCATTATGTTTAACTCAAGATCAGGGAAAGCCAGGGCAAGTGCGATGTACCGTGCCAACCAAGTTTGGAGATGATGGTGGCATTGGCCAGAAATTAGTGGGCTGAGAGGAACTTGTTGGTAGAAATCCAAAAACGGACGTAAACGTGAAGTGGTTTTTAAATGTCACGAGCAGGGAAGGAAATGTGATCGGCTCAGCGCATGTGGTAACAGTATAAACGAGGGTTAACGCCTGCGCTCAGGCCCTTTGTGCCAAGAACACCAAGCACACTTAGTTGTGCTTGGTGTGCCAACTTGTGCCAGGGCATTCCACGGACCATCTTGCCTTGCTGTCGCTACTGAATACATCCTTGCCGAAACCAGAAGCTCTGAAGTCCTTAATTGGATTTGGGAAGCCATGACACATACCTGACAGTTACCAAAAACCTGGATGACATCAGCTCTACATACAGATGCCTGTGATGTATTTTACATGTTTACACCCTTTATACTTGACCACATGGCTATTCTTGTAAATTTACCATCATGGTATACAGGAGAACAGGGCGAGATGTCTAATGCTTGTCCTTTCTCCTGTTGGCACAGCTAAAAATTATGTAGTCTTTAATAGTTAACACATGTCCAGGGCTTCATCCATCTCACTGTAACATTCACGGTCGCTGTCTATGTGACCAGCTGAAGAGGTCAATTGGCCACAGCAAAACTGAGCCAATTAGTCTAGGCCCAGACTTCATGATGCGTTTCAAAATCTATGAAACTTTAGTTTCCTCTTATCAACAGAAAATTAAGGTCTGGGCACATTAAAGGCAGATGAACACACAACCAGAAGAGAACACAGAATAACGAGGGAAGAAAATGTGTTAGGTCACACTTTCCTTTCTGGTGGTGGAGAAAGTCCCCTTATGTAGGAGATATCATACAGAACTTCAAATCATTGAAACCAAGAAACATGTTCACATGTGCCTGTCTAGCTAATCATCTACCTATGGATGGTTGTGTAGGTGATGGAGATAGAGCAGGAGTCTGATCTGAGGTTGACAGTGTCTCATGTATGTGGCCGCAGGAAGGTGCTCTTTTTACCTTGAGGACGAAAGTCCGCTCTGGGGTCTGAATGTGGAAGGTACCCGCATCGCCTCTGAGTGGGTAGCTGAAAGTGGCTCGGCCAAGTGGCACGCGGCCCAGCGGGCTTGCGTCCTGGGGTGTCCTGTAGTAAAACAGCTGGCACTCCCTTTCCTCGTACGTGAACCAGCGACACTTCCAGCTCCTCAGAGGCCCTCCGAGCTTGTACAGGTACCCGCAGAGTTTGGTAGGGGCACCCTCTGCGACCCTGTCGGCCTTCTCCGAGCCCCCCGTGGCTGGCCCGGTTCCATTCTCTGTCACCTCTCTGGGAATCTCCGGGTGCATGATGGCGCCGGACACCTCAGACGATGCGAGATGAGCAGATTGCAGTGGGGACATTGTGCTGGCAGCACGTCCTTCCGAAGAACGACTTTCCATCAAGAGAAACCCAGGACTTGCAAGGAAATGAAAAGAAACATGTATGTTTATTAATTCTGTCTCTGCGTTCTCTAATAATAGTTCAATAATTAGACAACTACATCCCTTCAAGAGAAAAACCACCTGCCTTTAATAACGGCACGCACATCTGTAAGCCTTTTCTTGGCGTAACTTCTAACAGTTGACTCGTATATCAGACATACGTACATGGGAAAAATATCATAACAGGGTAGTAAATATGAAAACAACGGAGATCGGATTCCTAAACCAAGATTAACATTAATTAAAGACACTTTGAATTACAGGAAAGTGTTTCAGACAGATTACGGTAGCTCTATTGTGCATTCTGGCTCTGTTTGTTAGACTGACTAAAGCATTGTATTAGAATGGAACACATTTTACTGCGTGTAAGAGGTACAATTTTAAATGAAAAATAGTTGAACTAAGGCGATTTTAACAGGTGTATCTGTTAAAAAGCGAGTAAATCATGGATTATACATTTTTCACAGGAAAAGTGGGGAAAACCGCTCGGATGAGCTGGATCTATCTATTCTTCTACACTAATAAAGGTACTTCTCACTTTCCAGTCAGTGAACTCAACGTAATTCCTACAAAAGTAAGCATATTAAATTGGTGTATGATAAGGGCAGAGACCGCAGTCCAAGTATGTAACACCACCTAACCATCCATTGTTTTAATAAATCCCATGTCTAAAATAACTAAAATCACTAGCGAACCGTAAATATCGAGTACCATAAAGACAAAGTGTGATTCCGGGGTCATCACTGATGTATGCGGGGCACAGAGCGGAGATGCGGCTCCTGCCTCGCAACACAGAGAGGCGCTGCGTCTCATGCCCCGCAACACAGAGAGGCGCTGCGGCTCCTGCCCCGCAGCACAGCGCGGAGATGCGGCTCCTGCCCCGCAACACAGAGCGCAGCTGCGTCTCCTGCCCCGCAACACAGAGCGGAGATGCGTCTCCTGCCCCGCAACACAGAAAGGCGCTGCGGCTCCTGCCCCGCAACACAGAGAGGCGCTGCGGCTCCTGCCCCGCAACACAGAGAGGCGCTGCGTCTCATGCCCCGCAACACAGAGAGGCGCTGCGTCTCATGCCCCGCAACACAGAGAGGCGCTGCGGCTCCTGCCCCGCAACACAGCGCGGAGATGCGGCTCCTGCCCCGCAACACAGAGCGAGCTATGTTATAGGTTAAAAAGCGAGAAATGTCACACTTACCGCTTTACATACAAGCTGTCCGAAGTCCTAACATATCGGTGAAAATACTCGGATTAAAAAAATATTCACAAAGCCTTAAAACACCAGAACTTCAAGATGAAAAAGTCTAAAAAATCAGCTGTGAAATGTTCACGTTGCGGAATGTGTGCGGCAGCTATCTGCGCTCGCTGTGCCATTGTGTTGAGTGTGTTAAGTGTGTTTGCTCAATAGGATTATGTCAGAAGACGTTTTGTCACACCGGCAGCTTCATTTTTAAGTCATAATAACGAGGCTACGTTTGAGTTCAAGTTGAAGGTGTGACCGCTGGTTTAAAGTGGGCTGTTCTGTTCCCAGGATGGTGTTCAGTACTCGTGTAGAGAAGCCAAGCATGTCAGTCTGTCATTTAAATATGTTAGTGTGTGGTCAGTATATATAAAATCATATCGTTTTGTACATATACATGTAAATATACATACATACATATAAAGTTCTCATTATATAATTACAATAAAAACGTGTAAATCTCTTCAAAAGGAACGTAATCTCGTGGACATGTACTGTAATTAGTCAAGTGTGTTAAAACGTAATATAATTTTGAAAATTTACAATTTAACTTTTTTTTGCAAACAATACTTGAGACTTCTTTTCCAAATACTACAGTAAAATAAAGTTTTAAAATATTATATTATTAAGTACGTGACAAGTGCTAATACACCTAATGTATGTTATAAGATTATTTATTGTTTATGAATGTCTGTTCAGAGTTTAGTGTTTTTTAAATCCATTTTTTGTAAAAGGACTCGTTAGGTTTAAAGTCCGTTTCACCTCCGTACCTGCAGAGGGCGCACTCGCTGACGTCTGTCTAAGATGACATGACGCAGGGGTTAAAGGTCAACGTCGGAGGTGTTGACAGCGTGTTTTCCTGCGTGTTTGCTTTGGAAGGAGCTGCGGTGTAAACTACGGTTTGTAAAGCTGTCATTTGATTCTGGTATTCACATGACAGATGGAAAAGTTATATAATATGGTGACTGTAATGTCTTATAGCAGCTGCCATGTCAATGGAAATGTTGGAATAGTGAAATGTTCGTGAATTGCAGTAAACGAGCTACGTGCCGAGTGAAAAGTGTGTAAAGGTAGAAGTAACGTTGGCATTTCAAAAGAGGTATACAGACGTGGTCTATATAATAAAGATATAATAAGCGACTTTCATTGATACTAATATCAAATTTTGCTGACATGCGTGCTGAAGCCGGTATCAGACAGTCGGGCTGCTTTAAAGCGAGTCAACGAGGGGCAGTTTGTGCGGTATAACGGAGTGCAGGCGCGGTGCCCCCGCAGGCGCGATGAGGAACCTGAAGCTGCTGAAGCTGGCGCGCTGCTCGGATCTGCGCTGCCCCGGGAGTCCGCAGTGCTGCTCCGTGCGCGCCGACACCGGCGCTGTTCTCGTGGCGTCCGGATACGGAATCACGGAACTGGACCCCCGATCGGCGCAGGTGAGCGCGCGACGTGATGGACGGTACAGTTTGTGGATGAACTGACACGTTTGTATGCTCAGTTAGGAAATGCAGGTACAGGCAGTGGGTGGGAAATATACACGCGTGTCTGTACGTGTCAGATGTGCTGGTCCTCCACTGCAGGTGCTGAATGAGGTATCTCTGACAGTTGAGGACTACCTACCCGAGGATGGTAGCGGGATTGTTGTGGGTATCCAGGATTTACCTGACCAGGAGGTGGTGTGCATAGCAACAGGGAAGGGTGAAGTCATTCTCTACAGTCTCAGTACAAACCAGGTACGGTCATAAGTTGTACAAGTCAGTGAAAGACAATATGACGTGAAATGTTGACGTTGAAGCTTTCACAGGGAAAAGTGAGTGGTTAGCACTGCAGAAGTTGAGATCTAGGGGTGCATTGTACCTCTAGATTTCTGACAGGCCTGCCCATACTTGCACACGCTGGGTACGCGCCTGTATCAGCTGGGTGTAACAGTCATTGTGTTGGTGGCACTGTACTCCTCTCCCCCACAGCTCGAGTGTGTCGGCACTGTAGAGAGCGGTTTGACAGCTATGTGCTGGAGCCCTGATCAGGAGCTAGTGGCCCTCGCCACAGGTGAGTGTCAGACACCGGAGTGTGTTGTGTGTGTACCGAGCTTACGGCGTCTCCTTATAGATGCTTGTGTGTGAATGCAGGTCAGGACACTGTCATTGTGATGACCAAGAACTTTGAGCCCATTACTGAGGTAGCAATCCACCAGGATGACTTTGGAGAAGGTTGGTCTGACATTCTTGCATGGCTCCTAGCCTGTGTCCGGCCCATCCTTCCTTCAGAAGGAACCCGTGCAATGCATTCCAAAACTAATCCTGGTCATGCCCCCTACAGAAAAGTTTATCACAGTTGGCTGGGGGAAGAAAGAAACCCAGTTCCATGGTTCAGAGGGCAAGCAAGCAGCACAGCGAAGGACAGTGGTAAGGGGGGGTTATTTCCATATGACTCCGTAGCATAACCATAACTATGAAGAAATCGTACTACAGAATTCAGAATCAGAAGAAACCGGTTGACTGAATAGTTACTTGTGATGGCAGTCGTGTCTTACTGCCAGATAGGCGTTGTCACTGTTTTGTGAGTATATCTGGGCATAGTGATGTTCCTCTGACCACGTGACAGGAGGTCCAGCCAGCCGTGCCCTGGGACGATCGCAGACCCCGGATTTCGTGGAGGGGTGACGGAGAGCTTTTTGCCATCAGCGCCATCTGTCCGCAGACAGGTCAGAGTTCACCTTCTCTCTGTCGTGTACTGTAATTTAAATGTGGTGTTAATTGTTGGTCCTGAAGCTAACGGCTGTTGTGTTGGTGTTTGTGCTCTCAGGTGCCAGGAAGGTGCGAGTATGGAACAGGGAGTGTGTGCTGCAGTCCACCAGCGAGATGGTCAACGGGCTGGAGCAGGCGTTGTGCTGGAAGTAAGGCGCGGACAGGGTCGCATGGGCGTGGGTCGGGCTGTACGTGAGCCTCAGTGTGGTCAGGTGGGTGTTAATAACTAGACGTCAGCCTCAGTGTGCTTATGTTCTGTCTCTCTTCCAGGCCCTCAGGGAGCCTGATTGCTTGCAGCCAAAGGCAGCAGAACAAACACAGTGTGGTGTTCATGGAGAAGAATGGACTTCTGCATGGTGGATTCCCTCTGCCCTTTGCCAAGGATGAAGTCAAGGTTCAAGCCTGGGTCTCCTGCATGGGTCTTGCTCTGAGATACAGTAACTGTTTCTGCTGATAGCTTGTGATCAGCTGACAGTGTGAAGGCACTTGCTGTATATTATTTTCTCACACACACACACACACACCCCCCAGTTGCTGATTTGTCCACTTTCCCCCTGCTCTCTCGTCTCTCGCTGGCACTCGTAGGTGAAAGAGCTTTTGTGGAACAATGACTCCACGATTTTGGCTGTGTGGTTGGAGGACGCCACCCCTGGGCAGGACGGCCAACGTAACACATACCGTGAGAACCTTTATCTTATTTTGTCTTGTTGCCAGGATCTTAACAGCACCAGAGTAGCAGCAGCTGTGTTTGTGTTACTCTGTACTGAATGTATTGACAGTGCCGTGCTTTTCATCGTTGGTGTCCCAGTCCAGCTGTGGACTGTGGGGAACTATCACTGGTACCTGAAGCAGAACCTGCAGTTTGGAAGAGACCCTGGACGGGCTCCGGCCTGCCTGTGCTGGGACCCAGAGCTGCCCCACCAGCTGCACATCCTGACCCGCGACTGGACTAGCCTCACCTACGACTGGGCTTGGACCACAGACCGCAGCGTATGCGAGGACCCCCAGGACAGCGCCAGCGTGGTGGTTATTGATGGCGGTGAGGCACAATTGAATGATAAAACATAGTGGTAATGTAGTGGAAACGTCCAGTGACTCCCATTGAAATAATACAGTTATGATGATTGATGGCTGAGTGGGCCAATGGACTGATGATTTCCATAGCAACACACACATTGCGGTGATTGATAGCAGATTGTGCCAGTGAGGCGAGGGCTTAACAACATCTTCTAGTTCAGTAATCGACTAGTTAATGACTGTCCATGTCTTGTTTTTTTTTTTTTTTAACTAGTTGATTTCCCAGCCAGTAAAGCAGACTGTGAATGACTGACTTCACTGTGAATATGTAAATGTACAACGTAAAGGTAGTACTTCTGTGTCCCTTAGACAAGCTCCTGGTGACCCCATTCTGCTTGTGTGTGGTGCCTCCACCCATGTGTGCCTATGAACTTCACGTCCCCGCCTCTGTGAGTCAGGTGACGTTTCACTGTGGGCCGGGGAGGAGCGAGGAACTGGCAGTACTGACCGCAGATGGACGTGTCTGTCTCTACGCTCAGGGTGGGTTCAGTAGAACGGGCACCTTCTGTGTGGGCCTAACGATTTCAAAGTTGTTTCTCAGCTCCTGAGTTTAAATGCCACAAATGCAGTAATTCCTGAAAGGGGCGCTCATAAGATGGTTGTGGTTCTGATCTGCTCCTGCAGGAACTGGAGGCCAGGATGGGTCAGGTGTCACAGCAAATGGGATTAGGGTCGCGGCCCAGGCTGCGCAGCTGAAGAAGACCTACAGGTTTAGTGTCTTAATACTGATGTCTTGGTGTGCTGGGCAGGAAATGGAGGGGCTTGTTAGACACTTTGTGTGTGTGTGTGTGTGTGTGTGTGTGTGTGTGTGTGTGTGTGTGTTACACAGTGTAGCCCTGCAACATCAGGAGCCCTTGGCACTGCACCACCTCATGTGGCTGAAGGATGACACTTTTGTGGGTGTGGCCTGTGGCGATCAGCCCTCCCAGTCCTGCCTCCTCTTGCTAAGCCCCTCCCAGAGCTCAGAGGACATCTTGGAGATTAGGTATTCCAGAGCCTAATGATTTTGATATATTTTGCATTAGAATTTGTAATTGAATCTTTGTGTGTTAGCTTGTCAACGCCTCCAACAGGTGGAGCACCCTTATAGAAGGTCATGTGACCAGCCTGTGCCACAGCCCGCGGACAGGCACGGTCGCCCTGCACATGGACGACGGCCAGCTCCAGAAGTTCCTTTGGGGTCAGTGTTGCTCTTGGAGGTGTCTGTAAGGTCACGTGGATTTGAGATTCGGAGTAGGGGAAAGGCAGCGTACGTGTGTGTGCTGACTGGACTGTGTTGTGTGACTCCTTCATGCCCTCCACCCTAGCAGATTCCTGTGAGCCCTCATTGGGAAGGTGGCAGAACAGCAGTGGAACAACGCTGTGCTTCCCTGTTCCCTGTGTGCAGACGGCTGTGGGAAGCATTGGGGAGGAGGTAACCTAGATAGTGTCGCCTCTGCCTACGGAGCAGTGTCGACACAGGAGCGCCTTTGACGTGGATCGTGTAAATGATCTGAGTGTTGAGGCAGAGTCCCTCCTTGAAGGGACAGATGTATTATGGACACATTTTCTTGTTACTTATTTTGTGTCCCCACAGGAGCACATGTTTGGTCTAACTGACCGCTCTCGGTTCTTCGTTGGTGACACCGAGGTGGGTTCAGCCGAGGTTACCGTGTGAAGGAGGCACATGCTCTGCACTCCATCTCTTGTTGACAGTTGTGTCCCAGTTGGTGCGAGGACAGGGACAAGTAACGCGGTGATTTTGCTTCCCCGGTGATACGTCTCACTGCCTTCTCCAGGTGGCGTCCAATGTGTCGTCCTTTGTGGTGTGTGACATGTTCCTCCTCTTCACCACTCACGCACACACCTGCAGGTGCCTTGATCTCACCTCACTGACGGTCAGAGGTGAGCCCCTTGGGTGTGGGTCCTCTTTACGAAGTATCAGGTATCTTTGCCTGTGAGGAAAGTGTTTGTTTAGATGTTTTAGTTTCCCAGGGGTCCCCAGCTGGGTTAATGGCATGACTCTGGTTTTATGGCGATTTGTCCTGGTCCAGGACTCTGTCTTTATATGTTATATTGTCCTTAGAAGAAATATATGTAGTTATTTCAGTGTTAGCTAGAGAGAATTCACTTTATTGATGTTGTGGGATTAATGTTCTGTGATGCAGATTAAATTATTTATGTATTGACAGCCAGACAGCAAATGGTTAAATGTACTGTCTTGGGGTCCTCCTAGAAGCTAGGGGGAGCTCTCTGTTATGACCCCAGCTGGACATTTTTATCCTCAGGGCTCCAGGCAGCCCTGGAGTCTGACGTTGGGCAGAATGACGAGACACTGCGCCGAGTGGAGAGAGGTTCTCGCATTGTGACCGTGGTTCCTCAGGATGCCCGTCTAATTCTTCAGGTTTGTGGAGACCTCTGTCAGAGCCCACAGCCTAGTCCCACAGCAGTGTCACCTGTTGTACATGTTGGACCATTCTGAGTCCCCCTCAGCTCTGTGTGATCTTCACCTGGCTCGACATGCACAGCACTCTGGGCTCGCTTCGTTACACGGTGTTCACGTCTGCCCCCAGATGCCTCGTGGGAACCTGGAGACGATCCACCACCAAGCACTGGTCCTCTCCCAGGTCAGGAAGTGGCTGGACAGGTACGTGGCTCTCCGGTTTAGCAGACGCTCCAAGGCTCGTTGGCGTTGACCTCTCGAAATGATGCTGGCTTGTCTGTCTTGTGTCGTCGTCTTCAGCCTCAAGTTCAAGGAGGCTTTTGAGTGCATGAGGAAGCTGAGGATCAACCTGAACCTCATCCATGACCACAATCCCAAGGTTTCGTGATGTACCGTATTAATTAGCACATTTTCATTCTCACCGTCCAACACTGAGTTTTATCAGAGTGACGCTTGTTTAATTATAGGTGTTTAACAATAACAGGTCTTTGGTCTCTTTACTGCTAGATGTTCCTGCGGAACGTTGAGACGTTCCTAAGGCAGATTGAGTCTGTCACCTACATCAACTTGTTCCTCACCGAGCTGAAGTAAGCGTGATTGCGCTTGTGTAAAACAAATGGCTGCTGATGTGCAATGAAGCCGTGCTGAGGCATGTGTCAATCTGGTTACACTTAGAGAAGAGGACACCACCATGACGATGTATCCCCACAAGTCTCGCTCTGCTGGCCCACCAGCCCCGGAAGGTTGTAGAACAAAGGTGGACACCGTGTGTGATGCCCTTAGGACCAGTATGGAGACGTTGGACCCGCACAAGTGAGCAGCGTTCACTGACTACCGTGTGTACGTTACCCAGTCCTGATATTCCCCTCACGTGTCACTGAATTTCTGTGTTTTTCTCCTCGTTTTTACACAGGTATTTCTTGTCCATTCTAACCTCGCATGTGAAGAAAAGTGTCCCAGAGTTGGAGATTGCGCTGCAGAAAGTCCACGAGCTTCGAGGTACTTCAGTGATACCTGCCATTACAGGGAGGAGAGCACACTGCTCTGTTAGTGGATGTTAAGTGTGTGTGTGTGTGTGTGTGTGT
>JABJVR010000013.1:3285560-3323634 GCA_025773905.1 Chitala chitala
TGATGTAACGCGTTCAGCACATGTTTACCATTCAACACTGGCCTTACTTACCAAGTGCCTGTCCTAATGATGTAACGCGTTCAGCACTCTGTCCACTTATCTTCACTCAATTCATCTGACTCAGAAGGACCTGGACACCTACTGAACTCTGAGAACACTGAATTATCCTCTACCCAGTTCAGAATCCACTCGCACGGATGGCAGAACTGGGGAAAATCCACACCTATACAATGAGTTGAGTGGATTTTTTTCACTACATGAGAAGAGTGGAAACCATGGCAACAGTTGCTTCTTGTTGTATCCTCGCTGTACTTGAGGACTGAGGTGGGCCCAAAATACTGGCACTTCATTTTCTTGAAAGAACTTATTTTTAAACCTTTGATAACTGTCTACTGTTACTCATAACTGTTGTGCTTCCTCTAATTCTCTCGCCACCTCTGAAACATTCTTCTACTACTTTAATATTTGACCCAATACTTACTTCAAAATGGCAGAATCCAATTAGTAATTTAAGTAGATAAGCAAATGTACCTCTGCATGTTCTATTTACAGACTGCTGAGTGTTTCATATGGGGGGTCAGACACAACAACACATAAAATATTTACATTTACATTTTATTTATTTAGCAGACGCCTTTGTCCAAAGTGACTTACAAGGATAATAGTACACGTGCAAGTCACAAACGAGGTCAATCAGTATTAGAGAATCTACTAACAATAAGTGCTGTCCTAATATCACAGTACACACTAAATCTGGCAACTGTCACACAAGTAGAGCATAAGCAACAGAAAATTACAACTAGATACACACTTTAAATCAAGTGGCCATCTTTGGAGTTACAACTACAATTACAATTACAACTACAAATAAAAATATTTAGAAAAGGAGTCATTACAAAGGTAAAAAGGTGAAGCAGTCTATCATGTATACCTGCCCTTCAAAAGTAAACCACCTGACCAGCAAACTAGGGAGAAGGGCAGCGCTCGCGGAAATACGCGTCTTTTTTGTCTAAATTCAAACCAGTATGTGTGATTCTGTCAGAAAGCAACCGTGAGCAAAGCAAAGTGTGCACAAAGCCAGGCTGGAAAAACAGGGAATCTACAAAGTGAGGCCAAAAGATGTGTTTCTAACAAGAAAGCATAGAGCAAAAGCTTCAGCGCTGCTGAAGGGAGAAGGTCTGCAGCGGCCACCTCAGAGTCTTCACTTAAGTCCTCTTAAAGCAGATCAATCCTGTTGACTGATGTTATCCATCCCTTAGGTACAAAAGCAGCTTTCAGCTCAAGCAGCTTCTATTTCTCCAGCCGATTAACTGATAAATCAACTTATCCCATCTTCATACAAACACTCCCAATCAAATGGGCTTAGGGGCCCTCCGGGACTCGTTTCATGGACGTGAGGAGTATGTTCAATTTTGCTAAAATGACTTTCCAAAAACATTACCTTACCTTTTTTATAAATGCATGGTACTTTTCTTTACGGGAAAGTCTGATGAAGGAGTTGTCATTAACAACGATCCATTGTTAAATGTCATTAAATGGCTGCCTTGTTTTGCTAACAACGGGGCACAGATGTTCACATGTACAGGAAGTAGGGAGACCCTCCCACCCCTCAACGGTACAGTTTCATGGGTCATCTCCGCATATTATGGTTTTCTGCCACAGTGCAAAAATATGCACACAAGGATATACCAATGTGCGCACACACACACACACACACACACACACACACACACACACAAGGCTGCCTTGCACACATTGTTGCCTGACACAGTTTCCAGGACCCCTCGACCCTGCCCTAATAAGCAGTATCTGGAAATAATTGACAGCCCAAAAAAGTAAAGACCAACGGAAGCTGTGGACATTACCACTGGTGAAAATATGAATCAATTAAGAAACACCACTGATGACCATTAACACCCATTTCCTCCATAAAAGGTTTAGCATTACACTGAATACACAGGATGCACATGATGGTATGTAAGGAGAGGTCTGAGAAATGACTGCATTACATAATTAAAGATTTTTACACCAGCTGCTATTCCGGAACTTGCTTATCTTGTGTAATGGAAACTGTAAAGATAAAAACAATTAAACCACTTATCTGTATGTATAGAATGAAAAACAAGATGGTGTTTCCTTTGGCTTATTAAAAGTTGTGGTTAGGCTGTATACCAGTGTGCAGCAAGGCTCTTTCTTAAGAATATTGTGCCAGGAATTTCAGCCCTCGGTAATAAATCCCGCAGACTGTTGGTTGATTGTTAAAATGATTAAGGAAAGCAGGGCTGCCTTCACAATGCTTCAGGATCCAGATGACTTTTCTGTTCAGCACAGTGTACCTGTTATTTTCAGCTGTGGAATTGCAGCCCCCAACCAAAGGTCTTCAGGCTCAGGATTTCGCCCCAAGTCAGAAAGCCACCTCCCCACACACACACACACACACACACACACACACACACACACACACACACACATCATGCCAAGTTCCCACCACCTTCCCAAATCCTCAAAGCCTTTAGCTCCCCCAAAGCACATGAGGTAAACAACTTTGTCTCCTGCCTGTCATCTTTTTCTCTGTCCTTGTCACTTTCCCACAGGGTGGTCAGTGGGTCCTTCATTATCTTCCTCACTCTTGTCATGTTACCTCCCTGCTGTTCCCATGTCAATTGTACTGTCTGGAGCAGATATCTGCAGTTGGTGTTGGGGGAGGGGCTGTTAGCTGATATAGCCTTATGCAAATTAATTAAAAGCACCATTCTAATGAGTGACTTTAACTACTTAAGTCAGAGTTACTTTGCATAAGTAAGAGTCTTTTTCTGATGTTGTTATTCCGGTGTTGTGATTGCATATCGCTGATTATGTTCTGCACAATAACACTAATTTTAACTAAATACATTATATACACCAGGATAAGATGATTCAACATTAAGTTACAAATCAGTCACAGAGACAGGCAGGACATGATAAGTTTTACAAAGGAATACATTTGGAATACATTTGGAATACATTTGTTTCTGTTAAATCTTGCTGCGTTTTGTTGTCTGACATTGTGATTTGTAACTATATAGAGTACATTGATATCAATATTGAAAATATTTGATGAAAAATATTAACTGCTCATTTATAATTAAATGCAAGGTTTTTGTGCAAAAAGCCAGGATATTAGTTCAATTTCATCATACTCATAATGAATTACATACATTGTGAACAATGAAAAATCTTCATCATTATTATTTCCCATTAGGAGTGTAAGCAGGGTGGCATAGTGGTTCAGTGGGTAGCACCTCTGGGGTTGTGGCTTTGAATATAGGTCTCAGCAGTGTGAGGGTGGAGCTCCAATGCTGTCTCCATGCATAAGTGAGTTTCTTCCAGGTCCTCCCAGTTGCAGTGGGGAATCGAAGTGGCACTTAGTGCATTGGATCTGTGTGCCCTTTCCAGGGTGAGCCCTAGGCTGTCTGGGATGAGCTCCACACCACCTGTGACCCTCACCAGGATAAGTGGATATCGGACCGAAAGCGTCTGTATTATAGCCCTTCAAAATACCGTGGAAGCACGCGCATGAGAGTGAAGAACAATTTTCCGATCTCTGAAAGTCAGACAAATGGCATACAGATATCAAGGGGAAACTAGGGAGTGTAAAAATTGAGATTTCCATTGATTGAAGGCCAATGTTCTCACCACAGACGACCCACAGGCTTTCATAGCTTATTTGGCAGTGTTTATGCTGCTACAGAGTGCTTCGCTGGACCTGAGCCAAGGACCTTTGGAAAAAGGGGGGGGGCAAAATTCTTAATCACTCAAATCATCTGTTTCAAACTCTAACATAAAATAAAGTTCGTATATATACAGACACACATATGCACTGTACACAGTGTATACACAAATACAGGTGTGATGGTGCGAACATCGATGAGTTTATGTGACTAAGTTGTTCAAAGAGTCTTACAGAGAATGTTTTACACTTTCTATTTTGAAGGCTGAGACAGCAAACAGGGTGTTTCTACCCTCATCATTACCAATGTTAGTATTTAAAGTCCATTACATAAATACGCAAACAATGTTTTTGTAGCTTTCAGTGCAGATTATACTTATGTTATAGATTTACTACAGATTTCTATAGTACAAAGTAACTGTAACCCTCAGGTAAATTAACAGAACAGAAAATAATCAGATGGATGAATAAACACAGATGGTTTTCTTTCCGTTTTCTGAATGAGTCCTACGTTCAATGGGAAAGAAACACAGAGGTTAAAACGTAGATCTGCTGGTTATTATCTGAAAAGTATAACATCATTGTGGCTTTTGGTTTTACACAAATTTCTCACTGGGCATGAAACTGGCCTAATGATGATAATCAATGTCAGTTTTTGAAGTTACTTCTAATGGAGCCTTCCTTAATGGAATTAACCACAAATCAATACTTCTCTAAGCTTTCAGTAATTATAACCGCATCTGACTGGTACTTTAATCAAATCAATTTAGGAGGAATCCTGTTAAATTGCTCTTGCTGTTATGTTCCCTTGACACACAGGATGTTTACCAGAATTTATCTGTCAGAGATGGCAGGGAAGACCTGACGTTTAAAGCCAAGCCGCTATATTCACTGTACGACCACCTGTAATCGAAGAGGAGCGTTTCAGCTTGCGCAAGAACCTCGGAATCCACGCTGTCTCCGTTCACAGCGCTTCACCATCAATGTCCTCATTACTGAAGGAAGAGATGCAGCGGCTCCTGTTCCGACCGAAAGGACAACACCTGAAGGAACTTATTGAAATAGTGGAATCAGCAGACAGGAGACATTTCCTTTGTGTGTCAGGTAAACAGCTTCCTCTGTGTAGCTCGCACTTGTGTCGAAAAGGTTTAGCGATGGAATTATGCGCGATCCAAAGATGGGTGAAATTACTCAAATGCTGCATGTGTGAGTGTTACGCGACGAATGTGTTATGAAGACCGCATGAAGCATTAGATTTTTAATAAAGGCATAAAAGCATTGACTCTGCGTATAGTAATGTGACAGATGCCATGCATTTATAAATTAATTTAGAGATGCATAATATTGAAATGAATACATAATAATCAAGTTTAGTACATGATTGTCAGCTCTCACACTTTTAGTGACTTATATGATGCTGTATTGTGCGGGTCACATTGCTGCCTATCTAGGTGCGACTGATTATTGACTATTGATTGTTTGATGTGCAAGATGCGTGAGAACAGTCCTGAAAGCGTGATTGTTGACAGCCTTTTAGTATATTTTTATAATCAAATTTTTTTCTAAAGAAAAGTTTGTTAAAACCCGAAATCTCTGACATTCCTAACACGCGAAGGTCTGTTGTGTTACATAATGGTTTTGAAAAAATTGTGAGACAAAATCAATAACTGTGTTCACTTTTCAAATGTTGTTGCTTTCAGTGGCAAAGCGGGAGGACGTGAGGATAACGATAGTAATGTCTGTGAAATCAGGCATAGAGGACAAATACGAGAGACTGGAGGAATGGTCTCTTAAGGACCTCATTTTACTTGATGGGAAAAATTCGGAGACGGTAAGCTTCAATGGGTAAACTGGCGAAGGAAGGCCTTCGTAGGCTGAGAAACATTCAGTGGGCAGGAACTGCACACACTTCATTGAGTAGTGCTGGTTGTAGTCTGTAACTAAATATCTGGTTGGTGCAAAACATGGAGGTTTGGGCATCACAACCGCGTGTGTTTTTTTCAAATCCAGGACGAGCCCCGGTTCGTGATGCATTTCGACACGGCGCGCGCATTCACGGCCGTGAGCTGCGCGTCCAAGTACTCGCTCGCGCGCACGCTGCTGGGTCTCAGCAACACGCATTGCCAGCGGAGGCTGCAGCTGCTCAACTTTGACTGGACGTACATCCAACCCACCTCCATGTACTCCAACCGCGGGGACTGCATGATGCTCCTGCAGATATGCCTCTACGCTTTCAATCTGGTGTGCCTGTCCCTGTGCCCCGTGCCCTGACGGGCTCCCCGGGACCGCGTGCATGTGGGCGTGTGTTTTTATACACTCTGTGACTAACATCATGAGAGCCTCGGGCGGAGTGAAGGAAGTGTGTTCAGCGATCGAAGCCAGTACTGTTACCATGCCTTGAGTGTATAAATACGAAGAAAAACGCGTGGCTTAGTTTCTGCAGCCCTAAAATGTGGCATGACCTATAAGGTAAAATATTTATAAGTTAAAAAAAAAATCTTAAATTAAGAATAAATAATTTAAACCGTGAACTCGGATCAGGATATTAATCTGCACTATTTACTCACATCCCCAGATTTTCAGACGAGGGTATTTCACTGGGCCAAATCAATTAAAACAAAAATAGGACAAGCCAGTTTTGAGAAATACAGGGAAAGTTATTACTCTACAAAATATTACAGTTCTGGTCTCAAAACGACTAAATTCCTTCACCAGTTTTTAATCGTACATTAAAGATACTATCTGAACACATAATAACGAGAAATTTCTTTAGACAAGTTAAACAGACAGCTTAAACCAACGGTCTCTGAGACAATAATTATTATAGAAATCATAAGTTATATAAACGTTTTCCACGTGCAACAGGAAGATGGCCAGTTACCTGCCTGTCTTCATGTGATCTTCAGTCCAAACACAGGACCTGTAAAGGGGTGCACGTGGAAGGGATTCATGCGTCCTCTACGTGATCTTACCATTAATAATAATATACCATGAAATTCAATATGCAACATAAAATATCTAACATTTAACAGGTAATATTAAAATAACAGTTTACGATCTAAATACCTCTAAACTAACTTGACGTGCAGTATATTGGTGAAAGCACTAAATAACGACGCACTAGAGAAACTGCAATAAACGTCAACAGAAATTAGAAATGAACGAGGTGATGTTTCGGTTCTGGAATATCAGTTTTACATTTATAGGTTAAGATGCCAGTAAGATGTGTGTGCAGAGCACTGAATACCTGATATTCGTTATCAATAAAGTGGCTCAGGACTTGGATAAAATTGTACTTTTAATTTGTAACTCTCTTTTCAGGATTTATCACAGTTTTTGTGTTTTCCTCTGTAAATCGCTACTTTCTTCACAGCTTCAGTTTGTTATTTGGCACCGATGCCCTCATCGTTAAGCCTGACAGACACAAGTACTGGTACCACAAACCTTCGCCCCTGTATGAGGAGGAGAACACCTACACTGTATCTAAGGACCAGCTGGAAAACGCGCAGGATGTGAAACGCACACCTCCATCAAACTGACTGCTGGCAAACACATTAACTTGCACAAATATTAAAGACTGCTTAGAACATTCAATTAGTTCCAATTTTATACAAAAATTGTCTCAACGTAATTGATTCGATAAACTTGCAGAGTAAGAATTTTAGTTTCAAAACAATTGCGAAGCAAAAGTTCTTACACACACATATAATACATAAATACTACACACATAATTCTCCGACTGTCCGGTCACTGACAGCCAATAATGCCGAGACCAAATTACCAAACATACAAACGTACTTTAACTGCCACGAAGACACTGGAAAAGCGAAGGGAAACTACAATACATCCATTCAAACCAATGTTAGTATCCACCTCTTGGTACCACGTTTATCGCCAAAACCATAGTAACGAAATCGTGCTGTGCCCCGAAACCAGCAGAGCGCAGATGTGGAATTTGTAAAAGATGTCAAACTGTCACAGCAATCACTAGTCGCATACTAACCGTTTTTTTAAGTATTTCAATCGCTTACTTTGTAAAAAGAAGAAAAAAAAAAAGATAAAGTAGGCTACTGCAAACTGTGTATCGAATTATTCCCTTCTTTCTTATATCAGATCCTCAGATTCCGTCGGAGATCCTGTGCTTTGCATTAATCTTTGTTTTCCTGTATATGTGGATCTAGTTGTAAATTTCTGATTCACAGGATTGGACCTGTCAATCTGTATAACACCACCTCTGCCTGTCATGTGAGACCCTGTATTTCTGCGCCGTTACGTCCTGTTTCTCTTCACCTTTGTAAAGATTAACGGTTCCATGAGCAACGCAGACCCTCTTCTGTATTTCCAGATACCGTGATATTCACGTGTTACCTGTTTAAAGGTTTTTCCAGTTTCACCATAATCGCGAAAATGTTACAAAGCGACATAAAGCATTATTCAGTTTCGCTACTAAAATAATGTACATAACAGTGTTAATTTACGTAATTACATGCACATGTTTGGTTTACATGCGTATAAGAAACAAATGGGCTAAAGGAAAGAGGTGTTTTGTTAGTGTTACATATGTATAATTTTTATAATTTAAAGGAGAAAGGTTGACTCATGTTTTTCTTTAATGTGTTGTGCCATTTGTTTCAAACGTAAAGAAATTACATGGTGAAGAGAACAATGGTGTTTCTTGAGATTCTTTATTAATATTTATAGAAATAAATGGTCTACAAAATAGAATGAACCTCCCAAGATTTCTGACATTTTAATCTTCACAAGTGCATGATTCCATTCAATATGTTTTTAGTAACAACTGGCCTCAAGGTGTATGATGGTCTCCACTCTGACTCATTTTCTTATACCTTTATGGGTAACAAAATAAATAGGCTTGAAATACTGATGTAATTGGGAAAATACACAGTACTGTATAACATTCTGCAATGGTTTGGCGCCCAGTTTAGAGTGTACACCCTTGGCTGTGTGATGTTATAGACAGCCTGGTGGCTCAGTGGGTAGAGCATCAGGCTGAGATGCAGCAGTCTCCTGGCTTGAATCCCAACACAGCCAGGTGTGTCCTTGAGCTCATTGTAACATGTATGTGAAATGTTGTAATTTGGTTTAGATAAAAGTGTCTGATGAATGATGTAGACTCCAGGCCACCTGTGACACGGTTAAAGAACGTAATGAGATTAGATACAATGTTTTCAAACATTTTTCAGCTGTAATCAATATTCAATCAATACGTAGTCAATAGTTATAGTGAATTAATACAGGAAATGTGGGGAAAAAAACAAATGAATTTCAATGGCAGTTCTACTGCAGTACTATACTACAATTTTTTATTGTTTTTATATTGGGTTTAATAATTACATTTATTTTGTATGTTTTGAGTTTTAACAAACTCCTCCACCCCAGCCAACTGCATAACTGGCAGAACCTGGCCAGGTGTTGGATGCTGAGTACCTGTGTAGTTCTTGGTGATAGATCTGTGATGATTACCTGGCCAGGTGTTGGATGCTGAGTTACTGTATAGTTCTTGGTGATGGATCTGTGATGATTACCTGGCCAGGTGTTGGATGCTGAGTTACTGTATAGTTCTTGGTGATGGATCTGTGATGATTACCTGGCCAGGTGTTGGATGCTGAGTACCTGTGTAGTTTTTGGTAATTGATCTGTCGAGATTATAGGTTTTGTTTGTTTGTTTGAGGTCAGTTTTGCTTTTGAGTTACTCAGCTAAAAATTCTAACACTTAAATATTTTTTAAGTGCTACTGTATGATAAACTTCCATCCATCCATTTTTCCATATCACTTGTTATATGCAAGGGGAGCCTGGAGTGTATGTATGGTAAACAATTGTGTAATAGTTATAAGTTCCCAAGAATTAATTAGAAATGTTATGATACAGAAAATAGGTTTAACTATGAGGCAACTATGACATTGAAAAAACCCACATCATTCACCTACATAGCTGAAGGCAATAATCTAAAATTAATAACAACTGGAAACATACATAAAACAGGAATCATTGTTAAATCTATTTTTGATGGGATCAAAAGTTTGGTTATTTCATGTGAAAACAGAAGAAGTTCACTGGAGACATTTTGACACGTACAACTTTTTTTTTCCTTTTTTTCAGTCTGGCAAACCTTTTACATACTGACAATGAAGTTCACAAGCCAGATGTCAAAGCACAGAAATGTAAAAGCAACATTTACATTTTTTCAAAGTGCCATTTATAAGAGATGAATATGAAACAGGTAGACTGCAAAGAAACACTGCAATGGAACAAAGAGCAGTTGTTCACATTATCAGTGACCTTCCGTCACTAGGACCGTGCACACAAAGCTAATGTGTGTCGCTGTTGATCAGTCATGTGATCTCCACCCCTGAGCAAGGTCAGCTCGACGGTTCTCTTTAATCCCTCACCGTAATTTAAGAACCTAAATTGCCATTCCCACCCATAAGTTAAATACACACACTGGTATGTGTTTAACACAATATGGAAACACGTCGATTAATGCTACAGATAAGCAGGAACTGATTATACATCTGAATACATTTGACAGTTTAATTTAATCTTTGTGTCAAAATGTTGATTTGAACTATGTCAGCGCACCACTCTGCGCTCCAGTTCGTACAGATAAACACCTGACAAACACCTAGACATTATTAATCAATGCCTGCATGTTGTAAGAGCTGCAATTCATGGGTGAGGTCTTGTAATATTGCAATTCTTAGCACCACAAAAACATTGTCAATTTTTCTTATTTAGCAATAGCAAAAAAAAGAATGATATTGCATTATACAGTATTTAGACAAAAATTTTGAGGCAGATGATTTTGAAGAAAAAAATTATGGATTAGATTGTTATCTTTTTTATTTATTAAATTTAATGAATGTTCTACATTTAATTAATGACTATTGGATGAAGAGGAAGGTCTGACATCCAATAAGGTGAGGACAAGATGTGTGCAAATCTTGTTTATTTGTCAGTATGTTTGATTTACATGTTTTTTATGTTGTCTATATCTATGTAAGTATATAAAAATTAAGTTCTTAATACTACACTTAGGTAAAAACACTGATTTAAACAAAATCTTAATAACTGCTTCATTGCTGCAGGGTAGATTCCAGCATCAAAACTAAAGCTTTAAAGTCTAAAGTGTTTATAACTGTGGAGTGAATATAAGTCCTCATAACTCACTGCAGTGTTGACACACCACATGAGCAAAATGTTTAAGTGCAGAACAGCGATATACTCAAAGACCACAGTAATCACTTCCACACTGCCTGCTGGTATTCCAGCAGTGAGGACAGGGCACTTACCTCCTTCTTGACATTCCGGAAGAGCAACCCCTCAAAGGGAAGACAATGAGGAAGATGTAAATGAACAATATGTATGGCATCTCAGGTCGCGCCACACTTAACGGATGCTCATCACCCTCCCCCTCATTAGTGCACAAAGAGAGAAAATTTCATAGGAAAAAAAAACAACCAAAATTGCTAACAGATTACAAAGACTTCCAAGAGAAATGAACACTAGGGTGTTTCATCCATACATTTATCAGCAACCTATTCTCATGTTATGGTCCTATAAACTTAGGACTATGAAAAATGTGCATAGGTACGGTGATACTACTTATTTTTCGGGTGATGTCTGAGGTGTATCCCAGGTAACAGAGTGTCAGGCCAGTTTCTCCCTGGAGACAGAACCAACCTGTTTGGACTAGATGACGAAAGCAGAGCACCTAAAGTAAACCAAGATTAAAATGCCAACTCTGTGTGAGGCAACAACACTCCACACTGAGGTACCATGTCACCCTGAGAGACTACCTATATAAAGAAAAGGTGACATGGCTGTTTATACTTATATCTCATATTTAAATATGTGCAAAGAACATCCTGTTCTCAGAAGTGTTTAGTGAATCCAGTACCCTGACTGTCACCCACAACATGAATATCTGACAATCTGGGCTAGGTTTGGATGAGCTCTTTCGCATGGTGATAGATGAGCAGCAGTTGCAGAAAGCCTTACCAGGTACATACAGGCTATTATTGTAGCAAAAGAGGACCAAATGCCTAAAAAGTCCTGATTTAAGTTGAAATGTAGGAGAATTTTCTAATTATGAATCTTCAAATCAAATCAAATCAAACTTTATTTATATAATGCCTAACAACAACCACAAAGTCGTTTTAGGTGCTTTACAAAGCATAAAAAACACATGACAAATAACTAAGAGTTTACAAAAAATGTAATAAAAATGCAAACAGTGAACACTGTACTAAGTGTCAAAAGTCTGAGTGAATAGATTTTGAAAAAGGGAAAACACAGTTACTGAGCTCAGATCAGGCAGCAAGGCATCGCCTAACTTAGGAGCAGTCACAGTAAATGTGCAGTCACCCCAGTGTTTATGTTTTGATCCCGGAACTTCAAAAAACAGGCGATTAGATGATCTAAGGGAGCGTCCATTGTTACATAAAGTAACCAGATCTGATAAATATGATGGCGCCAGCCCACTAAGGACCTTAAAAACAATAAGTAGCAGTTTGTAATGAATTCTAAAATGCACAAGAAGCCAGTGAAGTGAGCAGAGAACAGGAGTTTCATGAGCGCTTCTAGAAGTGTTGGTTAAAAGGTGTGCTGCAGTGTTTTGGACTAGTTGAAGATGGTGGAGGGCAGACTGGTTAATTCCTATATACGGTGTATTGTAATAATCCAATCTATAAGTAATAAACGTATGAAAAGCTTTCTCCAACTCTGTCTGGCAAAGAAAAAGCTTCTCCTAACAACAGAATTTAATTGAAAATCAGAATAATTTTAAGATTACAAATTAATCCCCCCCAGAGTTAAATAGGAGTTATCCAGTGCCACTTTCACCAAAAATAATATATTAAGATTCACTCTCATTCAGAAAAAAAAATTCTGAAACAACCAAAGCTTAATGTCCTTTTAAAAATCTGTCAATAACATGTTAGAAGTTCCCAGTCTCAAAGGCAAGTACCACTGAATATCATCCACATAACAGTGAAAGGAAAGATTGTACCAATTTATAACAGAACCCAGAGGTAACATATACAAGAAAAATAGGGCCAAGTATTGAACCTTGAGGTATCCCACAAAACAAGGGGAGAAAATGAAGCACCACTACACATCACAGGAAATCTCCTATTTATCAGAAAAAGAGTTAAAATATGAGATAAGAATCTCATGGTCTATAGTATGAAAAGCTGCTGAGAGGTCCAAAAGAACCAACACAACAGGATTACAGGTGTCTAATACCAGCATATCATTGTGGCTTGGCTGAGCAAGGCTGACTCAGTAATGTGTTTGGATCTGAAACCAGATTGAAATTTCTCATTAATAAAATTATCAGATAAAAAAACCCTGAAGCTGATGAAACACAATTTTCTCTGTAACCCTTGGAGAGAAAAGGCAAATGTGAAACAGGTCTGAAATCGGAAGGAACAAGATTAGGTTTCTTGAGAAGTGGTGTAACTGCAGCATGTTTAAAAGCATCTGGTACTATGCCTAACCTGAGACAACTGACAAAGGCTAAAAGACAAGAGCCCACAGTATTAAAAAGCTTCTTCAGCAGCCTAGCTGGAACGACATTCAGAGGACAGGATGTAGACTTCATAGGCTGAACCACCTCTGAGAGAGAAGAAAGGGAGACAGGATCAAAATGATCGAAAATGGCAGGAGAAAAATAGCCTCAGAGAACAAGGAGACATCCCCAGTAATGCTCTGTCTCACTGAAGCTATTTTATCAACAAAAAGTTTCAGAAATTTCTCAAAAGTTTCAACAGTATTATTAAACTGACCAGCTAAATAGAAATGGATTACAGAATGTGTATCGTTACTTGGCTTTACCTAAGTTTTAGCCAGCAGGAAGAAGTCCAGTTTCCGGGAGGTGACCTTGTAGCACTACACAGCAAAAACTGCAGTGTTAACACAGAGTGTTTATATAGTTCCAACTACACTCATATAAATATTCTCAGTATAGTTGGAACAATTAAAACACTGTTGGTAATATAAACACTGCACTTCTGCTGTGTATGAACTTAACCATAAAATGAAATCTAGTGGTATCCATCTGTTTTAGTGCCTTGTAATTGTTTACAAATGGCTGTGGCAAAATTATTTTTACATCTTGTTCAAACATAATGCTCTACTGTCTTCTGAACCACAGAGAAACTTAGGCACACTTTAAACAGGTATGTTTTATGCTTTAAATTGACTGTGGTGGGCTTTCACTGACTGGTGCTTATATAAAATTTGGGATGGTGTACTGTTATCATGATGTCATGATGTTAATCTCAGCATGAAACCTATTTCTGCACAGCGTCAGCCAGGGTACAGTCATCTATGCTTATAAAAAATGATGATAATGAAAGTAACGCAAATGTCCCATGAAGTGTCTTCAGTCTGTTTCACTAATATACCAAGAACATTAAGATTGTTTTACATCATAGGAGGACCTTGGGTGTTCTCCTTACTAACTTCAGTGAATCGCACTCCATCTCAATTCTGACAAATCCGGAACTGCAAGTGACAATAGAAATAAATCTTCTTTGATGTCCTTAGTCACAGGCAGATGGGTCTCCAGTAAGTTCGCGTGTCTTATCATCAGCTAAGTGGCCTAATGATGGTGGTGCCACCGCAAAAGAATCCTGCCTGCTTATGACAGTCAAGCATTATAAATCGATGTTAAAGGACCGTCATTAGCAGTGTCTATGTCATTTCATCTGTAGAAACAGGTCCTTCCAAGCAAACATGGTTGGGCCTATCAGATTCGGTTCTGTTGGATGTGGTGGATGTGGCTCTGTCCTTCTCTGCCATTGCACGACTCTGAGCAACGAGCATCCAGGCTAGTGTGACCGTATCCAGGGAGGTCCTGTGGGAAGCAGGCTGGCGTTTGCGTTCCAGGATGAGTCGAGGGTTCTTCATGAGGGTGTAGAGCAGCAGCCAGCGTCTGTGTGCCCTGCTTCCTGCCTCCAAAACTGCAGCACAAACATGGCCATTGTATCAAGGCCAAAGCGGAAGGTCATAGATTAGCTACTCGTCGTGATGCTCAGTACATGTTAATGTACATACACCGGTACATTCTGGTGCAAACAGCAAACCACTACGTAAATGGTTTTTAAGTGAAACTGGCCTTTGAAAAGCAGACGATGGTCGAAATGGTGTTATGCATTTACACAAACATTTATATTACTTCATACTGCCTTTGCACTGTGAAGAGTAGTACACCGATTTTCACACTCATATAATTAACACATTTCTGAAAAGGGTTCTATATTTAAGGTGAAATGAGATGTCTTAGTTTTTACCTTAAGTTAATGCCCAACTTTCAAGAAGATAATGAAAACTGGAGAATTTTACAATAATTCATATCAACTAAATACACATCAGAGTAAACCAGGTACCAACCAGGTGAAATGTTGCTGAACTGGGAGTATGATTGAAGAGTTATCTTTTGCCTGTGTAGCTTCTCAGTCAACAGGAGGTGGCAAAAGCAGATCATGATGGGGTTGCTATGGTAATGGTCAGCAAAGATCATGCCGATCCAGGTATTGTACCCTTAAACAAAAAAGCATTTATAAAGTAACTTCACCCGTTATGTAAACCCAAACAATACACAAACGTGAACTTCTTTCACGTGCTTTGCAAACATTCCAAATGGTACAGTTCTCCAGGACACACATTCAACAGGGCAGTGGAAATAAAGATGTACATTAAAAAGATGAACATTAAAAACTTTTTAATTCTTTGATCTTTAATGCATGTAATCTTATAGAAGGATTCTAGGAGCATCCAGTACCGAACCTACAACACTGGCCCTGAGGCATGTGGAGGTGTCCATCTCACCTGGGTCCAGGTACTCGTATCCTCTCTGCATGATGGTGCGGTCAATGCGGGGCACCAGCCAGGTGCCCACTACGGTACTCAGCAGCAAGCGCAAGATGCAGTTACTCAATGCCATAATCACGTTGTAGAAGAAGAAGAAGTAGTTAAAGTTGTGGAAGGCCTTCCTGGGAGAACAAAATCATTTAGTAAGGTTTACATTTTGGTTCGTTCTCAGTTTTCTCCCTGTATATCGGGGAATGTACACAGTATGTAACAGCCTGGTAGCTCATTGGGTAGAACACCAGGTTGGGATGTAGAAGGTTCCTGGTTTGAATCCCAGCCTAGATGCCAGGTAGCTTCCCAGCTCAGGGGAATGGGTTAAATACAGAGAACCAATATCACCACAGTATGTATATGAAATATAAGTAGTTCAAGATAAAATCATGTGGTCAATAGACATATGTGGGGTTTATGTATTTCTAAGTGTAAATCTACTCCATGAAAGCATGGTGACACTGATGACTGTGCTTTCAGCATATTCACATTTTAAAACCTGAAATTCTGAAAAGTTACATTTAAAATTGCCTAAAATAATTTACAATGCACAGCCCTCCTCAAACATATTAACTGGTTCATTACATGCATCCAGTTAATGAAACAATGGTCACAATTTTTTTTCTGTAATTCATATTGTCTTATCATTCCTACACTCTGATCTGCTCAATTACTCTTAACGCAAAAACCAATTTGGAACGGCCGGGAGAAAACAGAAACGTGAAAACCAAGCCGCTTTCTTCCTGTTATAAATTCATTAGAGCAGACATGCATAAGTGTCCATGAAGTGAAGTGACCAGACACTCCGTAAGAGGCGGCACAGGACCGGACATCTGGCCTGTGTGTCCGAGCTTTTTCATACCATTTTTTCTCCGTTAGTAAACAATGAGAGTGATTTATCATCAGTTTAAGATGCTATTAAAAAAGTGATGTGTGTGTTGCTTTGAGATGGATGCTCCAGTGACGAAAGCAAACCTGTTGTTTATTGCTAAGGGTTTCTGCGGGTCCGTGGGTGAAATCTTGTCTTGAAGGAAGAAGACCTGGGCCAGTATGATTTGAAGTACCACTAGTCCTACGACCAACACAATGGTCAAGCTAGAACAGCAGAGAACAAACGCCATGTTATAGGTCAGTTTATTTTAACCACCCAGTCTGGTCATGTGTAGCCATTCCTCAAGCCCACTTTGTCATGACTCCCATCACCCACATGAGGATGCCCAGGTTTGCCAGCACTTTCAGGCCTCTGCCATGCTGAATGGGCAAAACGACTCCATACGCAAACAGCAGCGCAAAGAGGAACTGGACAAAGTGAATAATCATATAGCCTGTGAAGGTGAGAGTTCAGTGAGTGACAGTGAGTGACAGTGAGTGACATGCACACAAGTTTCACATCAGCTATGCACCACAGTATTGTCAGAATAGCTTCACGTCAGTGCCATCGATTCCAAAGCATATAATGCAATGTATATAGCTGTTTTAAAATGTTTCAATTATTAATACTAAATAATGACTCATTAATGCATATTGAAATAGCGTTCTGTTGCTGATTTATATCCACACTCTTAGCACTAATAAACTACTTGAGACATACAACCAACAGGTTTCATGCGTGTGTGTGAAGAAGTTGAAGCTGGATGATCCCTCTACTAATTATTAACTGAAGTCGTTAAAGTATTAACTAAAACAAAGATATGACTACATAGGTTCTGAGCACAATGTGCACTTACCCCATATCATAAAAGCTATCTGCCAGCCGGAATAGCGTGTGATGGCAGCCTGAAATTCATACGGGATTGTTTTAAATAAAGTATTTCAAACAAAATCTTACAGTATGCCTCTATCAAACAATTTCTGATGTTGTTTATATATAAAATTTCTATATTTTAAAATTGTAACAATAAAATTGAGAAATCACACCTTATAATTAATCGCCTTTTTATTCTGTCATGCTAGGTTTACATCACTACTTGTTGTGGTCAGTCAGCTACTCCAGTTTATGTTTGTTGTAGCCAATGAGCTGCCAGTTTGATGTATCTTGTAGCCAATGAGCTGCCTGTTTTTTGTTTCTTATAGCCAATGAGCTTTCACTTAGGTATTGCCAATGAGCTGCCTCTTTACGTTTATCTCGCCCAATGAGCTACCACTCACCACGCTAACTGCATTTCGGGGATTCCGGAACCTCTGTGGAAGAAAGTCCCTTTGTCCGGCCCACAGCCTTCTAAGCTGCTTCCTGTGCCAAACAAGAAGAGATGGAAACTTTTAACACCTTACATGTCCTGTCACACAGAGACAATTTTAATAGGACCGTCCCCTTCTTTTCAATATGTGTACAACTGCTTAAAATAATAAGCATTTTAACCAATAAAGTGGACCTACCTGTAACATGATAAAACATGAAATACGTAGGAAACTGAGGTCAGGCAAGAGAAAAAGATTGTGGCTAGCCAGGTCTCTAGAGGAAAGAGAAGTAACACAGAGAATTATTAATATGAGTATATAATTTGGTTCTGTCCAATCAAAGAAAACTACAGTCCTCAAGAAATCATGGTGTTCCAATAAAAGAACACCTGAATGTTGAGTGAATCCAGCACCCTCCTGATTCAAAACCAATATTCTTTATGACTAATTTTAACGTTCATACTGTATATAATGAAAATGTAAAAACACAAGTGTTGCTCTCATTGGCAGCCGGGTTCAGCGGCTGGCTTTACTTCTGGCAACGTGACTGAACTCCACCAGTTCAGGAGTGAGGGCAGCAAAGTTGTTGTTCAGCGGCTGGCACGTGTTGACTAGCTCCACCATGGAGTCTCTCAGCAAGTCCAGGTTGTCGAAGGTGTAGCTGCTGAGGCTGTGATCCGCCAAAGCGACCTGCACGTGGGACAGACGTATCTCGTATCTCACCACCGCTGAAGCCACGCTCGCCTTTTGTCTCCCCAGACGGAATCTTGACCTAAATCATTATTGATCAAATTAATCTGTGAAAGTAAAACTCTTCCCATCATCCTCACAGGTGTGCTCTGACAATGAGCTCAAAGTAACTAGAAACATTTGGAAGTAGTGCCAAGATGCCTGCTTGATGTTTGTGGGTTACTGTTCTTCATGAAGACAGGCAGAACAAACCATGTAAAGGCCAACGAGGCACACAATGGTAGTGCCGATCATTCTGTTGGGGAACTTGAAGTGGGGGTCCCAGTCATAAATCTTCCTCTGAAACCAGTTTTTCACCACTTCCCTACAAAATGTTACAGAAATAGGAACACAGATAAGACCTCCCTCTCCAGTGCTGCTTCAAACTCCGACAGCAGGAACAATAGATGTGTTTTAATTGCATTGTACATTATTGAATAATTTGGATTGACTTATTGTATTATAATATTTATTTTATTCAACTCGGACCTGAATAAGCAGAAGAAAACAGATGGATGGATATTTGCATAGCCCACAGCATGCATCCATCAATACATAAAAATTACATGATCTAGTTCCATGAAATGCAACAAGAACTACTGTGGAACTGTAAACATAAAGTATAAAATTTACAGCGTTAAATCCACTTTACATACACACAGCATATTGGTGCTACAAACTGTATGAGTTAAGAACATGACTGTATATTCTATATGCACGTTTTACTTGTTTGCGTCGTGAATAGAATCTTCATCCAGGTATTAGATACAAAAGGTGAGTGTGTCACATTTACCTATCAGTCCCACTGATAAGATTCAGGCAAGTAATCATATAAAATTCAATGAAAAATGGGTTATGCAACTATGTTCAGCTGTATTACGTATGATATGATATGGGTACATAAGAAAACAAGTATAGAATCACTACACATAACATCCATATTCATTCATATGGTGACTAGTGAATGAATAATACTAATACCACATATGCAAGAAGCAGCCTGTGCCCAAAATTACAGTAAACAAAAATCAGAGGTAAGTCCCACAGAGAACTACCACACACGGATGGAACAGAACTGCACAAAGATGGAAGAGTACCGTGCAGCCGGGTTTCTCAGCAAGCGCTGCACATATCTGGCTTGATGGGTCTGAAGGAACTGGTCCTGGGTCTGTAAAGAGTTGTGGGGGTTGGGGGAGGTGGAACAGGTGTGAAAATGCTTACAAGAAGGTCCAAACCTTAGACATGGTTCTGTGCTTTTAAACACGCCGCCAGTGCTGAACCGCTTCAGCAGAATCCTGGGACTGAGTTACAGCACGGCACGAAGCAGCAGTAAAACTGATATTCCCTGGGTGCTGTGCTCTCCCTACCTCACCGCTCTCGAGCCCCATGTAGACGCGAATGGCCTTCACCAGCATGTAGTGGAAGCGGAACAGCAGAAATATCAGGCAAAGGATGCTGGGCCACTGCATGATGGGTTTCTGGAACTTCCCGAGAACCTGGTCAAAACAACAGGAGGCCAAGCCTACTCACGGTGAAAAAACACAATATTTCGGCAGCTTCCTGAGCATATTTCAGTAAACATGTCTGCTGTATTTAACACTATTACATTAACACTACAATAACCAATAGAGAATAACTGACTTTGGCCACGCCCCCTTGTTGACTCACTCTGGCTTTCTAGGCGGCATTCCCCAATTTCCTTATCTATGTTCTATCCTCTAAGTCCTTGTCTCTTCCAGAGACCCTCACTGTAATGTGTCTCTACAGGCTCATCACCTGGCACCACAGCATTATTTCCCAATATTTGGCTTTTGAAATTTTTTTCCAGACTTTGTTAATGAACTCTGCAATTGCACCACCCTGTTCATTCCTTGCTGTGTTCCACTGTTTAGCTTGACTTAACATTATTTCATAGCTTTACATTTACTCATTTAGCAGATGCTTATACACATAGCAATTTACAACATTTCACATGCATGTTAAAATGAGCTAGCACAGGGACACACCTGGTAGTTAGGCTGGGATTTGAACCAAGACACCTCTGCATCCCAGCCTGATGTTGTACCCATTGAGCCACCAAGCTTTAATACCTTTGATGTTATTATTTTCATGCATGTAACATGTATCATATCATCCTATATACTACCTAAATTAGAGGTACACACACTATATTTGCAGGTTTTCATCTACCTACTTTACCATGAGGACAGGAGACAGTATCCCAGAGTGTAACCGAAACCCTGTGAAAAAAGGTGAAATAACACAGCTTCAGAGACATTACGTAACGCCTGTTACAGACCCAAAGTCGAACTAAACAATCACTGCTGATTAGATAAAACAAGAAATAAACAGTCACAGTTTTGTTTCGTTAAAACTTAGTCATATGTTTAACAACAAACTGATGAGTCAGTGAAAGTGCACGTCTCAGTCTTGTCCAGTTTCGGTATTTTTTAAATGTGCCAAGCACTCCACACACTAGTCCTTTCACCAGACATATAAGCACCCCGTTAAAAAAGACTGTGAATTAAACGGTCATATTACAAAATGAATGATACGATCAGGATGTCCAGTGAGCTGCAGATGCCACAGCAGAGAAAGCAGAGGTTAGGGGCAAGTCGGCAGTTTATTACTGACCAAACTAGAGAGTAGAGCACACCCAGCACTGCCCCCGCACCACGGCAGGGAGTTGACAGGCAGGCAAAGAAGGGTAAATAGGCCAGGCCAACCTCCAGGGCACCAACAAGGTACACAACGGCTGCACAGGGAAAAGACAAGCTGACATCTTCCATATAAAGACTACAATAAAGTCCATCAGCATGATGGCTATAAGGGCCAAAGAAGATAAATGAATGACCATAGACTACTTCCTTCACAAAGACTGGGGAAAAATGTCTATTTTACACAAATAAAGCAATGGTATAAAATGACAATACATTTCAAAGGTTTAACAGCTTTAAACTTCAAATGAGGACCATGGCATTGAGAAGTTCTCTCTAAATCTAACTAGAATGTAAATCATCTCCAGGTCCATTTTCGCAGCTGTAGTAAATATTTAGTAAGAACGTGCTACTTTCATGGTTGTGTGAGGTGTAAGTGGCCTCTGCATGCTGATTGTGTGTATGGGCTCACCTCTTGCCCAGTGTGGAACATGGAATGGTAAGTACTCCTCAGAGAAGAGGAGCATGACACTCGAAGAAATAGCACCGAAGGCAAAGCCGTACGACCATCTGTTACTGAGGCTCCCAATGAAGTCTAAGGGACTGACAACAACACATACAACTGCGTTACAGACTGACAACGAGACATACAGCTGGGTTACAGGCCTACATCACGACATGCAGCTGGGTTACAGGCCTACATCACGACATGCAGCTGGGTTACAGGCCTACAACGAGACATACAGCTGGGTTACAGGCCGACAACGAGACATACAGCTGGGTTACAGGCCGACAACGAGACATACAGCTTGGTTAGAGGCTCACATTGCGCCATAGAACCCTATCATCTCTTTAAAAAATCAAGACAATCACAAACGTGTTTAAATTCAAACAGAAAACAATTAGATTAACAACATTCTGAGATAACCAGATGTACTGCTCTGTGTGAGCCACTTATCTTTATTGTTATGTGTACCATTGTATTATGATAATTTTCTTTAAAAATATTATAGTGTTCTCAGAAATTGCTAGAATCTGGTATGTGCTCAGGTTCAGCTCAGGAAATGAGAACTCACACAACTATTCCAAAACGACCCTTGAGAAAGGGGAGTTTCTCATCAATGGCGAGTTGACTGACTCTGCCTTGTAGATAAGACAGAATTGCAACAATGAAAACCTGTAAGAAATAAAAATAAACTTTTAATTTATATTATGATGCAATACACAGAAAACAAGGTATTGCTGTACATTTTAACAGTTCTCACTTTGAGTGTCGAAAAAAGTCAAAAGGTTAAAAGAAAGAAAGAAAGAAAGAAAGAAAGAAAAAATTCTTACAATCCATTGCCATTTGGTGGCATATGTATAACTGTGCTAAATTACTAATTACAGTAACTCTGATTAGCACTTCGAAACTATAGACTACACTTACAGCTGGACCAAGGGAACAGTGCAAAAAAAGCTCCATTGAAATTCCATTCCCACAAGCAGTCTTGTTGACTGAGCTTCTATATAAAGAAGAAACAATACATAAGTTCAAATTCCATAAATGTCATATGATTTCTATGGCTGACATGCAACACAGAAATTTATACTTTTTTTTCTTTGCAACTCTAATATCTTTACTTCCAAGGACAGCACGTGGACTGTCCTCGCGGAGACATGTTGCATTACCTTATTTCTGGATGTTTGCCTTTAATACTCTTCTGAAATTAATCTTAGCTAAAAAATTATTACTGTTTATTGTTCGTGTGAAAAGACTGCACGACTATTAAATTCACATTGAACAGTCAAATAATGTTTAAATGACTTTTAAACATAATCGATTCCGAAATCGTTGTTTTCACATGTCCTACTTACCCGTTGTCTTCCAGTTGTATCATCTTGATGTGAAATAATCGGTCAATAAAATAACTGTTTTGAAGTGGAAAAAATAAAGTTTAAACGTACTGTCTATCTTTATATGTTTTATATAGAAATCCATAAATCTATGCACGTCTGAGCTACCTTTGACCACGTTCAACAACTGTGTGTCTGGACTTTCGGTAAGTGTGTGAAACAAGGGGCAGTACAAACACGGATTTCTCAAATAGTCTTTAGTTTATCATTTATTAACCTGTGTTCTCTCACTGTATTATCTAAACCGCCGTTATAATGCACCTCGGATCGAAGTAATAAACTCTTAAAGCTGTATTTTCTTTTACGTTATTCGTATATTTTTTTCACTTTGTATTATTTTATTGAGCTGGAATTATCCACATGGGCTTAACCTTAAAAAGAAGACTACACTGGTCGTACACGTTTTTTTTTTCTAGGGGTGAGAGTCATACAATTCAGCTGTCCTCAACAAATTTGCGTTTGTGAACATTTCAGGACAACAATAATAACGAACAACAATACCAATAATAATAAAGTTGAGCCAAGATGATCTGGAATTGAGATGTCTTCAACAAAAATTGTTTCAAAGTAGAAGCATTTGCTATTACGGGATACCTTCGTTCCCAGCAACGTTGTCCATGAAATATACGTAATGTTATAATATGTGTTACCCAGTGAACGCACACACACATACACACACGGGAACTCGCGCGCGCGCGCGCGCGTGTGTGTGTGCGCGTGTGTGTGTGTGTGTGTTTGTATGACGGCAATAGTAAACATTGTAGTTCAGAATAAGTAATTGGAACATGAATGATTAAAGTTTGTTTTGGGCTGAATTCTTGGTTTTGATACCAGCTGCCTACATGTGTGATGGCCCACATGAGTGACAATGTCAGTAATCACAAGTCTTTTGGCATGTGGGAATACAGGGAGCAGCAGTACATCACACTGCCTGCTTTGGCTCTGACTCCAAAGGATGACCTCATGCTCCACCAGCTGAGTGCATTCTTAGTCGTACATAACATAAATACAAGCTATTTAAAAACACTTTCTAATATTGATCATGTACAAACATCAGATCATTTATTACGTACCACCTGTTCACTAAAGGACAATTTCATGTTTTCCATGAAAATGGAGAATAGAGCCATCCAGAGCACTTAGAAAAAACATGCAGATCTAGGCTTTACTGCTAAAAAATCAGGCTAATTCCAGTTTACTGTACTGGTGGAAAAAATGTCAATATCTTATTTACAGGAAGCTCAGAGATACATCTCCACTGCTAGATAAATTAACTGAAGTAGGAGAGATAAGATACTGGATAATGGATGGATGGATGCATATAACAGGACCAGACAACATTAATGACAAGCAGACAAGTGTAGGTGTGGTTAGAAAAATCACCCCAATTATCAGATGCCAACGTTACATTTAATTACAAGTCAAAGGGGAGGGGATGGAGGAGTTCTCATGAGGTCATCTATTCATCATTTAAGTTCACTACATCCTTCAGCAATTCCCATCTTTCACGATCAAGATGTCTGCTTTGGATAACCTAGAGAAGGAAATGACAGTTAGTCCCACTTAAACGTGTAACATGATCAACAAGTTTGTTATACTGCGCCTGATGCTATTAAATGCCACAGATGAAATACCAAATAACTGACAGCCTTGTGTTTTTAAGAATTAAGGAACATAATTATTTCCTTCTAAAATTGTGTTGGAACATGGAAAAATGTTCAAGTGAAGTTATGGCTAAAGTTAAATAGAAGAGCGAAGCTTTGCTCACTGTCTTTCCACACAGAGAAGACACTCGTTGCCATAGGTTTTTCCATTGGTACCACACACAGGGGCAAGGTTAAGAGGGCAAGCCAAGATCTCATCCAAATTCATGCAAGAAGGCTGTGAACATGGGCCAAGACAGCAGTTAGTGCTGTGAGTGTGCTTGTGCTGTGAGCATGCTGTGAGAGTGCTGTGAGAGTGCTTGTGCTGTGAGCATGCTGTAAGAGTGCTGTGAGAGTGCTGTGAGAGTGCTTGTGCTGTAAGAGTGCTGTGAGCATGCTGTAAGAGTGCTGTGAGCATGCTTGTGCTGTGAGTGTGCTGTGAGAGTGCTATGATGGTGCTGTGAGAGTGATGTGAGGGTGCTGTGAGAGTGATGTGAGGGTGTTTTGAGAGTGTTGTAAGCATGCTGGGAGTGTTCTCCAGCTTCAGTTTGTTAACCTTACATGAATTTACTGCATTTTTTGTGCTGTGACTAATACTGCACTAAGCATCTAAAACATTGTAATTACGAGTATAAAATTAACATGTTTTTTCTGACATCATCTTACCTTTCTATGATTAGATTTATCCTGTATGTCTGAAAGAACAAGTAAAGAGAAATTACTGACTCGTTTGTAACCTTCAGAAGATCCACCAAAGCACGTGACCACAGGTCGTGTATGTGTTTGTAGCGTACTGGGCTTTGTTCCGAAGTGCACTTCACTTATGAACGGTGCGTGTTTTTCCTTTTCTACCACACAGAAGTAAAGCTCATCTCAGAAGATGAAGATGTTGTAGGACGCCACGTTCACACAAAAATAAGACTCACCTGCAGTGCAGACGGCAAACAGGCAGAGCAGCAGCCATTTCATGTCCATCTTCGTCAGAGAGTGGTGATGGTGGTTCCTGTTTCTACTGTCGACCTTATGTGGCTGCCACGAGTCTGAGAATTTCAACAGCTGCTACAAGAGCTCATTATCAAATGGCAATAAAAGCAGTATGAGCAGCCTGCCCTTTGTAGCTCCTCCCCCTGCCCTGCTGCTGTCTCTAGTTTATAATTTACCCTGTGAGTTGCTCACTGCCTAACACCACGCCATAAACAGTTAGCACTGTCGACCGACGTGGGAATTAGCAGTGTGCTCTTTATACCTGTACACAACCCTTACTCACCTTCCAGTATATGTACTAATGTGATACAATGATGATTTTTTTCAGGTAGTAAATAATGTGCTGCATATTGTATATTAACAATGTAGGTGCAAATTCCACTAAATCCTGTGGTGCACGACAGAGCAAACACCAGAAGGAAATATTCTATTTTGATTTTGAAAGAATCTGGATTTGAATTCCAATCTGTACAATGTTCTAAGTCAACCCAGATAAACTGACTCCACTGCTGGCACTGTACAATAAATCTGTAAACTCTTCAGTTCTCCATTGATACCTTCATATGTTGAATTTTCTTGTCACCCACATGACAAAGTCAGCTACACACTCATTGGACTGTAGCTCTCTTTCTTGAATTTTTTTTTCCCATCCTAACTAAAAGGCTCATAGTAAAAGCTAAAGCCTCCCCCCCTCACACAAAACAAGACTTAACAAAGCAAATCAACAGATAAAGCTGCACAGAGAGCATATAAGAAGATATAATTTAGATATTTTCTTTGCAGTAGACACTGCACTCTCCTCAACACCACAGTTTATAACTGTGTTACAGTGTATCAACCCACATTCCAGTGTTGAGGTACCAATACAGCTACTGCCTAATCAGGTCTGGTACATTTTCATACAAATCAAAGAAGGTTCTAAAACAGATGTTTCATGAAAGCATTTTATTTTCACATAGTTGAAGTTATTCAAAACTGCACTGTTTTATGCATTTCAAGCAGAAGAATGTCTAGAATGTCTATTCTCTCAGCTGATTTGCCAACTACAGTGGGCACAGAAACCAGCTGGTTATTCCATGGACAGGTAAAGATTTATTTTATTTTTATTTACTGTAGCCATATAATGGATGAAATGTGGAATATACTGTAATGTGTTTTTAGAAAGGGACTTTGCATTGTCCCACATACAGTGTGTGACTCTGTGTGCATTGAGAAAATAAACAGAAAGTAAGTACTGTATTTCACATCATGTCCTGGCTGACATTTTCTCAAATTAATATCTAAACGATCTTTGGGTATCAGATCAGAGATATTTTATTCCATTGATAATAGTTTAGGTAGCTATGCTTACATATTCCCATATCTATTAAAACTCGGATGCTCCATTAAGCTTTTCTACAGGCAGTCATTCACTGTACTTACTTTTAATTTGAAAGCATGTAACAAGCAGGAATGATAACAGTGTTATCAGTAGACCTCATATTATACACCTGCCACTTTGTTATAATTGCTGTGCGTCTAATTCTTAAAATACAATTTTGAGATAACTGATATCTGGAATCTTAGTAAATATACCTCTTGATATTATGACAGAACTCACAGCTTGCATAAAGAAAATAAAGTTTTTAGCATTAGTTTATACAATATGGAGTTTTAAACTGCATTTTTAATTCTAAAACGTTTCACAAGCATGATTTCTTTGCCATAATAACTTTTAAAATTTGCAATAAATAGGTACAATGAGTATTATCTGAGATTTTTGATGGATGGGATATTAATAAAATAACCACTAACCAGGGAATCCAGCAGAAATGTTTCAGTGGGTTGGCTAGTGATTATCATGGATGGGCACGAACATAAGGGCATAATGCCAAACAAGACTGACAAACCCACACGTTAACATTTGTCTAGAAACGTAATGTTGTTCAGCTGAAGCTGATAAATCTAAATTATGACGAAATTAATTTTAAGGTTAAAGATATTCTTCTATTTTTCTAAACAGCCTTGAGAGCAGCAAAAATTGGGTAGCAAAAAAGGCAGGCCGCATCACAGCCAGATCCACCCAATGAGTCTTTGGCAGCAGTTTTGTGCCACCGCGTGGTGTAGATCTCAGAGATAACGAGTTTTCTTAATTCGTCTTTTAAATACATATAAATGTTTGTGATGATTTTCAGCATATTTAAGTTATACACAATTACATTGACTTTGGGAATTCTTGGTACCTGTGGTGGGTTGGCGCCCCACCCTGGGTGTCCCCGGCCCTGCACCCTATGAGTCCTGGGATGGGCTCCAGGCTTCCCACAACCATTAACAGGATGGAGCGGTATAGAAGATGACTGACCGAATTCTTGGTACACCCGGCATTTAAAATGACTGTTTCATAAAAGTTTAAAGAGTCGACTTAAGCGTGTAAGATACGTACTGAATAAACACTGAATCAATACATGTTAACTGCATGCGATCTCACACACTATATATCTTTTTTTGACGTACACACCTGTTTCAGTAGCAATGACCAAATTGATGACGTCCATCCCAAAGTTTAGCTATTCTTGCGTGATAAAAATGAAAACGCACTACGCATGTCAATACTTTAAATAACATATTTAGTATAATAATATAGTTTTACATAAACATGATAAAACTCGATAAATAAAAAATAAAGTATTTGCCCATACTAATCAACACGTGCAACAATTCACAGCCTTCTGTAATCTGCATAATTTAAAAGATAAAAAATAAAAAGAGTTATTTTGAGGTTCACGTTTTATTTGATCTCTTTATTGACTGTTAAGTGACGAATAAAAGAAACGCAGTTCAACATTTTAAAAAGCCTTTATCGTCAAGTTTGCAGTGATTTCAACTATTGTAACAAATTCGCCTCCTCGAGCGCCACCTAAGGGCACGAGGACAGTTGTGGTAGTGCAACGCACGACAAAGTCCGTATCGTTTTGAAGGATTCTGTCTCATTTTTTATGCATTGATATCCGTCAACGTTAATTAACTTTAAAACTCACAGAATTGTTTAAAGCAATTTCGGTTGGACGAATAATTTGAAATAAATGATTAAAATAAGATGATATTTTATTTATTATTTTTACAAGAATAAATAAATCCATCCATCCCCAAACCGAATATCCCGGGTAGGGTCGCGGTAGAGCCTGGAGCCCATCCCAGGTAACTTATGGCACAAAGCGGGGGACACCCTGGACAGGGCAACAACCCATCGCCGAATAGATACACATTTTAAATTCGCTTTAAACCAGTAAGAAATCGTTCGTTATGATTTTCAATAAATTAGGAGTTTCCAATCCTTTCGGTGCGTGAATAATTTATGCACACTGCAGAAAACGCTGTCTTAACAACTGGGTAATGCGCTTAGGAAACGATACCATAGATAAGCACTCCTCGATAATATCACGTTTACCACATTACATGTGTGCTACACATTGTACTGTTAGCAAACAGCCTTCCGGTTCAGCACAGTTGCGTGTTGATATGTTACACAGTGTGATAAATCAGTCTTGACACTGATTTATTAATGAAACGGTTTTATTGAAGGGCTCAATAACAGGGTTAAAGTACGGCTTTGTAATACGTCAAATAGCTATGACATTGTCACCAATATGCATACACTTTAACAATACATAAAAATAAGGCAGTTTGCATTTGACTCCCATGGTTTCATATTAGCAATTCCACTTTATATTCACTTGAATTTTGTGATTGCAATTTTTGAAAGATCACTTAAAAGCGGAGCCTAGATTAGTATCACACCAAATTTAAGACCAACTAAACACGACTGGACAGAATATAAATAAGAGTAAATATATTTTTTTTAATGAGAAGTCTCGGAATTATAATTCCACCAAAGTTTAAGGTTGATGTCAAAATTATACAGAAAAATTTCCATTAATCGTAACTACATCTTAAAAAAACAAAACAAAAAAAACGACTTTGAGAAAGGGTACAAATGTTTCTCCAGACTGCCACAGGGTCTACGTGGCGGAAAGGTTAAGCACACCTGAGTGAGAGCCACGTGGTCCCCTGGTTTGAAGGCGGCGCGTTCCGCCACTATCCCATCAGCCCCAGCAGCTCCTCAGCGCGCAGGAACTGAGAAGTGGACGGGTGGAGAGCGGCTTTTCCGGCTGCACCTGCGGATTTCATTAGAAAGTGTGCTATTAAAAGTCATAACCAGAATTCGCCACTTACACCGTACTTACTGGAGAAACTATGAACGCTTGTTATCGCCAAGTTGGATTCGGTCGTTCGCGTAACTTTCATGTTTTGTAAGACGTCTTTGCCAGTGCGTAATACACGCAGGGCACATAAGCGTATGCAACTTGCCGCAAGTTTTGTTTCCTTCTTTAAGTTCTTGTGAAATTGTAGGGTTGTGTGCGATGGGATGCTGCGGTAGTACTGAGGTAAGAAATCTTCGCCGTTAGCGTTAGAATGGACTTACTTTAGACAGACGGTGCGGTGCTGAGCTGGGCGTTTATTGCCACGGTTGTTAGTGTTTTTAGCCGTGCGCTACATAACAAACAGCTTACTTTTCTTTGACATCTTCGCCCAACTTTATTCCTGTTATTATAGTTTGTAAAGTGATTCGTGACACTTGGAGCACTTGCCTTTTTATAGGATTCGTGTGCGGCAATTGAATGCATCATGTATGAAACTGTTTATAATACCAATTTGTTTGCAAATGGTTTGCCATAAGGCACAGTATGTGGTACAGTGTGTGTATACGCACATGGTCACATGCTGACATTGTGCACCGGAGTGATTGTTATTGATACGGTACTTTGGAGTCGTGCTGCTCATCGCACGGTAATGTCAGTGAAATCGACGCTAACGTTTGTCTTTATGTCCTCAGAAGGAAAGCCGAGAGTGGAAGCCTCTCGAGGAGAGGAGCTGTACAGACATCCCATGGCTCGTCATATTTTTACTCTTCTGCCTTGGCATGGTGAGTCTGAACCGTGCCTTTTCGTGTGGCAGTCGACAATGCCAGTCAACAGCAGCCATCCTCTAAAAGTCAGGTCAAATCAAATATTCCTTATAAAGGTGTCATAACTTAAAGCTGAGCAGTACAGGTGCTCATGATGTAACAGTGGTTGTGTGTAAAATTCTGTTGCTACTTATTAATAATAAGTAATTTTTTTTTTGTAACTGCGTCGAAACTGTTAGTGTTCAATCTGAATGTTGCGAATGGCAAACGTTAGAAAGGAAGGTTCTCCTTTAATGTAATGCAGTGAGCAAAGGCCTCTGTGAGATACTGCAGAATATTGGCGACCTAGTTTCGTGTTCAGATGCTGAAAGAAAACGGGGAGAAACATCCTAAGAGCAGAACTGAAATAAACATACGGGTCTCAGACAGACATTCAGTCCATGCAGCCTCTGTTTAAAGAATGACTGTATTCTTCTTACCCTGACTTTGTTAATATGTGGTTCATATGGGAAGTAATTGCAAAGGGTGAGTTTTTAAGCTGTGGCCCCTCCCTGCTAAGGTGTGCGTGGTGTGTGACTGTCCCAGGGTTTTATTTGCGGCTTTGCCATCGCCACGGGGGCCGCGTCCCGCCTTGTGTCCGGATATGACAGCTACGGAAACACGTGCGGCCAGAAGAATGCCCAGATCCCAGGTATTCCGCTCAGCGGCAAGGACCAGACCGAAAAAAGGTGTGTTGTGGCTTTGTCATGTTTCTGTCACGTGTAGTGGTCTGCCTGTGACTGTGTTCTCACGACCGTGCGTGTTCAGTTAGGCAGACGTTCCATAGGACCGCTCCGTGATGTATAGACAGTGTCTTATGGCTGTAGTGTTCCTTTGTTACATTTCAGTACATGCCGGTATGTGCTATTTGGATTAACATACCTGGTTTTGCATGTAGTTATGATTTGTCTTGTACTAGATACATTTTTGTACTTTGCTAAGTCTTTTTGTTGCTTAAAATTATGTTGTCGGCAATTGGTCAATAGCTTGATGTTAAGACGGTGTGTTTCGTAATTACTGTTTTTCTCTGGAATGTTAACACTTCTGCACAGTGCAGGCTGGCCTTGCCGTTTATGTAACACACCATTGTAGTTTAAGTAGGCGTTGAACAGTAAGTAAATGTTGTGGATGACATTAAAATGGATTGTTCTTACACGGGCCATATAACAAGAAGCCTTTTGATTTCAACAAAGCTGAGTGGGTATAATTCTCCTACAGCCAACATCACTGTGGTTGGATGAATTTACTGTGCATCACTTCAGCTGTAGATGAGTCAGTTAGCTTCTGACTCCTGATGCAAGAAAGACTCTGGAGACCTCAGTAAGTAGGAGCTGAGCTCCACTGGTGGTGTAGGAGAAATCTTCAGCGTTCATCTGCCTTTTTTTAAGAGCACCCTGACAGTTGAACCCCCCTCCTCCATCCATCAATGTTATTTTTTAATGTGTTGCTGGGGGATGTGATATTGTGCTGAAACAATCAGCAGTTTTAAGTTTAGAATTGCTGGAGCTTGGACGATCCAGGGCAGCTAACACGCAGTACAGAATTTTAACGGGCCCTGTCCCCCCCCTTCACTTACCACCCAAATGTCTGCGGTTCTTCTGAGTTTTCCCTTCTGCATTTCAGCTTAGTTCTCGTTTACCTCATTAGTAAGCGCTTGTGTGGTTAATTAGACTTCATTAGAAGCTTTTTGTTCTCTCTGTGTATACCTTTGTTACCCATTTGGCTACAGTGGTTTCTCTGGTGTCCAAGTGGATTCTGGGCTGATGATCTCATTTGTAGTTTGAAGCCCCTGTGTTCCTGTGACAAAGTCCTTAAGGATGGAAAAAAAGATGTGGAGTCATGTAATGAGGTGCTGAGACAGTAAAACACATCTTGGTTTTTGTCATCATGGATAATGAATGCAGTTGAGTTTAAGGTAATGGCACAGAGCCCCCCCCCCCAAGTCCTCCAGGGGTTGCTTGTAAGCATTTACTGTACTGATGGGGAATGGTGGCACGAGTTGGATTCAGTAAGATCTACTTTGTGTTAATCATCTCTGCAGCCCGGTGACACAGTGCAGCTGCCAGTTTGCTGTGCATTTTAAATGGGAGCCCTACAATGCTGCGTGCCCTGCTGGTGCACGCCTGCATCGTGGCCTGCCTCATTTGTTGTATTTTTCACTGTCCCAAAGCCCTGTTCTTCGTTTTTCTAACTTGGGCTCTTTGTGGACTTGTCTGTAAGGTTAAAAACTATGCAGTAAAAATATAGGTTTAGAAATATGACTTTTTGGTTCAGAAACCTACCAAAGAGCGTGCAGGTTGGTTTATACCTAATG
This sequence comes from Chitala chitala, assembly GCA_025773905.1. Taxonomy (NCBI): domain Eukaryota; kingdom Metazoa; phylum Chordata; class Actinopteri; order Osteoglossiformes; family Notopteridae; genus Chitala; species Chitala chitala. Next base: position 3,318,543 of record JABJVR010000013.1, read on the forward strand.
AGATTCACTTTCTACAACAGGCCCACAAAGTCTTTGATTTCTAACGGCAGATCATGTGCTCATCCTCCCGACAGGTATGTGTTCTTCCTGGACCCCTGCAACATTGACATTGTTCATAGGAAAATCAAGTCCGTGGCCCTGTGCGTGTCCAAGTGCCCAGATGTTCAGTTGACTTCGTACGCGGACCTTAAACAGTTTGCCGTTGTGAACGGTGAGGCCTTTTTACTCGGACACGACGACCTGCTGAAACTGCTCTCTTCTCGTGCTTTTGTAACATGCTAAATTGTCTGATATGGCACTTGTTCTGAATAATATGAAATTTCCTACTCATGTTTGGATAGGTTGTCTGAAATGTAGCTCCACTATGGATGTCCTATTATTTTTTTTATCATTGCTAAACAAAAGTTTGTAAGGAAAAAATATCTGCTTTTATAGGCTCTGAGCTGTGCTCCTATGAGTTGTCTCCTGATGAATATCCCACGAGTCCACAGAGAATCCAAAAATGTCCAAAACTTCCTGTACCAAAAAGGTATGTAATGACAAGGGCTAAATCCTACTGCCTTGGTTGTAGGATATTGTGTCCTGAGTGTTGTAGCGTATTTCCCCTTGACTGTAATACTGCGTAGTGGATGAACTGAGGCTCATGACCTCTGTGACGTCTCCTGATAAGACACCGCATCTTTATCACGTTGTTAGCAAATCCCTCCCGATGTTCCACCGCTGCACCCCCATGGAGATCTCTTGCTATTCCAAGTTCGCTGAGGCGCTCATCACCTTCGTCAGTGACAACAGTGCGCTCCATCGGGTTATTGCAGGAGTGATGACCAGCAAGGAGATTATCATGGGCCTCTGTCTGCTGGCACTGGGTGAATATCTGCACACATTAGGCCATTTGCACCACAGCTGCTGGGGACCTCTACTGTATACTTGTCAGACTCTTATGGAGCCGTGGTAATTGCCTGTTTTTGTCTTATTGGATTACAGATCTAGTCTATGTCATATGGAGTTTTATTTATTTATATATATATATAAATATAAAATTTGTGAGACAATTTAATGCTTTTGCGTTAATTTCTAGTGCCATAGTTAGAATTTTACAGGTTCATTAAGAGGTCGTCCCCGACTTGCGACAAATGCAACTAGTGACGACTCAGATTTCCAGCAGCTGTCCCACTAACTGGTGATGTTTGGTTGTAACATAAGTACGAGCTGTCATTCATAACATCGGCTCATGTGCAGAATATTTAGGCTATGTCTTACTGGCCCTGTAAAGAGGACGTGAAAGACAGTACATCTGGGATGAAAATAATGCTGTAGTGTTTATATCTGAGTAGAAAATACAATAAATTATAAACACTTCAATGTTACATTGTGTACAATATATTTTAATTTCCGTATATAGTATTTTGCTTCTAGCTTGACAGTAATAAGAATTTAGTGTTTTGGAGAGTCTGTGATACTGGTAAGATAAGATATTTTAACATGCTGTTTCTATATTAAGGACATCTTTGAAGAGTTATTGTACATTTTTCTCATACAGAATGTACGTTAAAGCTTTGCTTTTGAATTAAGAATACAGATTACTTCTTCATTCATGTTGACGTTAGTTCTGCTGTGGAAATGGTGACTCTATAGTGCAATTATTTTAATAAAAGGGGGAGCATAGAGCCCCTCATTTACACAAAAGCAGAATCTGCAGTGTGTTGGGATGGAGAGAGGGTGTTCAGGGACAGTGATGTGACCTCCGTGTGTCTGTGTTGGGTGGAGACAGGTGATTGGGGACAGTGATGTGACCTCTGTGTGTCTCTTGGGTGGAGACAGGTGATCGGGGACAGTGATGTGACCTCTGTGTCTCTGTGACATGTCCGCAGTGCTGTCTATGATCCTGATGTTCGTCATCCGCTTCATCTCCGCTGTGCTGGTCTGGATCCTCACTGCGCTTGTGGTCCTGGGTTCCCTGGGTAAGTTCACACGTGTCACTCTCAACATATCCCCTGCCTCTGTTAACATTCGAAATATTTTTTTTTCTTCATGAGTCTATGAATTTAAATGGAACTTTTTGAGATGCTGTTATATATTGTAATAGGCTATAATGTCTCTAATTGTGGTGAGGATTTATTGGGAGGTGAAGGGAATTACTGGCTGAAGATAGTTATGCTCTGTAGGAGGAACGGGTGGGCTGTGGTGGCTCTATGTGGACCACAAGAGGTCTCTGAACGAAACACTGCCTGAAAATGAGCTGAAGGTTGCCAACGACAACGCCAAGGCGTTGCTCATCTACGCCATAGCGGCTACTGTTTTCACAGTAGGTGGTCTAGGTTGTTTTGCCTTTATTTAGGGTTTACAGATCAGTTTATAAGTAAATCAAAGTCTTGCAACTTACATTATACAAAAAAATGAGTGTTTGCCATTGTATTCATTTTTGGTGCATGTATTACAAAGACAAACTGCTGTTTTGAGTAATTTATTTTAGAAAACTTAGTGTCACTTAATAGCAATTGAATAATAGGCCCACTGCACTTAAGTGTGTGCGTGTCTGTCTCTATATACACACACCTGTGATGTACAGCATATTTGATCTAGAAAAACAAAGAGGGGTCACACCTTTCTGTTTATCTGTGTAACATGAGACTTACCTTATCAGTCCTATAACACAGTAGCTGGTGCCACCTGAGTTAAAAGGACAGGAATTTGCATAAAAATGCCCAGTTAAAACAAGTGTGTGTTTCGGCCGCAGGTACAGCTGTACACACACGTGGTCTAACTGGGACTCCTCTCTCTAGGTGGTTCTGCTGCTCCTCATGTTTTTCATGAGGAAGCGCGTGGCCCTCACCATCGCGCTCTTCCACGTGGCCGGGAAGGTGTTCACCCATCTACCGCTGCTGGTCTTCCAGCCCTTCTGGACGTTCCTGGCCCTCATGTGCTTCTGGATGTACTGGGTCATGGTTCTGCTCTTCCTCGGCACAGCAGGTGAGGACCGACAGCTCTGCAGTTTGTCGTGTGATGCCAGCCGGCTGATTCAGTGCCGGAAAGCATTGAAAATGCACTCGCTGTGGCCTTGACACCTCTACATGTCCCCTGTAAGAGCCTGAACCTCTCTACTCATTACGCTCTGTGTTACCAGTGTGTGTGGCTGGGCTCTATATATTTGTTTTCTTACATTGGTTATATTCTTTTTATTTTTATCCACTTTATTTTGACTATTTGTGCAGGAATAAATTCATGGGGTACACTTGTATAGAGGGCTGTAACAGTAAATGTACTAGCACAGTGAATCTTCTGACTGTATCTTACTTGCTTGTTGAGTCTCAGGCGGTATGAAGTAATTTTGGTCCAGCAACAGAACCTGCAAACACCTGACCTCCTGCAGCGACCTCCTTCATGCTGCTTTTACCTCTTCACCACATTACGCGTTCCTGATGGTGAACTCTCACCATTTGCCCACAGGGAACCCGGTCCAAAATAACGACACTGGGCTGGTGGAGTTCCGCATGTCTGGGCCGTTGCAGTACATGACGTGGTACCATGCCGTGGGGCTCATTTGGATCAGCGAGTTCATCCTGGCGTGTCAACAGATGGTCATCGCTGGGGCGGTGGTCACCTACTACTTCACCAGGTCGGAGGGTGTTGACTGAAACGCACCGCAGCCCTGTGGCTGTGTTCACGTTTACATGTGTGCTTTTTGAAGTTTGTGCCCGTTCCGTTCTTGACACGATTCGGGTGCTTGTTTAGGTGTTTTGTATGTATGTTGTGTTTATTATGCATCAAACTGTACAAGTTAAAGAACATCAGTGTTGGTAAAATAAACTAACCCAGTGGCTGCATAGCAGCTGTAAATTCTTAATGTAAAATTAAGATGTACATAAATGATGCTGCTTCAGTCAATGTAATACTTTGTTACAGGTTGAGAAGTGATTAATGGTCCTAATGTTAACAACAGCATTTTATTACATCATGCAGTCAAAAGGGTTCGATGTCCATGCTCCCTCTGTCTCTGCTGTCCCCCGATCACCCGCTCCCTCTGTCTCTGCTGTCCCCCGATCACCCGCTCCCTCTGTCTCTGCCTTAGGGACAAATCCAAGTTGCCAATGACGCCGATTCTGACCTCTGTGTTCCGCCTCGTGCGCTACCACCTGGGCACGGTGGCCAAAGGCTCCTTCATCATCACACTGGTCAAGATCCCCCGCCTCATCCTCATGTACATCCACAACCAGCTCAAAGGGAAGGTGAGCCACCTGGCATGTGTCCTGTAACGGCCACGTGTTGTCACCTCTCACCGGGAACGTCAGAGGCTCGGTTATGGCCCTTGGCTCCAGGAAGTGTGCGTGGTGTTCCAGTACCTGTTTGCGTTTGTTCTATGTGCCCTGGGCTGGGTTCCTCGAACTGTACCAAGACATGCAATTTAGGAAACCGCGTGCGTGCAGGAAATAGACCACTCGGCAGCCCAACACCAAAGTGTACACCATCCTGCCACTGTCCAGTTAGCCGACTGACCAATACAACATTGACCTGGTTAAGTGGTTTCAGAAATACGAAACTGATTAACTTATTGCTGTATCATGTTTAGGAAAATGCCGTTGCACGCTGTATGCTTAAAGCGTGCATCTGCTGCTTGTGGTGTCTGGAGAAGTGTCTGAACTACCTGAATCAGGTGAGTCTCCCTCCGTTCACGGTATCACATTGAATGTCTCCAGTTTGTCAGATCTCGTGATTTGGATCAGGCAGAAAAACGAGTGTTTTGCCATTCCTGCGTTTCGTTCTCCCTCAGAATGCGTACACGGCGACGGCGATCAACAGCACCAGCTTCTGCACGTCTGCCCGAGACGCCTTCTTGATCCTGGTGGAAAACGCCCTCCGCGTCGCGGCCATCAACACGGTGGGGGACTTTGTCCTCTTCCTGGGGAAGGTGAGGCTCACGTGTCCAACGACGGCCCAACAGTGGCTGCTCTTCCACGTGTTTGTTGGATGTGTAGAACACCAATGACCAGCGTCCTGCCCTTCCTGCCGGCTGTCAGTTACGCTGACCAGCCCCTTCTGAGCAGTCCATGGCGGCCTACATACCCCCTCATGCTATATGAGATTCTGGCATATT
>JABJVR010000013.1:3332196-3352480 GCA_025773905.1 Chitala chitala
CAAACATCCACACACAGGTGCTGAACACTACAAACATCCACAAACAGGCGCTGAACACTGCAAACATCCACACACAGATCCTGAACACTACAAACATCCACACACAGGTGCTGATGTCTAGCTGCTCTACGTGTCGCTCCTGCGAGGCGCTGGTCTACGACGAGGAGATCATGGCTGGCTGGACAGCCGACGACTCCAACCTCAACACGACTTGCCCTTTCTGCAAGGCCACCTTCCTGCCCCTGCTCTACGTGGAGTTCCGGGACCTGAGGGGGGGCTCGAGGTGCGTGTGAGTGCATGTGAGTGTGTGTGTCTGTGTGTCTGTACACTCATGTGTGTTGACATTTGGGATCTTCTGTTCCTCCAGCTACTTTCTGAAGGCCAGCACATCAGGAGACAGTCTCCACAGCAACACCACACCAGTTATGCAGGAATCTGCACCAACTGACGGAGGTCTTGTGATGTCAGCAGAACAGAGCGGCTTTCCAGAGTCCCCGGCAGCACGGCCAGGCAGGGTCCTGGAGACCAAGGCAAACAAGCTGAAGAGGTGGGCAGTGAAGGGAGTCACCAGCAGAGGGTGCTAGTGCTGAGGAAATTGCTAGTGTGTGTTTTATAGATGTTATACTGGTGACCATTTATATGAAATATTATCTAAGTCCCCACATTACAGACCAGTATGGACAGTTTGGCGTCCAACTGGCTATTGCATTAACATCCTGGTTTTGCAGAATAGGCCTCTCATTTTGTGTACTCTGAGTCTGAATTTTGACAGTGTCGTCTTGGTTGTGTCCATCTTTAATTGTGCAGTACTGTGTAATAACGTGCACCGCAGAACTTGTCCCGTGTTTGCACCACTTAAGGTAAGGACGTGCACTGGAGTACGTGCGTTTGAACCAGCTTGCGTGTCTCTGTTTGTCCAGCTCGGTGCTGGAGCCGGTGGTGTCGGACCCCCTGGGCCTGCTGGGGAGGCAGGCAGTGAAGAGAGCTGCCTCTCTGACCCGCAGTAACAGCGCCAGTGGGCCTCTGCAGAGCCTGGCGCTGGGCCAGCAGCCCTCCCATGGTGTTTCCACCTCCAGCCTACCCAGCAGCTTCCAGGAGGCCTTGGTGAGCCCCCCCCTTCCCCCATCATTGTAACTTCACACGTTAACACAGAAAGCAGGGCTGTCCACAAGGCACGTGTTCCCCATGTCAAACTTTCTCCTGTTAACACTTGGGAAATACAAGCCGTAGACACCCTGACTGCTGCATTGTGTTTAATGGATACAGATTCTGTGATGAGACCACGCAGACACCGGTGTCATCCACCACTGTTCTGCTGTTTCCCAGGGTCCCCTGGGGCAAAGGAGGCCCGACCCGCCGCCCGTGTCTGTGCCCTACCTGAGCCCGCTGGTACTGCGGAAAGAGCTCGAGTCCCTGCTGGAGAATGAGGGGGACCAGGTGATCTACACCCACACCTTCCTCAGTCAGCACCCCATTCTCTTCTGGAACCTGGTGTGGTACTTCCACCGCCTGGACCTCCCCTGCTACCTCTCTGCCCTCATCCTCAACTCCGAGCACTGCAACAACGGGCTGCAGGTGTGTACGTGCCCCTGCTATGCCCTCTGACCCCTCTGACCTTTCCTGGCTTGTCCTCCCTGCAGACAGACCCATTCTGTACTTTATTTACGGGCTGTAGCGGACAGCTTTGTTGATGTGCTAACATGCTAACCTTGTTTCTGCATCCTCTGCAGCTCCCGCTGACCTCCTTGTCCCAGGACAGCAAGCAGGTGTGTGTGCGGGTGCTATGGGACAACGTGAGTCTGCACCAGGAGCTCGGTGCGCCCCTGTACCAACGCTACAGGAGCCTGTGTGAGTTGATCACCTGACCCACAGTGTGAGCACTGCCCCAGCCCACCTACACAGGAGCTGCGCTCACCAGCTCTTCACTCCGTTCCCACGGCAACACCATGTCACATAGGACCATGTGCTGCTGCCCAGTATGAGCTGTTTAGCACAAGCGAAACGTGTGACATACCATTTCCTGATACAAGCTGTTAGGTGATAGTGAAACACATGCATGTATGTGTGTGATGCCGTCCTCAGGGAAGAAACGGAACCTCCTGGGCCTCCACGATCACCAGGAGATCAGGGCGCTGCTGAACAGCATCATCCGTAGTATTCAGACAAACGACATGTACGGACCCATCAACCTGCTCCTCCGGGAGATTAAGAGGAATCCCAAAGCCAAGCGCCAGAGGTCACGCCCTTTAACCTTTCGTTTTGTACCACAGTCCAGGTGTTTGAACAGGACTAGCGGGTAGAAATGCACCATGACTGGTTTTCCTCCGTGTCCTTACAGGAGTATATACAGGGAGACCCTCTTCCTGTCTCTGGTATCTCTCGGACGCGACGACATTGATATCGGTGAGTGTATGTTGGGTTTAGTACAATGTCATGATATTCATGATAGGCGTGTCAGATGCGTGCGTGCGTGCATGCATATAAACATTATGCAGATATTTGTACTTTCATGACCTCCAAAATACCATTGACTGTAAGTAGCAATGGTATAAATTGATATTTCATATCGTTCCTCTTTTAATAGACTAAACTTGAATGTGTGCAGCATTGTCCAGTGATTGTAAAGTGCTGAAGTCCTGCTTCCCACACTCAGCTGACTTGCTGGGTTGCATAACAGCTTCTCAAATGTGTCACGTGTGAGTGAAATGTCAAAAACACTTCTTTTAGAAAACATCTGAGCCCGTGACTGGGAACTGCTACAAGGTGAAGTGATTTCCAAGTTCTCAGGACTAGGTCAGAGTAGTCACCCCTCACCCTGTCCCATGTGTGTCCTCCTCTGCAGAGGCCTTTGACAGGGAATACCAGCAGGCCTTTGGGCAGCTGAGCCGGGAGCAGCTGAAGGCCCTGTCTCCAATCGACCGGCCGCCCAGCAGCAGTGTCCAGTGGTGTCTCAAGTGCTTCGGTGCCCCTGTCATCTGACCACACCCCCTGGTGGACAAACAGGGACATTTTAGTCCACCTGCTTTAATGTTATGGATGGAGTCGCAAAACATCTGCTATGGGAGTAGATCAGGTCCACTTTTTACAGCTGTTTTATAAAAATACTGATGACATTTTTATTAGTGTTATTTTTTTTAATTCACTTTTGTTAATAGTACCTTTGTAAAGTATTATTATTCCCTGGAGGATGCTGATGGACCCCAGGGGTTCGCCTTATTGGTATCCCTACAGTTTTTGCTCCAATATATCCTTTTGACAATACGTCACAATCATGACGGACAGGAATTCAAGACCTAAAAGCTGAAGGATGTGGAGTTTTGCAGGTTTGATTAGCCCATTCAGGAAAAGGTCTACTCACTCCCAGCATCTGAAGCTCCAGCGGGAGCTGGAGAACACCTGTCTTTTACTTGTGTGTTCTGAATAGCATAGTTTGTTGTGTGTATGTATCGTATATTTGCACAGAAGTTGGTGATGTGGTTAGGTTCACCTTTGTGTGGTATGCCGGTGAGATGTGCAGCGACCAGATGTGACAGGGTGAAGGCAGGGCTGAGTGTTCGTTATGACATACATCAAGTTGGAGACAGTCAACAAAGCAGGTCCAGACATTCCACAAGTCTCACCCTATTTCCTGTTTTAAAAGGAAACGTGCCTGTGAACTTCCTCCACACTAAATTGAGCTGTGGTGTGGGGAGACTATTCCTGACTAGTGAGGAAAATGGAACAGTGTGTTCCCCTTCTCATGATCTGTTTAGCTGAAGTACATCTGTGCTGTAAACACTAATCTGAAGATGGAAATTGTGCCAGTTGACATTAGAGATCACCATGTCCAAGTGTGTCTACATATGTGGACATCGCCATGCTATAGAAATTCACATCTGTGTGCACCTTAATTGTTTCTTATATTTTTATGGTTACCTGAAGTACAGGATGAGTGGATTGAAAAGGAGATGAGCCAGTGTGTGAGAGTGTAGGTGGACTGTCCCCATGGTAAAGCTGGGTGTACACTGTAGAGGGGAGACCTCCTGGGTTTGTGTAGACCACGCAGGGTCGTGTCCCAGCAGGACCTCACACAGCGTTTTTCTCATGTCTGTGTACAACTCACTGGACTTTTTTAGAGGCTCTGAAAGGGTTTCTGGCCAACTCTTTATGAAAACTTAGTTTACTTACATGGACAAGCTGGCTCTTAATTTTTATAATTAAATTTTCTGTAAATCATTTACCTTTTCTGGCTGAGGTATGTGACCATATGTCAATTTTAGCACCTTATATGCATTGACCAGTTATAATTGTGGGATTTTGGGATGTAGGCTGCTAAACCTCTTCACCTTAACTCGGTGCTGTTGATAATCAGTACCAAAACAAAGTACATTGTGGTCGTGAAAAGGACAGTGCCACAAGATTATAGTGGGGAAGATGTTTAAACCAGGTTCTCAGGTACAGCATCGTCTTAAACCAGCTATACTGCAGTAAATACGACTAAAAAGGGTGGTTTATACCTTAAAGCAACAAATTCACAAATTACAATGCAATGGAACAAGGTGCCCTTGAGTGTACAGCAATGTGTGTATCATACACTGGTTTGCCCAATAAATAAAGTCCTAATTCAAAGAGGTGTCCATTTATGCTGTACAACATGATCAAATCTTAACCAGCTTGGAACTGGATCAACGTAAGAGTTCATACTAGGTGCCAGTTATACAGGTGGGCAAGATAAAGAAATGAAACGAGAACCACGGACATGAACGTAACCCTCAATGTTTATTTGTACACGACGAAGAAGTTCACTTCTGGCTGGACTCGGACTTGGACGTGGACGCCCTGAGAGAGGACAGTCGACGCCTCTTGGCGATCTGCTCCTGCCGCTTCTCCTTGGCTTCCTGTAAAGGGAGATGTGTTACTATGGAGACCAGCACAAAAAACAAGCAGTGGGGTGAGCAGTACATCTGGAAGAGAAATGGCACACAGCCACAGGCTGCCGGTCTGTTACGATTGCCAGTAAACCATTAGCTCTGAATCTATGGCAACAGCCAGTACAACACCAAGAAGCCTGACCGCTTTGCAAGACGACAGGTGGCCAACAGACACGCCATCTGACTCAATGTGAAACCAAGGCAACATGCCAGAGATCACACCGTTCGCTGTTGGAGAACCTAAAAAGGTCCTTTTACAATGTATACACTAAATCAGAAAATCAGCATATGCTGGTGTAGACCAGACAACTTGCATTTAACCCCAAATCTGCTGCTCTGTCCTTTATAAGAGGGTGGGCCTTACAGTCTCAGCATTATTTTAGTACCGATGGGTACTGGTTTTGTGAGCCAAACTTCAGCAATAAAGGCTGATGCCAAACTGAATGGCAGTGGGCCTCAGGAGGCACCGGCTCCAGCCCCTGCCCCATGGTCTCACCTTGGTCCTCTTGGCGAGCAGCTTGGCATACTCAGAGGCCTCCTCCTTGTTCTTCAGCGTTCGCTTCTTCTTCATGGCGATGCGCTGGCGCTTGTGCTGCAGAACGCGCGGTGTCACCAGCCGCTGGATCTTGGGGGCCTTTGTCCTAGGCTTCTTACCTGGGGGGAGGGACAGCGAGGGGGCACCGTCAGTGAGGAAGAAGAGAACCTCTGGGTGGGTACTCCAACAACACATGGGGCTGTCCCAGGCCTGTTGGCATAGCTCTGCTTCCTACAGCTGGATTATCGTGAGCACAGATTGGCATGGACTGGCACAGTGGCTGCCCCTCCACATTAACAGGTTGAGTGACAATCTAAACACCTGACTTTACGTGCCACCCTGAAGACCAGAAACTGCATGTGTGGACAATCTGTATCAGATTGTAAAACAAGGCGTCGCACCATTTTGAAACTCTAAAGACTTCAGGTTTGCCAAGTGCAGAAAGATGCTACGAAGTTCTTCAAAAACACCCCCCCTCCTCAGTAACGTGAACAGCAAGAGCACACCAGACATCTGTCCCCAGGAGAAAAGGACACCAACCTTCCTTGGTGAGGGGCCTTCGCACCACGTACTGCCTGACATCATCCTCCTTGGACAGGTTGAAGAGCTTACGAATCTTGCTGGCCCTTTTGGGACCCAGGCGCCGGGGCACTGTGCTGTCCGTGAGTCCAGGTATGTCCTTTTCACCTGACAACACGGGGCGAGAGGACCACATCTTCAATTAAAGGAAGCCGCTGTATCATTTCAAGTACTATGCAGCTTGCAGAACCCGGCACACAAAACTTTTACACTCAAGCCTGCGGCCCATAAATAACAGATGCGGATCGTTCAGAATCCTTTACCGAATGAGCTGAGAGCACGGCGGCTGGCGGTGAGGACAACACTGGGTACACCAACCTTTCTTGATGATGACCAAGTTGAGCACGCTGAGGTTGGCGTCTACGATGCACCCACGCACAGACTTGCGCTTGCGCTCGCCGGTGCGTCGCGGGCGGTAGCAGGAGTGGCCCTTGCTGAGCAGCAGCCGCACACGGCCGTGGGTCAGCACGCCCTGCTTCATGGGGAAGCCCTGCTTGTCGTTCCCCCCACTGATCCTCACCACGTAGCCCTTAGGGTGACAGGGTGGAGGAACGCCATATTAGAGCCTGCTCAGCAACACGCTGCCCGTCCGCCAAAACACACACGAGTGTTTTGAGAGGTTTACTTCACGCGTGGAGCGTCCCGCGCGCACAAACGCACCTTCCACTCATCCCCCAGGGTGTCCGCGGCCAGCTCCGCGGCCATGCGCTTCTCGTAGAAGATGCGCAGCTTGCGGTCATCGTCAACCTCGATTAGCTTCTGGCAGCCAGTAGCCGGGAAGGAGATGTTCAGCTGGAGCAGACAGAGAAGTTATTTCGCGCACACCGCTAAGCGCCACGTATCAGCTCGTCTGCTGTAAGAGCACGGAGCGACAAACACAACACGCAAGTTTATTTGGCGAGTGGGCCACTAAACGTTTTAGGGTTATCCTTCATGTCTGACAACTGTTTAGGATTGAAACAAATGTATGAAATCCGAAAACAAGTAGACGTGCCTGTGAAAGTGTAGCACCAGCGTTAGCAGCAGTCAGTTACTGTTGCTTTAGCACATGTTTCACAACAAGTAAATCCTGGCACAGATCATGGTCGGTACTGAAACTAGGCTATTTATACTACGAAGCTGTCGGGCTAAAGTACAAAATTACAGCAGTGTGTAAAAGCGGCCATAGATTCCTAATTTCAGGAATGTATTTTCCCATTTAAAATACGACTAGCAACCGAATAAAATGCACATTCCTTCTATTGGAGGCGGCCATTTTTAACCTCGACTCGTTCGACACCGAATAATCAACGTCCATCCCCTCTTATAAACTCCTCCACACTCACAAACGTATGGTGCTTATATTGTCAAAAGTTAATATTTTGGAACTCCGTAAGAATTATAAGGTTAAAAGTTTGCAGAAAGCTGTACAGACATACTATATTGACGCCTACCTTCATTTTCGCGGACTGACACAACTACGGTCCGCCACCGGAAAGAGAGCGAATTTCCGGCACGCACGCGCACATAGACACGGCAAGTATCGCGATATTTCAGCCCTGCGTTTTTCTCTAATGTTTTTCAGTGTTTTGATTGTAAATGTAATTGTTCATTACACTGGATGTATGAAAAATTCAATTGAATTACAAAATGTATAAGATATTCAGATATTTGTAAATATGTGCGTTTTATTTTAATGTATGTTATTTCAATGTTAAGGCTGTGTTAGATTTTTTTTAATAGGGAAGTAACATTAACGTTTTGTAGCACATGAACTCATTTGTATTATTCAAGTAAAGATATGCTACATGACGTAGGGCGTGATATGAACATTAACGCAGCACAGGATGTACACTTTCCTTACTTTTTTTGGCAACGGACTTTCCATCAAAACAAACAAAAGGAATGTCATAGGGGAAGCGTTGTGTGACGTGTTCACTGTTATCTCAAAAAAGCTAAGGCAATGTACACATACACCATAGAAGGCAGCAATTAAAGGTTTCCTGCTAAATGTCCGTCGTGCCAGAATGTTTGTTGTTTTTTCAAAAGTCCAGGCGCATACCGGGGTCAGCGGTGAATCAACGAACCAGATTATGTGACGTTATCAAGATCTGCCACAAAGCACGTCTGCGTTTTATTGTTGCAGTGACGGTGACTAAGGTTCAAAACCCGCCGGTTCCCTTGTTCCGTTACACTTTATCCCTTTCATCGCTGAAAAAGAAAAAAAAACAATATGCTCCCGAGTGCCTCCTAATTATTGGCGTACTTTATCTTTAAACGGAATAAAATTTTTCGTGACACGATTTAACAAAAGTAGTCATAAATAGGAGGTCGGACGTGTTCTGACAGAATGAAATCACAACAAAATATTTACTAATTACTGATTGTTGTCAAAATACAGTTCTGTACGAGAAATGCTATTGAATGACATAATCTTGTTCAGAGCCGAACTCGCAACAGAAATTATTAATCCAAATATGAAACGTTAAAAAGTCACTTACAGTGTATTGGCATCATGAATTTTTGAACATGTACATCAAACTCCGTGGAGAGCAAAATTCACGTGATCATAACAACTACCACGCCGTTCTCTTGTACTCAAAAGTTGCAGCGCGACTCCTTAGTGCAGGAACTGCGTGTCGGAGGGGCTGCGGCGTGGCTGCGGCGCATGCGCAGACCGCCGCACGTTGTCGGATACATTGTTGCAGCTGTACTCTGTTCACAGTTGTTTTGTGCATGAGCTGCTGTGACTATTTGGATCGCGTAACAGACCAAGTTCTTTGATGTTGCATGACATCAAAGTCTTTCGATTATTTTATTAGAATGATCAGTTACGTCAGGAGACAAATTATGACTGTCGTGAACTGACATAAACCGTTCTTTATTGTGCGCCACCGAATGTTGACGTGAAAACAACTAATATCCTCTTATCGGATCTTCATCACCATCACCACTAGTTGGTCATCTTGTGCACTGAAGTGCGCGGCGCTGACAACAGGACAGAAGACATGAGCAGCGTTGTGTTTTGGAATCAGCTCCAGGCTGGCAGCTCGGAGGTTGATTGGTGTGAAGGAAATTACCTGATCTACCCTGGGATTGCAGAGTTTTACAACACGGTTTGTGTTTGTACCTTACATTTCCGAATTTAATCATTGTGTCACATTGAGTTCCACGCATTAAGAGCTGGTTTTATGTCTTTGTTGCGTTTTATAACGGGATTAAAACAAACAGCTGTGTTTCTTCATTACTATGTAGGATTACCCTCGTTCTGTTATTTCTGTGGATATTTATGCGTAGCGCGCTTGTATGTTGAGCGTCAAAGTTAAAGGTTCACGGTGTACCTAAATGATGATCGGCTCCATGGACTTGTCTGTTGAGGGAGATCGCGGCGATGTGCCACAGGTTACTGCAGCTTCAGCGCTGAAGCACACAGCAGCGGCTGTTTCACGTGGGCTTTCCAGACAAAAACAAGTTAAAGGGGCGGCTGACTGGTGCCGTCATGGGCTCGCAGCTCTAGTGTTGCGGGTTCAAATGCGAACTACCACAGTGTTCGGAGTCTGCTGTGTGTTAACTGGGTCAAACCCTGGTGCTGCAGCCTTCTCCCATGGACATGACCGTGAACTGCGACGTGTTGCCTGGATTAGGCTTGACTGTCCCAGAAAAATGTCTTGGACAAACAACAAATACGCGATAACGTTGGAGAATGTTGCTTACACAGCTGTTGCGCTGGTGTCGGATGGAAAAGACGTATTGCGGTTTAGTGTGCAAATGTCAATGTTGACAATGAAGAATGGCCAGTAATTTACAAAAGTGTCGATGAAAGATATATTTTAGGTTTACATAGTTGTCATTGAGGGTCCTTATTTTCTCATTGTTTTTTTTTTTTTCATTCCAGATCAGCAACATATTGTTTTTTATCTTGCCACCCATTCTAATGTGCTTATTTCGTCAGTACGCCACACATTTCAACAGTGGGATATATCTCATATGGGCCCTGCTGGTGGTTGTTGGTAAGTTTGTTTTGTTTTTCCTCCCTATTTTGGCATGACATCTTGTCCTGTCTGCCGTGGCATCTTGTCCTTGTGAGTGTTGGCTGGCATCTGCTATTTTTGGGTGCCAACTTTTCACATTTGAGTAACATAAACCAAACCATGTCAGGCAACAGTTATTAACTCAGCAGAAACCGTGTAGGAATCCAAGGGAATCTCAGTGGTGCTTAACCCTAAACATGTTTATGGGTATCATTGGAAGTCTTTGCTATTTTGGTGGAAGGTGCAGCCAACGTGTTGCAGGCCGTGCCTTTTCAGCATGTCTGCTGGCGTTCTGTCTTGTAGACCCTGCTGAAGTAGCCCTTTTCTACCTCTGCCACTGTACAGCTGAGCCAGTATGCATGAATGTAACTTTCCCAGGATATGCAAACATGTATCAAATGTCAATCTCGGCCGTAAAAGTAACTTGAAGGCATACGAGAGGGGCGGTGTGTAGACTGCTGGAGCAGTGTGTCTTCCTCTGGAGTGTCAGCTGCTGTGTCACAGATTCTCCTTTTGTCAGTATTTTTTAAAAAAAAAGAATGTATCCGGTGTAAAGCATAAAGACAGGAAGTGGAAAAACATGACTTTCAGCAGCACACCACGTGTTTTGTAATGCGGAAGTCTTGGAAAGTTCTGGGGATCTTGCTTATTTTGGCACCGTTGCTAAGCGGCTTGTTGGCTGTGCTTCTCACGGAGTGTTCTCTGGCTTCATGTCCACAGTTGCAGTTTGCCCTTGTTGATTTGTGTAGAGCTTTACAGAGAAGCAAGAGAACACATGGAACAGTGAAGCTGTAGGCTTAGGGAAAACAGTGCAAAAATCCAGTTTACATGTATTGTGCAATAAATGTAATCTGGATCAGCGTGGTCCGTGCATGTGTTTTCCCGGTGTTACTGTGCGCACACTGGATCAGCGTGGTCCGTGCATGTGTTTTCCCGGTGTTACTGTGCGCACACTGGATCAGCGTGGTTCGTGCATGTGTTTTCCCAGTGAAACAGCCAGGGTTGCTCATGATTAGGTCTCGATGATGAATCTCAAGACCCTTCCACATTAATCATGGGATGTACTGTAGGTCCTTCTGAAAGCATTACTCCACCTTCACCTCATCTGTGGGGAGATCATGGTAACTTGTAAAGATCCAGGACATAGAACAGTACAGGAGTAAAAATGGTAAACAACCATTGTGTCAAAATGTCTGCTTTATTATTTGTATTATGTGATGAAAATTGTGAATATGCACTGTTAGGCTACCTTAAGCTGTTTGAATTTGATTGATGAAATAACTGGTACAAAACTGATCCGGCAACAGCTTGACGGTGCCTGCAACCTTAATATTTATCAGAATTGAACAGAGCTGCCTTGCAGTTTTTTTTTTCAGCAGTGGATCTCAGGAGGCCTTCCCCCTCACTTCCTGTCTCACATGTTTTAAAATTAATCAGTTAATGGATCCTATAGCATGCCAATAGTACAAGACACAGCACTGCGGAGCATTGAGTGGGCTGGGGGGGGCACGTTGACCTAATTCTCTGTAAACATGTTTGTCAGTGTGCCCGTGATGTGCGATGTGTCTCACACGTGTCTCATGCAGCTGTGCTTCCTCACCCAGGGATTGGCTCCACCTACTTCCATGCCACGCTTAGCTTCCTCGGTCAGATGCTGGATGAGTTGGCCATCCTCTGGGTGCTTATGTGTGCCATCGGCATGTGGTTCCCTAAGCGATACCTGCCCAAGATGTTCCGGCGAGACAGGTAAGGATGCTGCTGAGGAGACTGAGAGCAGTACACACCACCACGACGTGTGGAGAGAAGTCATGGGGGGACATGTCTGTTGGACACAGGACCCTGACCTGACAAGGAATCCAGGGTTTAGTCACATGCAAGTTCATGTCAGATTGCTGAGACACAGGATTACATGAATTCCTGAGCCTTCATCACATCATTTCTTTTCATGCAGATCTGGTCATTATTGCTCTGTTTGAAGAGAGCATGTGGCGAGGTGTTAATTAATAGTCTTGTGCCTTCCCAGTGCTTCAGTAATTTAATTATGTTCAGAATTTTAAATGAATACCAGTCATCAATTAATGCCGCCCTCTGAGGCTAGAAAACCTGGGCATGCACTTCCTATCCTGCTGAAAGACAAACAGCAGCCCAGAAGAGGACCTGCTGTGCTTTTAAATGCCCCAATTTGACTTTTTCTACATCCGGTTTTAATGCTGCCTTACACACATGACTGTGTTAGCCACACCTCCTCACTGTTTGCAGCTGAGCCCTCTGCCTGTCATACTCATGCCCCCCTGATGGCAGGATTAATGTCACTATGAGTGGGCGCAGTGTTGTCACTGGGTACTGGAGTGTGGTGTGCACCATTATAGAAAGTCCCCTTTCGAGTAGTACACACACACACACACACACACATACATATGTAGACATGTATATTTACATGTATACTACAGCGGTACACTAAGTATCAGGTATTCCACACTAGAGTATGTACTAATACTGGTGTGGAAACACTGAGTGTATGGCAACATTGGTAGCTAGAATTTGACAAGCTTTTCACATTGAACTTGACACACACATTGTTTTTGTTCCCCCATTCCCGGTAGGTCAAGGTTCAAACTTGTTGTTGGAATCCTCTCAGGAATAACCACTGGCCTGGCTTTTGTCAAGCCCGCGATTAACTCCCTGTCCCTAATGACCCTTGGAATTCCCTGCACTGCTCTGCTCATCACTGAACTGAAAAGGTGTGTGTTTGCAAGGATGCTGGGAAATGTAGTCTTTGAGGTCAATAAATTCATTCTGACCTGACAACTATTCCCATGAAAATTATGCAAGAAATTTCCTCTCATTCCTGTTCTACTCCAGCTGTTACTTCACATGACATGTTGTCTCTGTCCCCTCCTCTCTCCCTTTCCTCCCCTCTCTCTATCTCTCTACCCTCTCGGTCTACCTCCCCTCCTTTCTTGTTCTCCTCCCCTCTCTGTCTATCCTCTCCTGTCATCCTTATCGCTTTCTGTCTCCTTTGGCCACTACTTATTGCACAGTCCTGCGTGTTGATGGCCTGTATTGTGCAATAAGTAGTGGCCGTGTGGCACAACGCTGGAGAACTGGTTTAACTGGGTGTAACTGACCCTGAGGTGGACTCATCCCTTATTGCTGCAGGGTGCATCATTGACCATTTGTGAGCAGCAGATTACTAATAACCCAGGTCCTTATGTCAGGGAACTAGGGGATCTATTAGTGTCTGTTCAGGAGGGTGTAGATATACAGCAACGCTACTTCCATAATAAATTCAAGTGCTATAGTAGTCACAGAAATATGTGCAAATAGCTGTTGTGGTGTTAAGTTTTAATCGTTTCTTGAATTTAATTTAATTTCAATTTATTTTGATTCAACACCTTTCACAACAAGTTGCTTCAAAGTGCTTCTCAGAGAGAAATGAGATAATACAGAATTAAAAACAGGCTGATGATTGAGGTTAAAGGTAATGATAATCCAGACAACAGACAACACCGGTTTGTGTTACTTAAATAAGCAGAATGCATAATTGCAGTTTGAATGAAAGTGCGTATGATTTGGTACAGGATCTTACTTCTCATTCTTTTTCTCATTCTTTTCACGAGCATTTGACATGTCACAAAATGACACAAAATGTCTGTTTTTACATCCGTAATGATGGTATCAAACATGGCACTTCACATGCATTTTAACTGCAGTGCTTGAAGCGGATTGGTGCTCAGCAGTACACAGCACCGGGAAAGTGTCTCACATTCTGGTGCCCCTCGCCAGGGGAGCCCTGGCACCTGTGCTTTGTCCCTTGAAGCATTGCTATCTTGTGTTAATCTCTATGTGAAAGTGTTTCTGAACATAACTCACACTGCCAGTCATGGCTGAGTTCACTGTGGCTGCATGCACATTTACATGTGTGTGCGTTACCCATGTATATGTACTCCAGTGTGTTCTTTCCCTCCCTCCCAGGTGTGAGAACTTGCGTGTGTTCAAACTGGGCCTTCTTTCTGGCATGTGGTGGACACTTGCTTTGCTCTGTTGGCTCAGTGACAGGATCTTCTGTGAGATGTGGGCCTCTGTCAACTTCCCCTATCTGCACTGTGTGTGGTGAGTAATGGCCGTGTGGGGTTCTGCACTGTGTGTGGTGAGTAACGGCCGTGTGGGGTTCTGCGCCGTGTGTGGTGAGTAACGGCCGTGTGGGGTTCTGCGCTGTGTGTGGTGAGTAACGGCCGTGTGGGGTTCTGCGCCGTGTGTGGTGAGTAGTATCTGTGCGGTGAGTAGTATCTGTGCAGGTTGCAGCAAGTACTAGCCGATATTGTGCTATGTGGCTGCTGTGTGCTGACCCTTGCCTCCCTGTCCCAGGCACATCCTCATCTGCCTGGCCTCCTACCTGGGCTGTGTCTGCTTTGCCTACTTCGACGCTGCAGCTGAGGCTCCGGAGCAGGGCCCCGTTATCCTATTCTGGCCCAGTGAGAGGTGGGCCTTCATCGGGGTACCCTACGTCACCCTGCTCTGTGTTCCTAAAAAGCCCTGTGTGAAGGTCACGTAGGACCTCCCCGGGGGCTGCTAGAGGTCATGGACAGCAAGGGGTTTGGGCGTACTGCCAGGACCTGGTTACTGGAGAGTCTTTGGCACTGTGTAGCACATAGTGACTGGAGGATGCTGATGTCTCTGGACTGTGACAGAAACATGTGACACGCATCCTCCTGGGAAAGTGCTGTGGAGACAGGAAGGGCTTTGGTTTGCCGTCTGTGCTGACAGGAAGGGCTTCGGTTCACTGTCTGCTTTAACTGGATTATCAGTATTGCCTCTATGACCATCTAACTGATGCCACCTTTTTAACCTTTAATCTGACAGTTTTCTGCATTTACTGGAACTCTTACAGGTTTCAGCATCCACTTAAAATGCTGCGTAAAACCATATTTATGTAATTTCCTTGTTCCAGTTGTCTAAATTCTGCATTTAATTCCTGTGAAACACCTATGCATCAGACTTCAGGAAACGTCTCACTTCAGGCTGGGAAGGAAACTGCGTGTACTTCTTGGTTAGTAGTTGAGTGCAACTTTTGAAGGCCATGTTTAAGGTACAGACTCATTCTGCATGAAAACAGTGCCATTACTGTGTTCACCATCTTCACAGGTGAAGGATAAACAGACTACAAAGTGCTTTTTACACTCTTGGATGTGACCATGTCTTTGAGGTACTGCTTGTGTGCCTCTCACTTGTTGTTGGAACCTGTGAGGTTGCATTTATGTGGACAGTATATTTTTAAAGTTAGCCATCAGGGAAAAGGAACCCATCTGTCTGTTTATCTACAGCTGGTGTCGGGGCACGTCCTGCTGGTTTGCACAGTGAATTTATTCTTAATCCTTCTAATTGGTCTTTCTCTGAAGACCAACAAGCGTTTTTATCTAAAGCATTTGTATTTTTTATATTTATCCAATAAATACAATATTTAACAAATCTGATGACTCCGTCTCAAATGTTTTGAAGTGGAGACATTTAGCAGTCAAGTGAACTTTGTACATTTTCATAAAGTAACTATAGTCCCCAAACTGTTTAACTAGTGAGGAGCCGCATTTCTGAGACAAGAAGGAAGCGGCCTGGCGGCTCAATGGGTAGAACGTCAGGCTGGGATGCAGACGTTTCCCGGTTCGAATCCCAGCCGCCAGGTGTGTCCTTAAGCAAGACACCCAGCACTGGGTCAACGTAACCCGTATGTGAAACGTAAGTCGCTTTGGATAAAAGCGTCTGCCGAATTAAGAAGGGGGGGGGAAAGGAAGGAGTTCAACACATTAAGTGGAGCACAGAAGCATCTTTAAGGCACTAACTAATCTAGGAGTTTAACACACTCACTGATGTGGTTATCTTTCTTCTGGGTCTGTCACCATAGCGATCAGTAGGTGGGAACCCCAGTGAACACATCAGCTTGAGGGACCACCAGGAGAATCCACAGCACTTGCTGTGGACTGTCCTTGTGGATCGGTGCTTTGTTCAGCTCAGGAGAATATATTGACAGGGGACTCCATTCTCCATGGACCTCATTGGACCACTGCCCAATTCTCACAGTGCTGTGTTCGAGGGTCAGGGACTGCTCTGTATCCCCTCTCCTTCAGAAAAGCAGAGGTGCATCATTTTCAGCTTGTGGCATCAGAACCCCGCCCACCACACCAAGAAGATTCCTCATTAGGAAGCGACACCACCAACTGTAACTGTTTACACAGCAATGGACAAGAAAAAAAGCATCATGTGACAAACCACGAGACATCAGCAGATTGACAGTTCCGGTACTTTTAATGATACAATCCAGCCACTACATTCAACACACGTGACAATGCAAAGCACACAGCTGGAAGACAAAAACGCTTAGATTTTATATATAAAGTTTATTCACAATCATTAAAGGAGTATTGACATTTAGCCCAGGATTGCAGATTAAAGCACCATGTGAACAGACACGGACACCCCTGTGCTTCACCCCAGTCACGTGCAAAGTGAGAAGACTCATGCACAGAGTCTAACTCTGCATCTTCCTCCACACCTGGGCTCTGTGCTGCTCCAGTAAGCAGGGGCCGAGGGCCTCGCCAACTGCCTGAATCCGCCTCCTGAAGCGGTCTCGGTCTCTCGCCATCTCCAGCCAGCAGGACCCGTCTCGTGTGGCACGACTTGCAAACTTCCACACCGCCAATGGACGAACTTCCACCTCGTCACTGAACCGTACCTAAAACCAATGGGCAGGAATTAATGGTGCGCACTAATAGTGTTATGCTGCTCTCAATATTCACAGAAGCAAAGGACTGAGCTACAGCACACCAACTGGTTCAGACTGAAGAAATACTACCGTTCCATTCCCATCAGCAATAAAAAAACGGTCTTTATGAAATGCCCCAACCTACCAGGAACCGCTACACATTACAGCGGATGCTTTCAACGTGTTACATCAGCTTTGCTGCAGTTTTAGTTTCACACCGATTTGAAAAAAGAAAAAAGCAAAAAAACTTGGACAGGTTTTCAGATATTTTAATGATGAGCCTGTCCTCCATAACTCGATTGCAGAAAACCTCAGATCTGCCGTTAAATTCTACATAGCTTTGACATAGAACAGAAATGCTGCTCTGGAGAGGAGGTCATCTTTCTCCTATTACTCTTACCTTCTTAAGGTGGGCCTTCTTGTCCTG
This sequence comes from Chitala chitala, assembly GCA_025773905.1. Taxonomy (NCBI): domain Eukaryota; kingdom Metazoa; phylum Chordata; class Actinopteri; order Osteoglossiformes; family Notopteridae; genus Chitala; species Chitala chitala. Next base: position 3,349,415 of record JABJVR010000013.1, read on the forward strand.
TGAGATCTCCGTGCACTCAGAGTCTCTGCGTTGTCCCCTCTTTGCTTCCACAATGGCAGGAGGGCCCAGTGCAATGTTTACGAGCCTGCCTCTACCCTTACCAACAGTGGGAGAGCAGAAATTCAGTGGATTGTAAGGGTCATCTTTGCAAAGGAACGACTCCCAGAGCTCTGCGTTTGCTTCAGGGTCATCATCCGAGAGCTCATCTTCCTCATCACCTGTCCAGTCTGAATCCACTGTCTCTTCCTCACTGGTTAAGCTAGAGTACTCACTTAGAGTGTCCAAGCAGGAGAGCTCTTCATTGGGAAGCAAGGCCCCAGAGGTTAGGCCTTCATAGTTCTGATGCAGCTGCTGTTCACTCCTACCCTCTAGGTCAGCACGTGTCTCTAAACTGTTGGTGTCTTGGGCTACATTATGGGGAGGATCGTGAACATTCACATCCAAGAACATCTCCAACCTGAGATGGACCAACCTGTCCAGCAGGCCCAAAACAGTCCCCAGTGATATTGAGAAATGGACAATTGACCAGAAGACAGCATCCACTACAGACACAAAGTGCCACACACCACCAAGCAGCCCTGTCCACAAGTACCCCAGGGCTTGGAGGAACACCTGGGCCAGTTTTCTAAGCAAGGTCACCTGAGGTTCTATCGGGAACATGTGCTCCTTTGTCCATGGGCAGGAGGGACAAAGTTTTGGCTTCATAGTCGAAGCATCACCTGGTATTCTGGATGTTCACAAGTACAGGCAAGGCAGTGACTGAAGTGCTGAACAGGCCATCACAGAGGTGCATGCTGGGGGATTCACACATTGAAATGAACACGTTACACCAAATGTGGAAAAAATCCTGTTGGTGACACGTCAAACACAGTTTTATTGCGCAAAAGTGTAACCATGTATAAAGACGCGAACTGTACAAGTAAGGTTATGCGACACATTTTCAACAACAGATGAGTTCAGACTGCTCGTCTACACGGCAAATAGGTTCCAGTTTAGCATGGCGTTAAGTAAACAAACAAACAAACAAACAGTATTTGGCGGTTTATTATTATTTAAATATGAAAACTACGAAACACAGCGCTACATCATTCCCATTCAAAAAACAAAATATTGTATGTTTTAGTGAAAACACAAGAGATAACTTACCCGAGTTAGCCAGTGGATTGGAAATTACTCCAACGAAGACTCGGAGCCTTTCGATTCAAATAAACTTTGCTCTCAACAAAAGACGATGTCTTCGTGAAGCCGGTTAAGTAGCATTTCAGTTTATAACGATAACCCATTCTCTGATGGCTCATTTCGATAGTCATTCCTACGCTGTTTTCTTCCAGGCACCACGCGTTCGGATTTAAACTGTAAACAAGGCAGAGAACCTATTTCTATGACGCAGGATGTGCGTCACCACAGGAGGCGGGGCCTAACGCGGAAGTCTTACCAACGAAACGTCCCGAACTTCGATGTACTTTCGAGGCACCTGAAGAACTTGGTGTTTCTTTCGGAGCCCCTAGACGCGCGCCTCACGTGCAGCCACGCACATGACGTCATTACAGTCACGAGAGCGCCGAAAACAGAAAGATCTTACCGCATAATTTAGCATATTTTACCAACCAAAATGCAAACACGACTTTCTGCATACTAATTGTCTGAACTAAACTGTGACATTTAAACAGCAGTCCTCATATAATTTTAGATGTTTTCCTTTTTTCTATTTTTAATTTTATTTTCTATTTTTTTCTTTTATTTATAATTCATAGCTATTTGAGATGTTTTTCTAAATAATTTTAACCTGCAGATTTAGAAGATGATCTCCGTTATTCTCTATCACGTAGAGTTTGATATTTTATGAAATTCAGTGATGCTTACTTTTCGGTAAATTCGGAATTCCAGTGGTCTGGCATAAGCCCAAAAATCATGTTGATGACTACTGCTTTTGCATGGTAAATACTAGTGGGTACAATGCAAAAAATAAAAAGGAAATATTTTATCTGAATTTGCCTTATGTATTCAGTACGGTACCTCATGATGACAGCATTCCTGTTCCAGTGCCAAAAAATATTGTCAGTGCTGCTGTTCGATCATCCGATGCCACTTGCATATCCTACCAGCATCCTGTAAATAATTATAATTAGTCATTTAGCAGACGCTTTTATCCAAAGCGACTTACAACATTTCATATACTTGTTACAATGAGCTAGCACTGGGTGTCTTGCTCAAGGACACACCTGGTGGCTGGGCCAGGATTCCAACCAGAAGACCTCTGCATCCCAGCCTGATGTTCTACCCACTGAGCCATCAAGCATAGTTGTGTGGGTCACCATCAGTGTGTATATGAGTGAAAATGCATACCTTCCACCCCCCCTTGCACATACCCACAATCTCAAAACACGTGTTCGATGGTTTCATCATCTGAACAGTCAGGTCTGGGGCAGCCTGGGTCCCTGGTGAGCTTGTGTCTATACAGGACCTCCCTGACCGGCAACTTGCGATGAACGCATTGCCAGTACAGGTCCTGCAGCCAATGATCGAAGCCCTTTGTCTGAACCCTGGTCCACTGGTCATCATCCATGCCCAAACCAGCATAAACACCTCTTTGCTCTAGCTGGCCATGTACAGGACATGATGCTTGGAATGGAATGGGCCTCTGGTGAAGGCCTACCGGAAGAGACTTACTCCACCTCACCGCGGGGTCATGGTGGTCCGACAGCAACTCGTCTTAGGCACAGGAGTTGAACCAGCCGCTGACTCGACGGCACATGGGCCAGGACATCCACAACCGCAGAAAGTACTGATGGGGGTGCCCAGACATGCACGAAGCTGAGAAAAGAACAGGTAGTCAGGAGAGGGGCTGGGGCTAGGGTTCGGGCCAGGAGAAGGGCTGGGGCTTGGGTTAGGGTTCAGGCCCGGAGAGGGGCTGGGGCTAGGGTTAGGGCTAGGAGAGGGGCTGGAGCTAGGGTTAGGGTTTGGGCCAGGAGAGGGGCTGGGGCTAGGGTTAGGGTTAGGACTAGGAGAGGGGCTGGGGCTAGGGTTAGGGTTGGGGCTAGGAGAGGGGCTGGAGATAGGGTTAGG
>JABJVR010000013.1:3355990-3401938 GCA_025773905.1 Chitala chitala
ACGCAACGGTGCTAAAGACATCGCATATGATAGGGAGGAGGCGGGGCCAAGGGCAGGAATGTAACGGGCATGAGACGGGGATAAAGACATCGCATACGACAGGGAGGAGGCTGGGCCAAGGGCAGCAATGTAACGGGCAAGAAACGGGGCTAAAGATATCGCATACGACAGGGAGGAGGCGGGGCCAAGAGCAGGAATGTAACGGGCAAGAAAAGGGGCCAAAGACATCGCATACGACAGGGAAAAGGCGGGGCCAAGAGCAGCAATGTAACGGGCAAGAAAAGGGGCCAAAGACATCGCATACGACAGGGAGAAGGCGGGGCCAAAGACTGTGTGCATAGCAGGTCTAAGGAGAAGAAAAAGGGCGCTTGACTCTGGGTGTGGTGGGGACAGAACAGGACGCACCATGCAGAGGCACGGGTGGCACATGGAGACGCCTCGGACAGACACTCACTGTCTTCCCATTTCCAACAACTCTGAGTCGCTTGCTGGAGGGCGAGGATTGGTGCTGGACGTCTCCGTCTCCTCGTATGATAGAATGGCTGTGTGTCCAGGCAATGGGGAGAGTCTCCAGGTGAATGGCTCCGTGCCGGGGAGGAATCTGTTCCAGCTTCACTTTGGCTCCATCCTGCGTCTGGCTGCTCCTGCATTGTTCTAAAGGTGATGGGGATGGAAAAAGGAAGTAGGGCTGACGTGCAAAGCTTTAGAGCACGCACGCGCACACACATGCACACGCACACACACGCACACACACCCACACACCCACACACGCACGCACGCCTTCCTGAAATACATTGGCATGTGAACTCATGAATCCAAAACTAGTCACACAGAGTACGCTGTGTGTACATTTGTAAGAAGGCCTTTAGATTACAGATGTGGTTTGCTAAATTATGCTAAACTGTGCCTTTTGGACTGTGTCAGTCGAGGCATTAGCAGCGCGTTTTCACCTGTCCCAGAGTCGACGAGCCTCACTAGCGCACTGGCGTTGCGGCCCAGCACGGCACCAGCAGGAGCAGTGAGTGACACCTCAAACGTTTCCTCTGCTTCCTCCAGCTCGTCCTGGGTGATTTGCACCTGCCAGGTCCTGCGAGTCACACCTGGGGGCAGGAGGCGTAGGATGAGACTGCCCTCCCCAGGCCAAACTCACCACAGTCAAGATAACAGTTTAGGAGCTGTAAAGTGAACAGACTCAAACATTCATGGTTGTGTATTGATTTACAATGAGACCAGAACTGTTAATGTACCAGGGTCGAACTGAAGAAGCCGAGAGGAACTCAGAGTGAAGTCTGTCCCCAGGGAAGCAGTTATTTCATTAACCTAAAAACAAATGAATAAAATTTGGAAACAAGGCTGGGTCTTGATCTATTCCCTAGTTCATGTCATGACAGTCTGTATGTACAGATCTGGAGTACCTTGACAGAGACGTAGGAGGACTCATTACTGTTACCCCTCCGCAGTACAGTCAGCGGAAGCAGCCTGCTGTTCTCACACACCCTATACTCAGCCTGAGAGACCTCCACACTCGCCCAGTGGAACTCCAACCTGTAGGGGTTAGTGTTGAGAGGTAACAATATGCAGCGTGCTACACACCAGTGCAGAGTGATACAGAGGAACAGTGACAAACAAATCATGAGGAAAATGAAAGAAGAAATGAAGAATAAATTGGCCCAAAGACAGCAACTGTGCTATATTGGTGTGAGTTCTGTAACTCCAGCTTGTGTTGTGGGGCAGTGGTTTCAATTCGTAAACTGCTTTCAGGTTTAAATGTAACTGTCTAGAACATTTGTGGGTAAAACACAGTTGCCATTTTCAACTTGCAGTGCTGTTCCTGTTTTAGGGGAGAGACAGGGCCTTACTTGTGAGCTGGGCTGGTGTTTCCCAACATGTCCGACACCTGAAACTCCATGCTATCAGACAGGGCGGCGCTCTTGGGGTTGATGATGTACAGGACGTTCCTCCTGTTCAGGTCCTTCTGACTGAATCGTTCCTGGACAAACTGGCCTTTGGAGGAGACAAGAATATTATGCTGTCCGTCTTGCATACTCCCACACAAGGTAATGGTGAGACTGTCTACGACTGTCCTCACAACAGAGCCAAGACAGTTGCCAAATTTACACCTTCCCCCATGTAGCCAAACCAAAGGTGGACATTTTACTGAAGTCAGTGCTGATGCCAGCTCACAATATTTCCGTATTGCTTTTTTAACATTGCTGGATTTGTGTTGTTACTGTATGTTCATGGGGAAACAGGAGGCTGAGTTACCAGACAGCCGGAACAGCGTGTTCTTACTCATCCTGACAGGATTCGTACGATGATTGCTTTGAGTACCACATACAAGATAACAGATGTGTACATTTTGTAGGCCTTACTGACTTAGGAGACATCATCATAAAGTCTGTTCTGTCAGAAGTTTGGTCTTCATTAATACATGTGAATGATGATTAGCCATAGAAACACACAACTTCTGAACCTTACGGATTAAATTCATGGTGCTGCTCCCTCACATGTTATGGAACTTCACCTGTGCTTGCATTTTCAAGGTAGCCGAAGTGGGGCGGCCGGAGGACACGGAACATGAGGTATTCGCTGGGACAGTTCACACCCTGTGCCCTTAGCTCCCGGGATGAGATAAAGATGCCATGGCGACCATCTTTCAAAACCTCTGCCCTCCAGAGGTGCTGCAAGTGCACAAGCTGTGGGACTGGGCTGTTCAGTGGCTCCACCTGGAGACAGGATGGAGATCATGGGCTATGCAGAACGTCAGAAAAAGCATTTTGCCACAGTTAATAATGCAGTTAGAAGCAAATTGCTGAATGTTTGCATGGTAAGTCTCAGATGCCCTTCCCACCTGGATGGTGAAGAACACAGGCTCCGTCTGTAGCCTCCCCCCAACAAGGAAGCCGAAGTTGGTGCCATCAGAAACAGTGAAGCTGAATCGATCAATCTGGGCTGGTCCTCCTCCGTGCTTATAAGCCACGTCCAGGTCCAGAAGGTGCTGCTGGGTGAAGTTCCCCTTCTCCAACGGCACCCTTCGCAGAAGGAGCTGTCCATACTGAGGGGGGTGTACGAGCAGGAAATAAAGACTGCTGGGTGGGGTGTCGAGGTCGGACAGGCTGAGGACGCTGGGGGAAAGCGCCACGGTGGAGCTCTGTGGAACTGCCAGCCTGTCGTTGTGATGGAGCGACGGTGGCTCCCGGTCTGCTGTTTCCACGGCGATCTCTATGGTGCCGTTACGAGTGGACTGCCCATTACTGACCACAAACCTTCCAAAGAAAAAAAGCACAGCAGATGGTACAAAGATGACACCACATCCAACCCAATCCCCCAACAGACCAGAGGAGACACAGATTTTGATTGGCTGGCTCAGAGCTCCAGCAGGCCCCACACACCTCAGCGTGTCCCTGGGAGAGGCAGCCCTGTTATCATGGACGTAGCACACCAGGTTGGCAGCTACATCCATCTGGGTGAAGGATGTAACAGGCATGCCTGGGTGGTGCATGTACTCCAGGTGGCCGTGGGCGGGTGCAGCCGTGACGACATAAAGGAGCTCCTCAGGTCGGTCCGTGCCATCCAGTGTCAGCAGAATGTCAGTAGTAAGCACGACCCGCTCTCCCCGCCGGGCATGGATGGGCTTAACAAACACTGCTATGTCCCCTGGGAAGACATGATGGCATGAGTAAGAAGGTGCCAGGTAGATCCATCAACGTGTTAGGGTACGTCTTACAAAACAAAAGCAGTTAGGTGGGAATATCTCTAGCTTCACTGACAAGCCCCAACACATTTTGTACCAATATAATTCAGTAGCCCTCGTCAGTCTGAAAGGCTGCCCTCTGAACGTGTGCTAATATACCATCATCCGAGAGATGGTACAGGTAACTAGGCTCGTTTTATTTTCCAGGTCTGCCCCCACCCATGTCTGACCTTTCTCCATCGTCTTCACTGAGATGTGGAAGTGCTGGGTGGGCGAACGTTTTGCCCCGTCCTGCAGATGGAAGACGAAAGCATCCTGTCTGTGGAGTCCCGAGGACTCTGTGTGGAGGTACCTGAGCAGGTTGGCATCCACAGTCTCCTGGGAGCAGTTTGCCCCAATGCCAAGGGGCACCCAGTCCAGGTCCACCTGAGAGGTGACAGAGGTTGTTGGTTAGCACCAGGCAGGGCTCTTTTTCTGTGAGCAAGACTATGTTCATGAGGTGAGAGAAAGAACCCCTAAATAACCATGGGATAACACACGATTAACCTGTTTTTCCACAATTAACTTGGATCAGACACCGCTTTACAGATGGGCAGGAGCTAATCTCAACTGAGATCACATATGACCAGTAGCAGATACAATTTCACCCAAGCTGTTCAGTTGAGTGTTATTTTGGTACCAAACTGAAAGAAAGAACTTACAAACTGGGCCAAGACTGATGACTGTAAATAAGAAAAGTGAGAAGAAAACACCTAGGTTTCAACTACAAAGACAGGTGACATGTCAGATGACACACTGACCTTGACCTGTAGCAAGCCGTGGGCAGGAACGCTCTCAAACACATACAGGATGTCCTGGGCAGGCGTGTCAGTGTCCTGAGAGAAGAGTACTGTACTGGAAATCAGTCGGTGCTCTCCCATCTCCACCTCTATACCTGTGTTCCTGACAGCACATAACAAACACCCAGCTGCACAACTGAGTTCGTCACACCGTCTTTGAAGAGGTTTGAAAACCAGGTCACGCTTGCACAGAGAATAAACGCGGTGCTACCTTATTAAACGAGGGGGTTCGTCATTGACTGGCAGGACTGTGACTGCCACATGCTTCCTGAGGCGGTGCTTTCCATCTGTGAGCTGGAGGGTAAATCCGTCGGCTGTGGTCTCAGAGTCATCATGCACGTACATGATGGACAGTCCTTTAGCGCAGCAACAGGGAACAGCCAGAGGGTTTACATTTGGTTAGCTCACCTCATGTGACTGCAAAGAACAATATTTGGCTTTAGTTTCCTGGAAAATTGTCCAGCTGATTGAATGGCTTCATTCCTGCATCACTGGGTTGCCATGGTGCCCATATCAGTGAGAGGGTTCAGTTTTGGTTCTGGATGAACCGTTTCTGTTTTACTTTTAAGACCTCTGACTGGAATACTGTGGATAGTTAAGTCCTGAAATGCACGTGGCATGGTCTAAGAAGAATTTGCACAGTGGTCAATACATTCTGTGATGCCCTACATAACCAGTATTGGGGAAAGACCTGCAGGGCAAAAGATCCGGACTGATTGGTGGGTCATACCACGTTTCAACTCGTCCACGGTGAATTCCTGCACTGCTGCCCCTGTGCCCACATTAAGAGCACGCCTCCCACTGCGAGCCCCGCTTCTCTCGTACTGCCCGCCCATGAAAGCTCCGTGCTGGGGTGGCTCAATGATGCTGAACACCAGGCTGTCCCTGGGGACGTCCAGGTCCACGGCATCGAGCATGGTCGGGTCCAGCTCCCGTGCCTCCCCCTCACGCACCTGCAATGGTTGGGGAGGTAAGCATTGGCATGGTAACCCTCCAACAGAAAACAGAGATACCTCTCTGAAGTTTGGACTGTCCCCTGGGGTATGTCAGTGGGAATGGCCTACCTATCATCTGAGGGACATTACCGCTCCCAACACCACTGGCAGACTGTAAACATCCACGTCAACTACACCTCATTGTTCAGGACCACAGGGGTATTTTGTTTCTGAAGGTCACCTACTACACATGAAGTGTTGGCCTAATATTGCCATGTTTTTGCAACAGTTAGCATAACAGTAGTAAACTTTCAAAAGTACTACAAAACGCATTGATGGTAGAACAGGTCAAGGTGATACATTCTAGATAAAATTTAAGTTTTGGCTCACAGTTATGTTTCTGATGAGTAAGTCTGGGACCTCATCGTTGGTGGGGCTGATGATAACGTAGAGTAGAGCATCGGGAGAACGGTGTTTGCCATCTGACACGCACACCATGAACTGGTCCGCCGTCGGTTCCAGCCGGTGGTGTCTGGACTGAACGTAGTTAATGTGGCCGTTTCTCATGTCTCTGTAGCTAAAGGAAGCTGCCAGACAGAACAATCTGGCTATTACAGGTTTTTAAAGTCAAAAGCTTTTTACTGATTTGCCATTATAATTATTGTAAGCAGCTGTACTAGTCCACACTGCTGTGTACTGTTCTGGACTGGATTACTGAAGGCTGAGAGAGTAGAACCTTGTCTGGGCATGGTGTTGCTGTGGACACCAGTAGAAGCACAACACCAGGCGCCGTGGGTCAAATGCTTACCAATGCTGACGCCCAAGTTGCTTTTTTCAAAACCAGGGCTGGGAAGAACGTTCTCAACATAGCCAAACTGCGGGGGTGAAACCAGGATGACCTCTAGATCTTCCAGTGGAGTGTCAGTATCCTGCACCTTCAGGTGGGCCTCGGTGATGGAGCCAGAGCCTCCCTCGTCGACCACAAACACCTCGCCTGAGGGGAAGACCACCAGCTCAAGGCAGCAGAACTCGGTCTATGCTGTTAACCATAACTACGACTAGATGGCCACAAGGGGGTAACAGGTAATCCATATGTTAGGAAAGCACCACTAAAGACAGACACTGTATATGTGTAACAAACAGAACATGGTAAAGCAAAGAGCTGAAATCACCAGTGACAACAGTGGGAGCTTTATTGTCCACAGGAAACACGGTGATGTTGAGATCATAGATGGGCAGGGCCTCGTGCAGCCGGCCTGATGGCCTAAAAGGAACGCCATCCACATCAGAGGTGCACGGTGGGAGATTATCCACCTCTCCGTCTGAGATGACGAATGTGATAACGTCATGGCGCGGCATTAACCCGATCTCGTCCCCTGGCAGGACAAAATTAGTGCCCATATTGCAGCAGATGAGCTGAGGCCGTTCTTCAATCATACATGCTTTAAAGACTCATCGTCAGTCAGTTCTCCAAAAACACACTATTGTTATTTTAAATCATCATTTTAAAATAATCATCTTTCCAAAATTCGACCCTTTTTACATAAAGTACAATAAAAAAATGAGGGTAAGTATGTGCTTCAGTGAGAGGACATACCTGTGTGCTTGTAGGTGATGGACCCTGAGGCTAGGTCAGCCTGGATGAATCGCTCCACCACTATACCATGTTTACACACCACGCCGTAGTACGGCTGGCGGGCAATCATGTAGGACAGTCTGCTGTCCTCGGTGTCCCCGTCTGTGGCGTAAAGGTAGTCAGTGGTGATGACCACTTCCTGTCCCTCTGCACAGTCCAACACAGGCTTCAGGCTTGGCACTACAACCGGAGCCTGGTCATTCACCAGGGCCACCTGCAGACAGAGGAAGACGTAGAAAGAGCCCATCACCTCAGAGAGGAAGAGGAAGGTGTCAGTAATGGAGTTGTCTTTCTGGAACTACATTACCCTTGTAGGACATAAATGTACCCTTTGTTTTTCCTTTATAGCTGAGCTGAACACATCCTAAACTCAGTCCAAAAGGACCGTGCTAGGCGAGTGTGCAGGTACTTTGGGAATGTCACCTATTGTAGGAGCATTTTTACTTTGTTCTACGTCATATTACACCACTTTAAAAATATCTTTTCAGCAGGAAAGCCTTAGTCTAGAGGGTCTGTTTGGTGGGATGGTACGTGCCAAGGCCATTGCTGGCACAGAGGGTACTGCTGAAGGAACACCCTGGTGGTGGTGGTTATGAAGCTCACCTCCACCTGCAGAACAAAGTTGGCACTGTTGATGCCATCTGTAGCTGTGAGAAGGATCTCATCGTCCACAGTCTCTGATCCGTCGTGTTGATACCTGTGGATTCAGCACAACCAGGACACTGGATTCACTACTTTCACTCACTAACCAATATATACCATTCAACAATTTGGATATTTGGATTTAAAAATTCTAAATTAAGCTTTTAGATAAAACACCCAGACAGAGCATTGATGGCCCAGCTCCGAATGAATGACTGACTGACTCACTGACAGACAGACAGACAGACAGACAGACAGACAGACAGACAGGACAGACAGACTACATCACAGCTCTGACACACACTCCTGCCTAATGTGAAGCAGGAGAACAAGACTGGGTGTCTCTCACCTGACTTTTAGGCTGGTCAGGTCACTCAGGGTAAAGCCCTGCCCTGGCACCAAAGGGAAGCCATCCAGACTCAGGTGCCCGTGTTGCGGCTCCTGCCTCAACTCCACTCTCAGCGCATCCTCTGCAGAATCTGCATCCGTGAGCCACAACTGGTCCACACTCAGCAGACAAGCCCCTCCTTCCTCCACAGTCAGTGGATTCGAATAGACCTGAACAGACATGGCCAGCGGGGATCAGCAGAAATGTGCTCACTAGGCCTCCATGATGCTGACAGGACAGCATCCTTCAGATCAAGCACAGCTGTGTCTACGCTGCACTACCTGGGGTGGCTGGTTGTCCACAGGCAGCACCGTGATGTTGAAGCAGATGCCTATGAGGGAGCCGCCCTGCTGGCTGCTCACAGACAGCACAAACTGGACGTGCTGGGGCTGCAGTCCGATGTCCTGGACAGGCGGCATGTATGCCACCTTCATGTGGTTCACCGCGTGCTGCAAACACACGAGCACACTGCATGGGGAGGCGTGACCAGTACACCCAGCACGGCAAGAACCTGTAACGTCATCCCGCGGGACTGACCTGTGTGAACAGCCTTAACTCCGGTACACTGGGGTCTTTGGTGAATTTTGGGATGCTGTCGACCAGGAACAGCCTTCCAGCATCACCTTTCCTGGTGAGCATGGAGAACACAGGCACCCATGAAGGAGCACATTATGGCAGGGGTGGTCAGCCACAGGAACAGTCATGATGAGGTAGGAGTTCTGGATATTCTCTTCGACACGTGTGTGTGTTGGATACTCTTTCTTACACGTGTGTGGCTCACCCGTGGCCAGAGCTGTAGAAGGGGGGGCTGGTGACGGTGTACGTCAGCTCGCTGTGAGGTGACTCCGTGTCCATGAAATGGAGCTGCTGCTTGGTTATGTAGACCACGTCAGTTTCCTTGACAACCAGGTACCGAGTTGCCCCAGGTGCCTCTTTGGGCAGTTGGTCATGCACTGGAGTAATGTGCACCACAATTACCTGAGCAGGTCAACAGCCGACACAGACAAAGGGTCTGCTGCATCAGAACGAAACCACCAGAAAGTGCAGAACAGCAAATATGGGTGGAAAGTTCACCAGACACACCTGAGGTTCAGAGAGGTTAGGAGGTTCATGGAAGTCAGAGAGTACCACCTCAAAGGAGTCGTCAAACACCTCGTTTCCAAGGTGACGGTAATAGATGACGGAATGGAAAAGGTCTCTCTGGAGGAAGTAGTTGACTGGGTAGCCTATCACGAGGACAAAGGAATTGTGAATCATTTTCTTGGGGGGTAGGAGGGGAATTATGGGATCTAGATTTTACATGTGTGAACCCAGGCCATTCTTACCTACTTAAAGTGCATTTTGATTTAGGTGTATACAATCTTCTGCTTTCCTGATCACAGTCAGTTTTGTGGCATGAATGAAGGTCCCTATGATACTGATGTTTGTACCTTCTCATGAGTCTGAGACCATGATCTTGAGCCATGGTCAACGATGGTGTTGAACTTCCACGTTACCATCTTGTTGCAATCCCAGGATTAAATAGTTTCACTTTTGCCAACATACAGTGCAACTCATCTGCAGTCTTAGGACCAGGAGACTCACAGAGAGAAAAAAAAAAAACTCACCTGTGATGCCAGGCCCCAGGATCTTCATGAGCTCTCCAGCCCTCGGTGGACGGGTGATGTTGAACAGTATGTAGTCGTCGCTGGAGTCCATGTCGCAGGCCTGCAGCACGGAGCCACGCAGCAGAGCGGTCTGGCCCTCTGCCAGTTCCAACACCATGTTGGTGATGAGGAACGGCGGGCTATCGTCTTTGGGAAGGATGCCGATGGGGAACTTGTGCCGTGTCTGGTGGTGGCCGTCGGTGATGCGGAACGCCACAAAGTCTTTGGTGCTATCGCTGTCGTCATGGTGATAGCGTACTACTCCTGACTTGATGTCACTTACAGTGAACATGAAGCCCTTTCCACCTACATGTCATATGGCAGACAAGAAGCCAGAGATTTAAGAGAAAAGATTAATTTGTCTGAATATCACAAGTACGATCCGTATCCAGGCCAGCGTCTAGCATCATTTACAGGATGAAAGGCTGCGGTTTCACACAAGGTCCATGGTCTGCGTCTTGACTCCAGAGTCAGCTTGTTACCTCTCACAGAGAGTCTTCCGTGCTGTAGTCCGTCCATGGTGATGATGCGCACCATGTTTAAGTTGTCGCTGTCCACGATCTGTAGCTGTTCCCATGTTAATGGGCGAGACTGGCCTTCCAGCAGGCTGAGGCCTGTAAAGAACAGGTAGGGCCACCGTCAACAATCTGCGTAAAGACACACTTTTCATCTGTGTGTAAACTGCACCCTTACCCATGTTCCAGGACACCCGCGGTGCCTTGGTGTCTGCCGTCCTCACAGACATGTGGACCACGATAGGCATGCTCTTCGCAAAGAAGAAGTCGTGAACCTCAAATTCCACCTGTTAGGTCAAGGTGAGGATTCTTAAGAAGACCTTTATGAACAGACCAGTGAAACGTTGCCTCGAATCGTAATCAAGGTTTAGCTCAGAGTACAGGAGAGATGAGTAAGGGCACCATTTGAGAAGTGATACTCTGTCAAAATTAACAATAATGTTTTTTGATTGTCCGCAGGTTTGTAGTTTCATGTGTGGGAGAAGTGGTCACAGATCTCTGTTTTGTTCTAGTTTGCAGCAGCATTACCTCGTAGTTGCGTCGTTGGGGGTGACTGGAGTTGGGAGGCTGGTAAGCGATGAGCATTTCATGGAGGTCGCCCCAGGTGAAGGAGCTGATGGCCTTGGTGTGGTCTGAGAGGTGTGTGATGAAGCCTTCCTCCGGTGGCTTAGTGACATTAAAGATCAGCAGAGACCTGGGGGACTCCTCATCCTCGGCGTCCACTACGTTAGTGCTGAGCGGTGTGAGGATGAACTGATCCACCTCCAGGATGAACGCGGACATGAAGGCTGGTTTGGGCGGCTCATTTTGGATGGCGTTGTTGATCCGCACAGGGATCCAGGCGTGCTCCGACTGCCAGATCACAGCGTTCCGCTTGATTTTCACATAATTAGCATGTGACTAAATCCCAAGCGAATCGTGCAGCTTATAAAACACACCTTGTAGATGCTTCTGCTCCTGGTGTCTGTGAGGTCCAGTCGCATGGCAATGTAGTCGACATCTGGAGAAGGGGGGTCTATGTGCTGGTACCTCAGTCCCATCAGCAGGAAGTCCTCACAGGACACCTTCAGGGTCTGCACCACATTCATTCCTTTCAGGCAGGCTGTTTCATTGCACATTGCCCTGGCCTTGTTAACTGTAAAAAGACAAGCGTGGGGGCAGCATTGATGAAAATAAACTCAACATAGACTCAGGAGGAGTAAAGCACACAGTAATTAATGTTCATGTATTCATGTATTAATTAATGTTCACTGACATTTCATTCTGCCCTCATGCTTACGGAAGCCACACCAACATTAGGCAGGCCTACCTTGCTGTTGTTTGAGAGGTACATAGCTCTCCGGCTCATCTCCACGAGGCTCAACCCTCTCGGGCTCCCCGGTGACCAGGAATCCATGGGCAGGGAGGTGCGACTCTTGTGTTGACACGTGCACGTTACACTCCAGGTTAGGTCGCCGCTCGTAGTGGAAGGACACGGCGTTACCGTCTAGCGTGTCCGAGACCGCGTAGAACTCGGGTACCTCTAGGGACCGGGGACCCAGCCGGATGATGCTGCAGTCGGGCTCCAGGATGTCCACGTGGAGAAAGAAGACCTCGGTGTGGGTCTCTGTCTCCGTGAACCTGAACAACGGATGCCAGTCTCATGAAGAAGCAGCCAGCAAAGACCTGTTTCTGTCACAATCCACCGGTCCTTTTTTATAAACTGTGCACTAAAATACAGATATCCACAAACGTAAGGAACATTCATCATGAGGTTCCTCACCTAGACCATGCTGGCCAGATGAAGCAGCATCTTACTGACGCACGTGTGTTAAATTACCGCACGTTAAGTTCCACGTACCTGTACAACCGGAGCATGACTTGGTCTTCCTTCAGGATGGGACAGCCATTGTGGACGTACTTTACCTCGTCCGCCAGAAAGTGGCAGTCAAACACCTTGGGTGAGAACAGCGTACACAGAATGTGTTTGTAATATAAGAAAAATTGATTTTCCCCACTTATTATCACAATTCTCCTCCTGGTAGACAGGCCCAACATAAAATCAACGTGTGTGAGGGAATACATACACAGACACAGTTTTAATTTGGAGCTGGCAGCCTGAGGCACTACACAGGCGGCCTGGCGGCTCAACGGCTAGAACATCAGGCTGAGATGCAGAAGTCTCCTGGTTCAAATCCCAGCCGACAGCCAGCACTGGCTCATGGTAACATGCATGTGAAATGTTGTAAGTCGCCTTGGATAAAAGTGTCTGCCAAATGAATAAATGTGATGTAAATGCTTTTCTTTATGGTGATACTGCACCCCTGCAGGCTGATGTCTGTAACTGCACCCTCTCTCACAACAGACACATAGTGACACTGCAGCTGCCGGGGGAATCAGACGCACCTGTGGCGTTAGTGTGCCCACACGCTGTGTTATTGGCTCATTCAGAACCACCTCCACCTTGCAGGCATCCCGCTCCTGGGGGGCGTCAACACGCAGGTCCTCCACCTCCACAAAAACCGTCTGGCCCCTCTTCACCTTGAGGCCCCTGTTCACTTTCACCAGGGAGCCCTGCCCCCTGGCAGCTGACCCCAGTAGCACAATCAACACCAGCACCAGGGTCACCAGCTGGGCCAGTTCCATGGCTGGAGTTAGACACCGCTGGTCTAAATTGTAGTTCCTCCCCAGTAACTGTGGGGGGGGGGGGGTTGGCTATTCCAACTTGGTAACAATCAGTACGTATTTGTATACGGTTAGGCCTCGAGTAGCTCTCTTCTTTTCTTTGATGCGACTTTTCTTCGATGCGACTACATGACCAGCAGGGACATTAAGGTGACTGTAGACAAACAGGACAGTTTGGGGTCCAGACCTTGTTTTTTAGGTGTTTCCCATCCTAATATGTCACTGAGGACCACCTAAAAAAATAAAGAATGAAGATTACTGAAAAACATGATGAAAATTTACAGACTTCTTAACAATTCACAGTCAGATGCACAATTACATGTAATTTTTTAGACAGAAACATTACTTTTTGTTACTAAAATATGATATATAAAGTACTGCGCTCCAAACCCTGTCAGAGTTACCATGTTCCTTATCTTGTGTCATTTCCTGTGATGACAATGAGTTTCCTGTATGAGACATGACACAGGTGTGCCTTGTCAGCCCTGCGACAGATTGAGGAAAACATTAAAACATCTCGGTTGATCTACGCCACCAGCTCACCCTGTCTCTCTCATCTTTCAGACAAATGTCAAACATAGTGCAGCTGTTAATTCAGATGCTTGGAAAAATTACTCTGAGGGGCTCTGGTGTTCAAGGTTGACGGCACACAAAAATCCTGAGTTGGCTGTAGGAGTTCTGTAACTTTTAACAGCACTTGTCCAAATACATGTGGAAGACATCCAACAGTTTTGTGCAAAAAAGGAAAAGGAAGAGCTATACCACACTGACACACAAAATATGTCACTGACACAGAATAAATACCATCTGATATTTACACATAAACACAAGTAAACTGAGAGACACTAAGGAACCAGGGGCTCATTTATAAAAACTTTTGTACATTCTTGCAGAAGAATAAATGTACATTGGAAAAATACCACTGATTGTAGAAACATTCATACGTGTGAGCACTTCAGAAACCGACCCATTCACAGTGTCATGTAGCACCCTATACCAGTGTCCTGTACCACAGTATACGGCAGTGCCCTGTACCTCTCTGGTACCCTCGGAGAAAGGCAGACTCTGCACTCTGTAACAGAGACCTCCTTCATTAAGGAGATAAACTCCACGCTGGTCAGAACCACGAGGCAGCCCAATGGTGCACAGAGATTAGCACAGTTCTTCTGCTTCAGGGCTGTATGCATACATAGATGGCTCTAATCTCTCCACACTCGGACTAAGAATTTATTAATGTCAGCTGTTTAAACCTCACACTTGTCTACAGTGCATGTCAGGTCCTGAAAGATGACCTCTGACCCCAACCACCAGCAGGCGAAGCGTGAAGCAGAGAGGGGTAGGATGTCTTTGTCAGCGCTGTCCCCAACACACTCAAACAGCTCTTACAAGCCAGCCAAAAGAGCCAACAGAGCCACAGCCACAGCCACACCTGGGTGCAGGTACTACCTCTCACGTGATCGTGATGACAACCTCACTTCTGACCGTGAGACGATGAGTCTTTATCCTGCAAAAACAAGTTGCTCTACAACAACATATTCCTGAACTACAGTTATATTAACAAGTTTCTGATCTACAGTTAGGACTCGCATGAGTAGCATTACTGCAGAAACACACACACACACCCACACACACACACACACGGTCTCAGCAAAAACACACGCAGTCACAAACAGGCACCACAAGCCAGGGACTAAGAAAGGTTGGAAAGCCCATAATTAAGTTCTTCTGCAGGTACCAGCAGACCCGGTACATTCCTGAGACTGCTCCCGGTGTTTATGACACACAGACGCCATCAGGTCTGTCACGCAGTATGACTCGGACTCATTCTGACATGATGGCTCGTTTCCAGCACATCTTTGACAAATTAGAGGCATCTGGTGTCTGCTAGCCTCTGTTTAGGAGCACATCCATACCTGTCGGGTGGCAGCATTGTTACCTGCCACAAGACGTGGCATGTCCCCCACGCCCAGGTGGGCTCTGATTACATGCTTCTCCTCTGCTTCTCAGGGTCTCAAACCCTGGCAGAAACTCATACACACTAAACCAAGCAGGAAATAAGGAATTTGGGATGCATTTGACACCATGATAACTAATTTCAGGAGACATGTTTGGGCAGTTAGATGTAAAAGTGACTCAACGTGGAAATCTGCTGGACCAAATATATTTATTAACTATTAAACACAAAACACAATTTTCAGTCAGCAGAAAATATTAGTTGTCTTTGAGTACACCAGCTGTTAGAAAACACACCAAACTATGGAACACACACACACACACACACACACACAGCTACACAAAGCATTTTAGCAGAGCAGACAGCTACAGCAGATATAAACCAGGAGTGAAGACAGTAGGTGATGCCAGTGACCTGTAGCTCAGCGTACCTCTGTCATATTTCTCCAGAAAGTCCTACAATCAGTGTCCGTCCTCATCAAAAGAGACCATGTGACTGCTTACCATGGCAGAGCTGCAGAGGTAGAAGGATGCTTGGTAGAGCCATGAGTAGGAATGAGAATGAACAGGGGAATGAGGAACCTTCTGATGGCCTGGGATTAGGCCTGTTCAGAAGCACAACCCCAGTATGGTGCTCTTCTAACTGAAGCTCGGTTTCTCAGTGCGACTCCACACCGAATCCAGGTACTGGCTGTTGCAGAGATCCACCTTTCTTGTCTTTCAACATTTTCTGCATCGGCTTTTGTGTCCTAAAACAAGCTCTGAGCAGACAAATGCAGCACACCAGAAAACCTACCCAAAGGTTTTGTCATTACGCACAAATGCACAAGGGACTCTAGAGACAAGCTGAATGGCTCCGTCACAGCTAAAGCACTCGTAGCACAGGCAGTCAGTAACGTTCTTTTGTTTAGGAGGAAGTGAACAGCATGGTATGTCAGGAATGGCCGTGTTGGCCCTTTGTTTGTTGTTCTTGTTAAGAAGGGGGACTTTCATCTTCTCAGCGACACTGTGCAGGTGGGCCTTGGGGGAGGCATGGACACACACAGTGGGCCCATGCTCAGTCATGTGACTACCAGGAGAGCCAATAGCATGCTGGGTGGGTGACCCCTGACCTCACACTGCTGCGTCTAATTGGACAAAGATTATTGTGTCATGGATGAATGCACCATCACTGTAATTTAGCGCTGCTTGTAAGCGTGAGATTAGTCCCTAAAACAGGAAGCAGGTGTGGAATTAGAAAAGCCAGGCTTCACACACACATGCACACGCACACGCGCACACACAGAGCAGCCTGACTGCTACACACACACACACACACACACACACACACACACACAGCAGCCTGACTGCTACACACACACACACGCACACACGCACACACACACAGCAGCCTGACTGCTACACACACACACACACAGAGCAGCCTGACTGCTACACACACACACACACACACACACACACACACACACACACACACAGAGCAGCCTGACTGCTACACGCACAAACAGCTGCCATTTCTGTACATTAAAAGGCCAAATGGTCCCAAAGGGAAATGTAAAAGACAAGTACTAAATTACATTTTTCACTACAGATCTCTGGGCTTGTTTAAACTTTGAGGATATATTTTTCAATTTCTGTTCCAAGACTCGTGTTAATTGCTGTCACTGAACATTTTGTATGTGATTACAGACAGCAGAATTTAGCACAACAGCTTCAGTAGTTCCCTTCCAGCTTTGCAGGAATGGATACTAACAAACTGGCACAGAGAGAGACAGAGGCCCACGGGACTGTCAGGGCTAAAGTGCAACACAGGGCCGCCGTTCAGCTGAAAGGACAAGCATCTGTCAGCCCATCTCTGTCCCCACCATAATTCTGTCTTTCTTTACAGAAGGCCTGTAAGAACAATGCCGTACTTTCTGTTCAGAGGAGTCTTGAGTCTTTCCAGAAAATTCCACTTTTGCCTTTGATGAACACTGTACACACACGCACACACACACACACACACACACACGCACGCACACGGGCAAACACGCACACACACACACACGCACACACACACACACACACACACGCACGCACACGGGCAAACACACACACACACACACACACACGCATGCACACACACACACACGCACGCACACACACGTGCACACACACACACGCACGCACGCACACGGGCAAACACGCACACGCACACACACACACACGCACACACACACGCACGCACACACACGGGCAAACACGCACACACACACACACACACACACACACACGCACGCACGCACACACACGAGCACACACACACGCACACACACACACGCACACATGCACACACACACACAGCAGCCTGACTGCTACACACACACACACACACACACACACAGCTGTTGAGAATGGGAGTACTTGCGGCGTGTAGACGGCATTTCACTGTTGTTTCCTGCTTTCCCCTAATCACAAGCTACCAGCCAGCAATTTCAACAGCATGAAGGGGGAAGGAGGTCTCGGACTGCCAAGTGGGGGGTGGTTTACATACCCTCCTAGAATATTAAAAGATATACAACCTAGTATTTCCAGCACAGCCTCTGAGAAGCTGGATCTTTGCATACATCATATGTTCTTACCATGACTGTACGCACATGTAATTGTGTATGGTAGTCTGTGTGCATGTGTGTGTATGCACGGCTTTAAGTGAAGCAGGAGCAGCGGAGTAGGTAAACGGGGAGCAGCAGCAGAGCAGGTGAGCAGCCTACACAGCTGACAGGTCACCTTGCAGACCCAACTTTAAAGTAAAAACATTTTTGGAATCTTGAGCAGGTTAACGATGTATTGCAAGTGTACAGTTGCACACAGACCAAAGCCTTTCTCCTGAGCCCCAGAAAGTAGCTGTAAAGTGTAAACTTGTGCGCTCGATTCATTGGACCCAGACAAGCACGCAATGCAGCTGGTATTGTTCACTCCTGCCTTCAGGGAAGAGCAATCAGCTTTCCAATCGAGTCGCTTCACTGACCTCCTTTTCAGAACCAGAGAAGGACACAGAAGCACACAGAGATGCACGGGCACGTGCTACAGGAGGACACAGAAGCAGACAGAGATGCACGGGCACGTGCTACAGGAGGACACAGAAGCAGACAGAGATGCATGTGCTACAGGACTTCCTACCTGGGCCCCGTTCATGCCGACAGCTCGTCCCTGATGAGGAGCAGCTCCCTCGGCCTGCTCTTTCAGCTCCTTCGTCACAGTGTGATTGACGGAGGAGCCGAACTCCTCTCTGCTCTACTCGCCCGCCCAGAGGGAGGGGGGAGCCCAGATCTGGCATGTGGTGGGCTGAGCACGGGGGAGGGGTGAGCCTGAACAATTGTGGCGTCTTCTTGTTGCTTTGTTAGTCATTGGGGGGGGGGGCAGTGTTGTGGGCCGATGGATAAAGAGGCTAATCTGAGCAGAGAATGAGGCGTGAGATGAAAGAGCTCTGGAGCCCAGGACCGTACTTGCTGTTGTGCAACTCCAGGCTGAGAGGGCTGCAGACTCTATCTGATTACACCACAGCTCTACCCTCCCCCTTCAAGGGGAAAGAACAAAACTTCTGTGTCCATCCCTGAGTCTCTCACGCACCCCGTCTCTCTTTCTGTTCTATGACTTTAAGCGCCATCAGTGAAACTGTCATAAGTGATTATTGCATTATTAATCAGTCTGACCAGATAAATACTGTAATAAACAATTAACTGAGTTTGCTCAGCCATATAAATGCTAGAACGTAAACACAAACCATGTGGACCAATCAAAACTAATGATCAGAGCTGAAAAATTTGGAATCGGAGCACAAACTTTGCAGACCAACCAAACTTTACTATCAGAAGATGCCAATTCTACACCCTCTGCCTTCATGCTTAATTTTGCCACCAACCACAACAAAGTCTCAGGCATTGGAATCAGGTTATATTGCCAAAGCAACAGAAAGTCTAAAAGCACATGTTAAATTGTTGAGGTTAAATATACCAATAACACCTCATTTAACATTTTAAAACGTGTCATTTCACAGAAAGTTTTTTGTTCTGTTATTTCTCACTTAACATTGTTGACTCTGTAAACAAACTGCTGAATAATGTCAATGAAGATTCTCAGCCGTCCAGGTGAGGTTATCTGGAAGTTGAGTCTTGTCAACTGGACTTCTCATTTAGCAGAAACGTTTCACCTTTTACCAAAAAGACAGACTGATGATGAGACAGACTGAAGAAGCCTTTTGGTAAAAGGTGAAACTTTTCTGCTAAATGAGGAAGAAGTCCAGTTGACAAGACTCAACTTCCAGAAAACTATTGCACAGTCAGAGCTTGGAGGTTCAGTTGCAGCCCAAGGTATGTACCAGAGCAGCGGACAGAGCAGAACCACGTTTTCATACCCAGGTTTATCACAGACAGTCCAGCCTGCGGGACACTGCAGTGTTCTCACCTCCCAGCCCATAATAACAAACCACACTCATGTCACAGTCAAAAGGTCTGAACAGAGGGGGTTAATAAAGTTCTACGGCTGACCCATCTAGAGTCCGCGAGTGCTGCCCGGTGGACCATTTTACTCCACTGTGCGTGACTCTCATGTTTCATGAAGGCTGGATCGTGCAGATCTTTCGTGCAGGCCCTGCTTCTGACCTGCTTCCCCTGTGACGGTTTCCACAGCAACACCTTCGGTCACCACAGTGTAGGGAAGTGAGGAGTTGATCCTTACGCAGCACCTTAATACAAAACAGATTAATGATTAACGATTAATGCCCAGAGCTCAGCGGGCTATTTAAAAGCTCACACAATACACCAGAACCACAGTTTCGTGACACAAACATTACAAGGTTACAGGTTTTGACACTAAACACATTTTTATGTACAAGTTCATTGTGAATTTAGAATCTTTGTGGGGTTAACTGAATTTTGCAGAGTTGCTTCAAAACCTCGAGCAAAAATGGAGGGGGTCTGCTGGACATCAGCAGGTGTACACGTGCAGCACAGTACAGGTCCCAGATCAGCTGATGTACAATTCAGCAGCATATTTTCATCTTCTCCTGCTGACTACCAAACAGACTAACTCTCTCCAGTTCTGTCCTAAAACTTTCCTGCACTAGAAGTGCTTATGTTCTAAGGAAGACCAAGCGCTGCATTTTGCTTAAAGAACATTAAAGAACGAACCGCAGCAAGTTTAAAAATGGCTGCTGTTGAAATAACAAAACTTCACTGTTTTATAGGTATAATACAATGTACCCAGAGCACAAGTAAATTTGTTTCCAGCAAACATCTGTGCTCTGATGTGGCAGTCATATCCCACACCAGATGAATATAAACAGGCTTTCGGAGGGAGAACGGGCAGCTGCATGTTGACTGCAAAGCTCCTTTGAGTAGAGATAATTACCCTGCTCCTGTACCCTCCTCCAGCAAGAAAACACAGTGCTGTGTGGATCTGCTGAGGAACACGAGTGCCTTTGTGTGGGAGGGGTCTGTACAGTCACATTATCCAGACGTGGACATGGTCTGCATCATGATCTACACAACTTACATTGTGTTGTACTGAACAAGATTTCTGAGAACTTCTTAGCCACACAGTGTCTGTGAACCAAGGAAAACACTACAAGTAATTAGCCATAAAGAGGAAAAACAAGTTCATAATTTGAAGCGGCCTTGAGGTTAGACACTGTTAATCTCAACTCAAATTTCACCCTTATTAACAGATTGAGTCTATACACAATGCAGGAAACATTTCCAGTGGTACAACCTGACAAAATATCAAGACAATTTATAGAAAATATAACGGTAACTGTCATATTAAAAGTAAAAAAAAAAACAATAATGAGGCACCTCCCAGTGAAATATTCCCCCCTAAAGGTGACGATAACTTTTTTACTATGGCCATATCATGATCTTACTTGTAGTTGACTGCCCTGAAATTACTCTCAAAGCAGGAAAGTCTTATGCCTGCAAACCCAGTGTCTCCATAATTTGTCCAGGTCATTCCTTCACGTTTGTCCAGGTCATTCCTTCACGTTTGTCCAGGTCGTTCCCTCACGTTTGTCCAGGTCGTTCCTTCACGTTTGTCCAGGTCGTTCCTTCACGTTTGTCCAGGTCGTTCCTTCCAAAGCCAACCCACCTGCAGAGCGCATCAACATCAAGTCCGGCAACAAGAGCATGGAGACAATAATTACATTTATTGTCCAACAGCGCCCCCTGTTGCTCACATTTGGCTTACCAGTTAGTGCAAGGGGGGTAAAAGACCACCTTTTTTTCAAACTCAAGAGGATAAGTAAACAGTGCTGTCTTCATGCTCTGAGTTATTGTAAAAGTATCTAAATAAGTCAGCTGCATAAACATGACTGACCCATTCATAATGTTTCAAAGAACAATCTTAACTTCAATGTCTTTATTTGCAAAAGCAGACCATGCGCTTCCATCGGGCCACCACAGATGTAGCTCTGACGTATCCCTCGGGCCGACCCAACGTTCTGCACTTCATCTCTTCTTCCCGCCCGCTGCTCCGCTGGAAACACAGAAGTCACAAAGTGTGGCAAATCCAGAGCGACATTGCTGGAGCACTCCGTGTGCCGTGCCAGGAAGTGTGACAGCATGTTGTTCTCTGATTGGTGCACATGGGCCCTACCCCCATCAGCTCCTGTCCCTATGCATCCCATCTGCTTGCCAGTCCATACCGACCGTGCAGCATGCGGGACACTGCTGGGACGAGGCGAGCGACAACGTTGGTTTTGGCGCTGCTGTGCAGGCTAGACGCCCAGCTGGATCCCGAGGACCCGCTAGAGAACCAGGATCCAGGCATGGCCATCCTGGAGATGCTGCACATCGACAAAATGTCGGTTCCCTGGAGGAGCGGGCCGCACCCCTACATGATGCATGTTTACCGGCTGCTGGACGCGCAGGAGGACAGTGCCCAGGAGGTGTCTGACGGGACACTGGTGCAGAGCTTCCGCAGCGTCCCGGGTAGGGCTCCTAATCTACCCCTGTGATCATGCCCCAACCCCCATCTCTGTTCCACAGCTGTGAACCTCTTATGTTATTGGGCAAGATAAACTTGACTGTTTAACTCCCCTCACACAGCTTTATATGCAGTCTCACATGTGAACTGGCTCACTGGTTTGCAGCTGCAACACTTGTCATGTTTCATAAAGCAGATTAAAGTGGGTGTCGATTTTCCTGTGCTACTCAGAGTGAAGTTCTCTAGAGTTTAAGAAGTCAGGTTCTGCTTCACATACATAACTCAGTTGTGGACCGCATGTCTAACGCCAGTAAGATTACAGACATTACAGAGCTAAAGGCTCTAAGTCAATGCAGTGTTGAGGATTTAAATGATAATGTTAGTCTTCATGGAACTGATGAGTCAATAACTTTAGTATATTGGCTCAATGAATATGATTTGTTTGAGGGAATAAATATTACACCAGCAGTAAACCCCATGAACAAACATCGAACAAGGGCTTTGGCTGTGCTGAGGGTCTACAATGTCGTCATGAGTGGGACTTCCCCAAGCTCTGACTTCACCCCCTTTCCAAACAGGTTCTGAGTATGGACCGCCGGGCTGGATCTGGTTCAATGTGTCTCACCTGAAGCGGTCCGTATCGGCAGCGGAGCTGGTTCTGCTGAGACGCACGCTTCACCCAGAGCCTCTCAGTGTGAGCGTAGCCGTGCACACCATTCCGGTGTCGACGGGCACCCCCCTGGATGAGCGTCACCTGGCACTCGACCGCTTGCCCCCCTTAGGCTACGACGTGTTTGATGTGTCGGCGGCACTGGTGGGACCACAAGGCATGGCGGAGGGCATGGCGGGCTTCCAGCTGCGATACACGGATGAAAGTGGGAGCCTGGAACTGCACGAGGCCCTGACACAGAGCCTGTACTGCCTCAATGCCAGCTCCCAGAGCTACCCGCTGCTGGTGGCCTACAGAGTGGGACGGCCCCGCCCTGTACCCAATCCCACAGCCCCTGGTTCCGAGTACGTCCAGCGCCATCGCTGCAGCATCACCCATAAGAGGCAGGTGCTGGCCACCGGTACGGGATGCAGCCTCCACCGACACTATGTGGACCTGCAGCATCTCTCTCAATGGGTTCTGCAGCCCCAAAGGTTCAACGTCAGCTCCTGCAGGTAGGAGCTGCACAAACATCAACCTGCTTCTGCGGGTCCAAGAATGCAGGATGACAAAATATGGCATTAAACCATCCATGCAGCATTTCAGATAACTGCAGCAGCTGTGCTGACCTGTAACCTCAGTGTCTCTGAACAAATATCCTAATGTAGAGGCTCCTGCAAACCAGCTGACAAAGACAGACTGAGAAACAGAGAACAGGAAGAGCGGCAGGACACTGGGTGGGTGTGATCACACCACTGCTACTAGAGCGTAGAAGGCCAGATTCTCCAGCCCTGCAGAACACTGCTCATCATTTTCTATTTCAGGTCAGGATGCATCCCACATGAGATGTCGTCACTGACAGTGATGTACAGGAGCGTCACAGATGACATCACCATCACAACGCTGAGAAACATGAGTGCTAAGAGCTGTGGGTGTGATCCTGCTCTGTATTAGGGAAGTGGGCTTCATACACAGCCACACAACACCAAGACACAGGGTACCACACAGCCACACAACACCAAGACATAGGGTATCACACAGCGGCACAACACCAAGACATAGGAAACCACACAGCCATACAACACCAAGACATAGGGTACCACACAGCCATACAACACCAAGACATAGGAAACCACACAGTGATACAACACCAGCCCAGGAGACAGGATACCAAACCAGCAATTACAAGTCCTGTGTCACATTTGTAGTTTACAAACCTATAGATCAGTGCGTCTCAAAATGTTGTCCTCTTTACTCTTCAGGCCAGAGGACAGAATACTAAAGAAGATACTGAATATTTGCAGAACATGCAATTTTCCTAATAAATTACTTAATTAAAAAATGTTAACCCTGTAAATGTTAATACACAAAATAATATCCAGAACAATCAAATTTTTTGAAACTGAAGTGTTTTTTGGACCTTCTGACAAAATACAAAAAATATACATCTATTTTTTAAAGTCCTGTACAAGTCCCAGAAACTCACATAGCAACTATGATACAGTTTGGCATTATATGATAAAATTTTGGTTCAATATTAGGTAAGTACATCAAGATGTGACGTTTATACAACGATGGTCCAACACATCTGAGACTTGGTTAAAGACGTCTGAAAAACCACAGAACCATCAAAGCGGATTAAACGCAGTCCATTGTTATAAAAGTACTGCTGCATATTACAGGACAGCTGTATTAAAGGTGTCTGAATGTAGAGTTTACTCTGTCCCATGCTGTTCTAGTCAGTTCATGTGTAATCTCTCACAGTTAGAGAAACTGCTCTGTCCCTACCAGCCACAGAACTGGGATCCCTTTAAAAGGCTAATTTCTGAGTCCATCAGTTTCCATTTCTGTTTAAAACGTACAGATTTCAAAAATTCAAAATGGAAATGGTGGCCTTCTGTTGCAGAACAATTCCGAGCTTTAAATGCTGCCGCTGCTTTTCTTCGTGACTTTCCAAGCTGTATAATATTTTTGCAGCTTTACATAATGCTCATTCAAATGCTGTCTACAGTAAGTTAGTTAGTGCTCTACAGGTCTAGTCTTTTAGTAACAACTCTGGCCTGTGATTTTTGCAAGTTTCTGCACCGCACAGCACACTCTTCTTAAAGAATAAAAGCTAAAAAACAGACCAAAGGTCAAAGAATGACCTCAGACATGCTCCTTGTATACTCGCACCTTGCCTTTAGGGTCTGTTAAGGCTGAAGTATGACTTCAGTGTTCAGACACACAGCACTAGAAAGGCCACCAACACAGGAAGTCCCGCCCACGTCGCATCAGATTGCGATTGGTCGATAGCGCTGTCCATCACGGCAGAGCGCAGTCCGCTGAGAAACGAGCCGCATGTTACATGACAGGCTGGGAGGTTTTGCAGGGCTATTCTGAGCTGCTCTCTGTTAATAAGAACCATAAACTCGGTTTTCCTGTGCGATGCGTTTCAGTCTCGTCTGTTTTTCAATGACCAGCTGACGCTTTTCATATACCGTGAACTACAATTATGGCTGTTAATTTGGATCGTGTAGCGGTTGGACCGATTTAATTCCTCGCTTCCTTTTTATGTAGAAATGGCCAGCTAAGCCTATATACTTACCGACTTAGGTGTTATAAATGCACAGGTTTAATTAGGAGATCACGTATGCTGACGAAAATAGAGTATGTCGGGAAAACAATATAAAGGCCATGAGGTCAGCTGCTGCATCAAATATTTTATATTTGGATTCAATATAATATTTTGGGTAAGTAATTTTTGCCCCTTACGCTATTCTAATTTCATTTAGCGATTGTAAAATTTCGTTTTTCTTTATAATGTTTAAATATTATATTTAATAACGTCTTTTATTTGTGTTTGAATGAGGAATAAAAATTTAGCCTACTGTATATACTAATAACAACAACAACAATATTTAAAAATTTTAATAATAATAATAATAATAATAATAGTACAGCGTAACTGTCGTATTATTAAAACGTCGGTTCCCTCGGTTATATGCGGTCTTCCCGCATTGCTGTATGCGGTATATTTGTAGTTTCAGTTAACATTAGACACTGGCTTGTCGTATAATTTTAGATGCGTGTCCTGAAAACAGATAATCCGCTTTCTTTTCGCCTGTCAGTGCGGGGAGCTCGCGCTGTGCGGGGAGCTCGCGCTGTGCGGGGAGCTCGCGCTGTGCGGGGAGCTCGCGCTGTGCGGGGAGCTCGCGCGTCTGGTCAATGGACGTAACTGCTGGACTTTTGTGAACTGGACTAAATTAAGATACTATCAAACTGATTGTTGAACTCGGCAGCCTAAGGCTCTTTTGTCAGTTTTATCATGTTCCTGCGGCACAGGGAATGACCAGATGTAGTCCATTTTGTCTGAGATATTATTTATAGCCTGTCACAGATGGGCTGATTTAACAAGTCAAGTAAAACATTCAGACTCTTTGGATCTATTTTAGTTGTGTTGTGAGAGAAATGTAATGGATGGGACAGGGGGACAGGCCATAGTGACGTAAGCCATGAGAATGTTTATAGGTCTTAATGGATCAATCTTGACCTATTGTCAACAGTGTCACTTTCTTGGTTAGGTCGTTAGGCTCATCTTTGGGAAATATCATGAGATACAGTGAAGAAACAGAACTGATGTAGACAACATGAAGTCCCCCACATTAGCCTTCAGCATTCAGCAGTGAAAGTAGCGTGCAACCCTGTCCTGACCACCTGCCAGACCGGTCGTACTGCAGAGTCACGTAAACTCTGCCCAGTGGGGTTTCATTGGGTGTCACCATATCACCGTGAGTCTAAGGTGACGGACAGCTGGTCTATGGCAGATCACAGGGTCTTTGTAGACCCCCCCCCTTCTTTGCAACTCTTCCATGTCTTTAAAGAGTCCACAGATTGCATGACATCATGAAGATCAAGAACAGAAAGCATAGGCTGGCAGTATTTGTGTTTGTCAGTGTTTGTTAAATTCCCCTCAGCTGCGCAGAATGGGAATGAACTAACAGGAAGTGGAACTGTTCTCCTTTCCACTTCTGCCAAAGTGAATGAAAACAGGGCACTTGTCTTTGAAAGGTCAGTGTTAGCAGAGACAAACACATCAGGGCAGCTTACTGAGGAGACCTTGCGAAGGAATCGGCCATGCCTTCGTGCTCATTGGCTCACTTTGGTTCGAGCCCCTAATTTTGTTGCTCAGTCGGTAACCTGGCTAAGGCAGGTACTGAAGAGTAATTTGGCAGGGTGCGATTTTCCTGCTCTGGTTAACTATGGTCAACATGCATCTTTGGTGTTGACCGAGGATCAGGTCCCATTTGCAGGACTTGATTCTTTTCAAGTGCTGAATGTATAAACTGTTTGTGTTGAGCAGAGGAAATCTAAAAAAACAAGTGTCAGTGTGGAAGCAGTTTGCGATGTGGTGTTACAAAAACATCTCGGAGTTTCAGACAGGGACATGGGACCCTTACAAATGATTTCTAAAGAGTTTAATCAACGCCAGAGTGCACCGGAGCTTTGGCAGAACAGCTGCCTGTTTTGAGAGATTAGCTTCATATTTTACAGATCTGTGTGCTGGTTTTAACATGACCAATCACACATTTGATTTGTTTCATTCTTAATCCATAAGAGTCTTGGTTTATAAATTAGAACTACTCGTATTGTAGGCCGGTTTCTTCTGTTTAACGTGAACACACGCAAACCTGACTCCTACTTTATCTGAGACTCGGTTCCAGATCAGATCTGATTATGGCCCCTGTGATCCTGCTCTGATATCCATTTCCTGCTTGCTTGGAATGTGATCCCAGCTTATCACCAGGATTTTCACAGATGTTACGCAAACAAAACATGGGATTTTGGTGAACTTTATTCAGAACTGTGAGCAGTTTGAATTAATTGCATGCAGTACACAAATATACAATGTAATATGTCCTTGTCAGCTTGTCTTGTCTGACTATGTATATAAAAATGGCTGACCTTATTGGTTTCCAAATATAAAATATGGTTTTGAAACACACAAGGTGGGGGGCTTATGCTGCCCTGTCAGTTATTGACTGATTTAACTTTTTCCTGTTGGCTATTTATTTGTTTCCAGTTGGTTAAGATCAGACAGTGTGGGCACAGTGGTGTTACCGCCTTACAGCTGTTTTTTTTTTTTAAATAAGATGTTGCTAATAGAGGACAGCTAATGGGTTCCAGCTAATTAACTGTTAACCAAAAATAGAAACCAAAATAGAAAGAACAACTTCTGTTTTTATGTGATAAGAAGCCGTATAATCAGAGATGTTGGCAAGGAATCGAATCAGGGTCGGCCCAGCTGGATACCAGCCCTCTCTGGGCTGCTGTGTGGTGCCTGGGCGCGGACCCACACTAAGTGGTGGTTGCCACTAGTAACGCCTGTTTTTTGTGTTGGCCAGCTGCTGGGCGTGGCTTTTCTGGGTGTTGGCCTGTGGGCGTGGAGTGAAAAGGTGAGCACTGGGTTTGTTTGTGTGTGTGTGTGTGTGTGTGTGTGTGTGTGTGTGTGTGTGTGTGTGTGCAGGTGAAAGCCATTTCTGCTAACAAAAAATGTGTAAAAAAAAAAATAAATAAATAAATAAATAATGAAAGCCTGCTGTGTTTTTTTCACATTAGTTAAGGTGGGTAGTTCTCCTAAAAGCTCATTTCACCTCTCTTTGCAGGGCGTTTTGTCCAACATCTCTTCCATCACGGACCTGGGGGGCTTCGACCCTGTCTGGCTTTTTCTGGTGGTCGGGGGGGTCATGTTCATCTTGGGCTTTGCTGGCTGTATCGGGGCCCTTAGAGAAAACACCCTACTGCTCAAGTTTGTACGTCTACCCCCGACACATGCACTCTCTGAGCCTCCTCAGTGTACAGCACCTCCTCACCATGTCACCTCCTCTGTTTTCTGTTACTTTGTTTTACTCACCTTCGTACTTATCTTCCCAGTCATGTTCTGGGTTTGTGTGTGTGTGTGTGTGTGTGTTTGAATATTCCTATGTAATGAGGTGGACTGACACTTCACAACTGAGAACTTCGAGCAGACATGTCTTCTGGAAGGCACCCAGCTTTCATTTCACAGTCAAAGGGACGCTCCAAGGAGCCTCTTCCCTTGAACGACCGTTTGCGTTCAGGTTGTAACACGCTTACGGCAATGCAAAAAGAGCGTAGTGCTGACTGTGAGAACCCGTCCTCCGTGTACACAGCTATTAGAGGGATGGCGTTGAAGTTCTCCTGCTTCTCCACAGATAAACCAATCAGCTGTTAAGTCTTTGTAGAATTAATATCATGTTATGCCAAACAATTTAAAGGCAAAGTCAATAAAATAAAGCACTTAATCTGTAAGGCATTTAACCCAGCAGTCCATTATGAACAGAGGAGGCGATGGGAGGCAGAGCTGTTAGCCTCAGTTTGAGTATGACTTAATTTTTAGCTTTGGGGATTTCCAGGGTTCTGACTGTTAACACATTGCTGGGGGCGAGGCTGAACTGGCTGACAATCACACCAGGTTCTCACACAGCTGGTGAAAATTCAGCAACATTTTTGTCACTGTAGCTGCTCACAAAACCAGAAATGCAGCTGGAAAAGAAAAATGCACTTCCTGGGGCGAATTCTGTGAAGTAAAGCGCGGTGTGTGTGATTCTGTACCTCTCATAGCTGTTTCTTTTGAGTGTGTGTTCTGTGTTTCTTCTCCGGGTGCCGACCTCTGCTGCCATGTATCTTCAGAGGCTGTTTCCGGCCTTTTTTCCCCCAGTTCTCCGTGTTCCTGGGAATAATCTTCTTCCTGGAGCTGACAGCTGGCATCCTGGCCTTTGTCTTCAAAGACTGGATCAAGGACCAGCTCAACTTCTTCATCAACAACAACATCCGAGCGTACAGGGATGACATCGATCTGCAGAACCTGATCGACTTCACTCAAGATTATGTAAGGTTACCGTCTGTCTCGCTTCCTCAACGCTGCTGTGGAGAACTGTTTCCATGACAACCTATGGGCAAACAGCTGTACTGCAGGAAATAAACATTTAATGTTCCTTACTTTTCTACATTATTTGTAGATCAGGTAATGTTTTAACTTTTATTCTGGGAGACAGTAATTATTTTTTCGAAGTGCAAACATCAAATCATACTTGAATGTCCTTCTGAACACTTTGTCTGCATATTTCACCAAAGTCTTTCCTGAGACCATTCTGTGCTTGACATGATGAGGTCGTAGAGTCCTGCTGTGTTGACGCCTTAAATCGCTTCGAGGTGGGGCCCTAGTGTTGGGTGAGGAGGTGGAGATCACTTACTTTGTGTGCTGGAGAGAAGCACTGCTGTCCTTCCTGTGGATGTCACCCCCAGCCCTGTGGTCACACACGCAACTCCCAGTACAGCTTTCATCCACACAAAGAAGTCTTTGTGCTGGGAGCTGCATGCTGGAGGGACCAGTAACGCTGGTGAGGAATGCTGGGAAGGTGTCCAGGCATCGGCTCACTGGCGACCCCTTGTGTCCCTACAGTGGGAGTGCTGCGGAGCTTTTGGTGCTGATGACTGGAACCTGAACATCTACTTCAACTGCACAGACTCAAACCCGAGTCGAGAGAAGTGTGGAGTCCCGTTCTCCTGCTGTACCAAGGACCCTGCGGTGTGAAGCCAAATACCCTCACACACGGTCCAAAACTAGACTGGAACTCATATAATTGTTCATAAAGAAATAGCATTGTAATTTTATGTAAACGTGTCCAAATAAGTTACAAATGTCATTGTATAAGCACAGATTTAGTTACCAGAGCTTAATAAAACTATTATGTGGAACAGAAAATGCATGCAGCAGGTTTCCAGGAAAGAAGTGAAACTGCGTGGTAGATGAGATACGAGGAGTAGAGAAGACAGCTTACTGGTTCTCAGTCGTAACCCGGTGTCAAGTGTGCATGTGTGTGTGAGCTGCGTGATGTCCCTGGTTACATAGGGACAAAACCAGACACACAGAGCGGCTTTGGAGACTCAAATAGGAAACTGACCTACCCTGTGCTTAACGCTGCCTTACAGCTACCTGTGGGGCGTTAGGGCGGTGTTAAGGTGCGGTATCTGAGGTGAACGGTAGGGGCGTGCTGCCCAGCTCTGACCCAGCACCCAATTTACTGTTTCTTCTTGCTTTTCAGGAAGATGTGATCAACACACAGTGTGGTTATGATGTTCGAGCCAAAGCAGTGAGTTGTTAATTTGTTCTTGTCTGGGGGGGGGGGGTCTTTGCACAGATTAAATTTGCAATTAAAAGCCAGACTTTCTCCTAAAGTGCTAATACAGTGTTCATGTGAAAGTGCTCAGTACGTCAGATTTAGCCCACCTGTTGGATTATAGGGACTTTTCGTGTTCTATTCAACTGGGGTATCTTCATCACTGGCATGTAGTCCTCCTCGGTATGGATGGTTGCTGTTGAACAGGGTCCTGGTGACTTGTCGTGGGTCATGCAGCCTATTGGCTGTTACATTGTGATGATTTCAAAGGAAGTCATCTGTGTAAATACTTAAAGATTATGAACTAGACATGAACCAGGGAAACTGGGAGACTGGATGTTAATGAAGACCTGAGCCATCGTGGCAGGCAGAGAAGCTCACCTACCTTTGCACTGTCTGTGCAGGAATCGGAGCAGAAGACTTATATCTACGTGAAAGGCTGCGTGCCCCAGTTT
Organism: Chitala chitala; assembly: GCA_025773905.1. NCBI lineage: Eukaryota > Metazoa > Chordata > Actinopteri > Osteoglossiformes > Notopteridae > Chitala > Chitala chitala. Next base: position 3,387,144 of record JABJVR010000013.1, read on the forward strand.
GAGAAGTGGCTGCAGGACAACCTGACTGTTGTGGCAGGGATCTTCATAGGCATTGCCCTCCTACAGGTGAGCCTGTGCTGCTCTGCTACCTTTGTAGCTGTACAGGTGAGACGGGTGCACAGTTCTGGTACCTGTACATTGGCATTTTCCTAGTCACAGCACTTCCACAATTTGGTACTGCATGCTGTGACCTGCTTAAAGATCTGAGGTTAGGGCCATGTGCTTCACACTAATGGTCCTTATTCTGTTTATTTTTTTAAACAGATTTTTGGAATATGCTTGGCACAGAACCTAGTCAGCGACATTGAGGCTGTGAGGGCAAGCTGGTGAGAACATGTGGTCACGCCCTAAAACACACGCAGCCATTACACACACTACAGGGAACGCCTGCTTACGTGTCCCCCGTACTAACACGCTAATGCTAGCCAACCCTACAAGCCCTGTTTTTGCTGTACCTCTGACTGGTCAACACAAGGCTTGAAGGTAGGACTTTCACATCTACATTTCGGAAAGGAGATCACTGTTCATTTTGAAAGGTGTTCACCTGTTGATTTGCATGAGGAGAGGATCCAGCATGTGGGTTTTGGGTCTGTGTGGGCACTACCAACTCTCTCTGAACAGGGGGCTTGTCATTCACACGCTTCTCACCTCACGCCTCGCTCTTCCTCCCCATGCTCCATCAGGGTGCCCCCCTCCCTCTACATGTGCCGGCCGCCGTCCCCGCTGCTGTCACGGCCCAGCAAGAAACCCAGAGCTTACTCATGAGGATGTGTGTGTGAAGTCACCTGGTGGGTGCTCTGAAAATGCCCCCCTCCTTCCAGCTGGCTGTTCCTTTTTTGTGTTAGAGAACTTGGCACGCTGTGATATTCACTGTAGGTCTGGTGTAGGCACTGCGGCTTGACAGGAAATTCTTAATTCAGTCTTACCCTCAGAGGCAGCCCATGATACGTGTGTGCATGCATGTGCGCGCACGTATGCATGCACACGCACGCACGCACACGCACACACACACACACACACACACACACACGCGTGCACACATATTCTTCAGTACACATGCTATCCACACATATGTGTACTTCAGTTAATGCACCTAAATAGTACACGTCGTCAGCTTCTTGTGTAAACTTCTAAGTAAAAAAGTAAATGGACCAGTTTATTTAAAAGTCCACAAATAATCCAGGTCAGTTTGGCCTAAAAATGTTAGTCCAATAACCCTTAGCTACATCATGGAAGCACAGAGTACAAAATGAAAACAGCCTCTCTCCAAAGCTTTACTGTGATGTTACAGCCACCAGCTGCCTGTAGGTGGTGCTCCAAGAATTGAGCTGCCAGCAGAGGAGTAAACATCTGCTTAGTGAGAACCCATCAGAGAGCACAACTAGAGCTGAAGGAGCTCTGTTCCCACACGCACCACCTTTTGTGACATGCCAGGCAGGAGGGATGCCATTTCTTTTGAAGGGTGATTTTGGACGTACACAGAGAAACACCGTGTTACCAGAGCTGGGAGCATTAGGAGTAGCAGTAGACCATACCAGAGTACCCACCAGCAGAATGGGTCAGGTTCACATTCCATCCTGTTTGAGCCCACACTGGTCAACATTCATGCCATTTCACAAGACAAAAGACAGGGGAGTTGATCCCCACTGCTCTGGTACTGGTACTGCATTCCATAGAAGTATTTATACTTTAGTTGCCCTGCTTTTAAAGACTGTTGTAGCCACACTAAGGCCCGTCTCCCTTGCCCCCTACCCCGTGCCGGCCCCAGCGGTTTTGCACGTTTTTCACGCGTACCTGAATGTCCCATTACTGTCTCTTCCGAGATGATTGGTGTTGCGTCGTTTATCTTCCTGCTTCTGTGCATTGCTGTGCTGCCCGATGGCTGCTTGCTAAGTGAGTGCGTGACTAACACGCAGCCAGTCGCGCCGTTCTCATACAGATTAATGGAACGCTCAACTTCCCGTTTCCATGTTCTCTCTTTTCAGCCTGTTCACCTGACACCAGAGCCGATGTCCACCGTGTGGAGGACCAGGTAACGCCAGTCATTTCCATCCATTCATTTAGCAGACATCTTTGTCAAAAGCGACTTACAAATGAGTACACGTGCGTATTAAAAAGAGAAAGAAACGCACACGACACTCCCCATCAGGAAATCACACCTCCGGTCCTCCGTGTGACGGGCGAGATACGCTCCACTGTTCTAAGAAGGACAGAGTCTGTTTCACATGAAGCTTGTGCCTGAGGGAGGGTTTTCCTGAGTCAGAGTGGGGGGTATTTATGTTGTCACTGTTGGCCTATCTCCACGCAGGTCCCCTTGGACAGGAAGGGCACTGAAGGTGTGGACGTGACACCAAACAAGCCGCATCGCAAAATTAATGTGCCCAAGCCATTTATGGTCTGTACAAACGGATACTTTTGTAGTATTGAGGGGTGGTCTGCATATTTTTAAGGATTTTCCATAGTGTCAAACTTTTTGCATAATGTATGTCAAAGGGCATCTGTGTCTGAAGTACATTCCTGTTGTGGGATGGGGGGGGTTCTGCTGATATCTGTTAAGGATGTAAAGTTTTTTTTTTTCCCTCCACACATGCCGATCATCAGAGTTTAAGTAGCTGTGCATGAAATAAGGGAGGTGAATGGCACAAATTACACCCTAATGCCATCTTAATGGCAGCACTGTGCCACCCTACTCACACCCCATGGGCAGGCGCTACAGTTAGCAAAACAAACAGCATCTTTTGGGTTTTCTTCCTGCAAGAACATGCTCGGCGTAGCTTCCCAACACACACCCATCCACCCTGATAAACCTCCCTCTTCCTCTTCACGCTGGCAAACCTTAGGTTTGTACAAAGCTCCTTTAGTGCCAGTGATGTTTTTGTGTATTTAATGTATTTGAAAACTTTTTGCCCCTGTTTGATGTGATTAACAGTGTTAAGGGCCCACAGGCACAGTGCTGAGCCACAGGTTTGGGAAATGCCCGTTGGCTCTCGTTGCGGTGTTGAGCACCGAGAAGTAAGAATGTGTCCATGTGGAAGTCCTCGGTGCGTCACGCTCACGTGTGAAAATTAGGCAGTGTCCCGCGTTGGTCCCGTAGCTTGTTTTGATTTCTCAGTGACACATGCTGCCTTGTACCTGCTCAAACTGTCCTTGGTAACAGTAATAAAACAGAATGTCAGAGTAAGTGCCTCGGTCTTCGTATTTTGGGGGTGGTCACTTCTGCTGACTTCCCCAAACATGCTACGAAAAAAAACGTGACTTTCAGCTCACTGAAAATGATGCCAAGATGATTTAAATGACAGTAGTTCGGCTCTGAAAGAAAATCCAGTGCAGAGAGGATGAGGCTGCAGAGGAAGAGGTGGGTCAGCACATACAGCTCACTTCCCATCCAAGCCACTTGGTTTAGTCAAATCTGTCATCTGCAGATGGCTTGATACGTCTGCTGAACACCTGTGAGCTGAAGACAGCCAGTGGGAGGTGTCACTCCACCAATCAGGGCTCAGCCTTTCTGTGTGGGGTCTTCTGATTGGCAGGGACAAAACTGGGCACAGTTTGTGTGAGCACAAATCCCAGCTTTCACAGCTGAATAAGGAACAGACTGGCATGGAAATGTGGAGAAATATCAGCATCCTGCCCTTTGACTGGCACCCTGCTGTTCTACTACAAGATAAAGGATATACAGGTATTGAGAGAGGAAAAATGAAAGATATGCCAATCTATAAAATGACAGCTTACAACAGATGTCTTCCCTCACAACAATCACATTTCAGCTAATAAATCAGAACGACGCATACAGTTAGCAACCATTTTTAATTTCGTCATCGGTTTCAATCGTTGAAATTTACAATCCAGCAACAGACATTTACAACAAATATTAATGCGTGTATATATATATATTTATATATCGTATGCAGTCATGGTGGTTTTACCTGGTACTTTTGCGGTAATTATCCAGGCTATACATCTAATAAATTACAATAAATAAGACTGAGGACGCATTTGGAAATCTTGGGGTTCACCAGCGTTTGTCAAGCTGGAAAATGACCCATGATCGAGGCCCTGAATAAAAAGGTGGAGAACTTTCAGTGTCTGTCTAGCTAAAAACAGTACTGTACCACTGGTCTTTACGGAGACGGTTACATGACTACTTGGGGGACAAGGACTCCCAGCTGTTGCTTTGTTATTCCTACCCATTACACTAGGCCCTCCGTGAGCCTGCACCCTTTCCTATCTGATCCCCACTCTTGGTTAAGCCATTCACAGGAAGCGTAAAACTCCCAGCGAGTCCTACATACTCCCAGGGCGAGGCACAAAAATCAGATGCACAGTCGACACCAGGTCAGTCGGGCATCTTTTGGAGAACCAACATAACTTTAAATATTTAGCCTTCTTACATAAAGTGAAGGGCCAGTGAGAACAGGATATTGCCGAGCAGTGTGTGTGTGTGTGTGTGTGTGTGTGTGTGTGTGTGTGGTTTCAGACAGGCAGGACGGTGCAGGTCCACAGATGCTTACACCATCAACCGGACTAAACATGCACATCTCAGCTACAGGTACTCAAGCGGCACAGAACACATCAGATACTTCATGAATATGTGACACATTTACTCTGTTCCCTTTTCAGTTTATTACTGTTATTTTTTTTAATAGCCCAAACCAGCAGACTGTTTTCACAGCTACGGTCGTAAAAACTCCGTCCGCTTCATGTTCTCTATTGCAAAGACGCCTGTGGTCTCTTCGGTAGACAGCGCGGAGCCGTGTGCGCATGCGTATAGTTGGGGGCGGGATTGGTGTCAGGGCAGCGGGGTGCCGATGGGATGGGAGACCTCAGGGTGGAGCGACAGGACACATAAAGGTGAGGCAGTGGGTGGGGCAGGGGGCGGGATTTAGAGTCCTTTAGCTCTGCACAGTTAACCTCTGCTCAGTCAGGGACGCCTGGTGGGACACTGTCTTGTTCTCGTGGGCCCGCAGTCGGGAGACGACGTCAAGGAAGGCCAGGTCCTGAACCTCCTTGTGGAGGGATTCTGTGGGCAGAGAGATGGGGCAGTGCAGGGAAATCACTTCCAGGTCAGCACGTGCAAAGCCACTATGCCTAATGGTTAAAACAGCCTGCCACGGGAACAATAAAAGCTGCTGGGAAACGTAGTGACAACCAGAGTCCCTGACAGCGACGTCAAGGTGAGTCTGTAGACGCCAGGTATACTATTACAGACCGTTACAGGCCTGCTGGCTCAAACCTCCACACAACAACTTCTATCTACATTAGAAAGGGAAGCAGCCACTTCTGTTAATATCCAGCTGGCTAAAAGAAAAGCCACTATTACTGGGGAAACAAGGAAGGTAAAACATCCTGTAAGTACAGAGCCAGGGCCTAACAACAAAGGCCTGCGTGGTGAGAAGCTGAGCAACAGGAGGCAACAGAATCAGCGTTGGGATCATCGTGAACAGCTGAGCATCGCGTGAACAGCAGGACAGTCAGCTCTGCTCTCCCTTTAGCAGCGAGCGATGCCCTGGTTCATCTGGCCACGCCCTCACCTGAGGCCATGACCGCACACACAAGGATCATGGAGTTGTACTTGATCTCAGGAGCGCTCTTCTCATCACACAGCAGGTTGTGGAGAACCTGCACCAGGCTGGAGCTCAGGAAGTCCTTCTCCGCCAGACCTGGGGAAGGGCGCACACATTCCTCAGCTCACACACTCCTCAGGACACACGCGCACACGCACAGGGAAGTGCGATGGCTAGAGAAGCACAGTGGATCTACCCACGTCACACCCAGTCCCGACTCTCACCCAAATCAAGAGCCGCCATGAGACCCAAGGCAACGAGGGCTTCGTTCTGCATGATCACATGCTCACTGGTCGCCATGGTTACAAGGTGTTTCACTCCACCCCCCTGCGTGACGGTCCTGACTACGTCCTGTTGTGGACAAGGCAATAGGTGAGGGATGATGCCACTTTTCAAAATAAAAAGCAAAGACATCATCACGTCACATCAAGAAGCCTGTTGACAGGACGCCTCCATCTAAGCAAGCTGATCAGAAATGCTAAGCCGTGTCTTTATTATGCTGTCATCCCTCCAAGCATGCTGCAGAGCTACACCTGTGCAGGGGACGGGGTAGGTTTTCACCCTCCAGAGGACAGCGTGTGATTACAAAGGACACCACGGTACACAATGCAGAAAGGCGGCTCCACTGCGCTCAGGTTCAGTCAACGCCCTGAAGGGTTCATATGAGGAGTGGGACATGCAGCGCAAACCCAACACAGAGGACGTGCAAGCCACGCGTGAGCGTTACGGCAGAACACAACATCCCGCACTCGCGCTGTAGGACAACACTCACGAACCATGTGACAGACTGCGAGGTGCATTTTAATGATCCCAAAACCCACATCAGCTGTTCCAAATGCTAATTATCAGCAGCACGCACAGAACGCACACGCACGCACGCACGCACGAGGCTTCTCGAACAGACACGGCGTGACTCACCTTTGACTTGCTGTGCCGGATGAGAGCGGAGAGCAGCCGGTTGGACTCCCCCATGACTCCGGCATGGTCCTTGGCCTCACACCATTCCACGAGTCGCTCCACCAGCTTGGTGTTGGTGCCCAGCTGCACGGCTGCGTCAGCTGTAGCGCAGGAGAGCAGAGTCAGCGCGGCGGACTCAGCGGGAGGCCGGGCCAGAGCCCCAGTTCTCCTGCCCAAACTGTTTACAGTGTGCACTGTAAACGCAGAACACCGCGCCTCTGTTTGTACGCTAATTTCCACCATCTCGGCTGCAGGCGTGACCTCACTGGTGTAGGCCAGGGAAACGGGTGATGTTACAGTATCACAGCAACAGGGGAGACCGCTCAGTGCTGACAGGCTGCCCTCATCATCTAGTTAGCACTGTCTGCACAGCCACACAGCCCTCACACAGCTGTCTGTCTTACTGAAGCACACCTGCTAACGTGAAGGTACCCATTAGTTCCTTAATCATCTACTGTACACAACTGTGAAAATATGGACGACACTTCAGTGCCATTTTCCCAGTAAGGCGGGGTGGGGTGTATCTTATTACCCTGGAGGTTTGATTTGGAAGTGCACGGCAGAGGGAAAAAAAAAAAAAAAAAAAAAAAACCAATAGCTTTGCAGTGGAAAATTTATCTGACAGACAGAAATTTATCAACTGCCTCAGTCCTTGAATTTAGTCAGTTTATCGTTAGTGAAAGTTTTATGGCCTTCAGAGCTAGAAAATACCATCAGCAGAATGAAACGCTGAGCTGATATAGCAGAACTGTGTACGTGCGCGTGCGCGTGTGTGTGTGTGTGTGTGTGTGTGAGACAGATACTGCCCCCTACTGCTCCACAGGAATCATAAAAACGTGAAAGTGGACTGAGTGGGAATGTGCCTGATGTCAGAGCTGATCTCATTTCCAGCACAGCGCCAAGCTTCCAATCCAAACTGAGTGACAGCCCGACCTCAGTCATCATGGCTGCCATACCTACCCTGAGTGTCTATTAGCATCCGCAACGTGCCGAGAAGCTTGAACTGCACGGGGGGCATTTCTGAGGGCAGGAACTTCAGCACCACCTCCGACACGCCGGCCGACAGCATCTTGGACTTGTTCACCACTAGGAGGGAACACGAGATGATGGTGTGACCCTCAGCGCTGATGAGCACCACGCGGCCCGCTGTGCAGAAAAAGCAAAGCGGAAAAGCAAGCCAGCAGACAGGAAATGGGAAAGATGAAACAGGAAGTGGCTGAGCTTCCCACCAGGAATGGCCAGGTTCCTCAAGGCACTGAGGGCGGCGTGTTGCACCGTGACGTTGCCCTCCTCTACGTGACGCTCAAGAAGATCTCGGAGCTTCTGCACAATGCCCGTCTCCACCATGTGGATGCAGTTTCCATCTGGGGGGAGGGACACCAGAAACACATGGCCCATTTGGACTCATATGACACAAACCCAGCTGTACACACAGCACCCCCTACAGGCACTGAACACACACAGCACTGTTTCCCTTTATTCTGAAGCCATCAGCATTTATCCTCACCAAGGCAGAACAGTGAGATCGGACCAAACAGTAAACTGGTGACACTTGGCAACCGCTGGGACATAAAAAATTACTGCTGTAGTCCAAAGAATTTGTCATTTCAGCCACAGGAAATCAGTAATGAAACACAAAGGCATGAAAAATGGTCTGGGTTTGTTGTGCATATCTGGGAGAAAGCGTCCACAAAGCACCCACTAGAGGACACACTGCATTGACAGGGACTCCATGCTATGTCAAACAAGACAGGAAATCGTGTAAAATTCCCCTCACGTTCACCTGCATTAAAAACAACTGCTGAAACAGTATTAAAGCCATGTTACACTTAACAAATCCAACATACTGTGTTTTAAGTGCATGTTTACAGGACAAATTCAGTCATGTTAATTTAAACACTTTTGCTAGAAGGTTCATCATGCTTAAACGCTGTGCTCAAAGCCCCTTGGGTTCCTGGAAATCTGTTCCTCGTGCAAATCTGTAGAACTGCGGAAAACACAGAAGTACTTCGACAGAGGAATAAATTTACACACAGTATCACACAGAAACCGAATCAGACAAGGGACATGCAAACTGGGCATGTACTTACCGTTACGTGCGAAGTTGGCGACGGCCAGTGCCCCGGCCAGCTGGAGCTGGTGATTATGGGATGGAATCCAGGAGAGAACCCTCTGGAACACACTCCCTTTGCCTCCGTCAAAGAGCTTCTGCATTGACTCATCTGTGAAGGAATTTGACTCAATAACTGATATCACCACTCAGATGATGCAGGAACAGACATCTCTCACACACACTACAGAACAGGGGTTTTTTGCATTGGTGGGGACAGAGATTGATTTCATTTCCTTTTATTTCATGCATTATGTCGGGTCCACAGGTTTCAGACAGCCTGCAGGTTTAAAGGGCACAAAGAAAGTGAAACATCTCCGCTTTCGAAACCTTTACAGTCCAACATTAGTGAAGGAGGGCCCTTGCGTGAGGACTGGACCGCACCGAGCTCCTCCTCACCCCCAAGCAGCAACAGAACCATGAGGTCAGAGGCTGTCTTGAGCTCAGCCATGTCCTCCTCATGCTCTCCATCCACCGCCTGGTCCACAACCTCCAGGAGACACTCCACAAGGCCTGCCTCCACCAGCTGCAGCTTGATCACGTCTGGGGGGGATGGAGGGAGCGAGCGAGCAAGAGAGCGGGGGAGACACAATCAGCGAGAGGCTTTAGCACAACACGAAGGTGAGTGAACACCACTGCACGATGAAATGAGCCGCACCAGAACAGCAGCAGAACCTCAAGGTCAGGCTGCACATGTCAAGACAGGCTCACAGCACCAAGCATCGATCTCCGCATTAAATGGGATGACTAAGGGGGGGTCCCTCTTTTCTAATTTATAGTTACAGGGAGAGGGGCTAGCAGAGGATCGATGACACTCTGAAGTGCAGTTCTGGCATATTAAGTAGCAGAAAAGCACTGCACAAAGACTGGAGGAGACCTGGAGAGGAGCAGGACTCAAGAATGTCGGGAAGGGTCAACGAGCCACCGTCACACACTCTCAAGGCGAGACCTCCACTGGCCACAGTCACACACTCTCAAGGCGAGACCTCCACTGGCCAGTCACACACTCTCCATTATAACATGAATTTTACATTTACACCCACATATTCCCCAAGGTTTCCACTAACCGTTCTCAGCCAGTGGGGCCAACACCTCAAAGATCATCTCCTTCTTCTCGTGTTCCACCTGCCTACGGAACAGCTTGACAAGTTCCTGGGCTATGTTGGTTGCTGCAAACTGCTCTTTGCTGGACTCTGCCGCAGTGAAAAGAAACAAAATGAGGACACAAACATGTATTACAGCTCCAAAAGCAAAGGTCCCAGAGGAACCCAAATGGAACTGCTGTTCATTTAAACATTAACGGGAAGGGAAAACAAGAGTAAACAGACTTCTGTAAATAAACACAGCCTTGATAATCTCACACCATTATTATGGGAATTGCAAAGATTTTAAGCATGCAAAACGAGTGTTATTGAAAGCCATACAGAAATAATTTTTTCTGCTCCTGTTTGGAAGTTGTATTGGAAAATGTTTTGTTGAGGAGCAACCCATGGGGTCCCAGGTGAGTGGAGGTGCAGTGGGAGGTCAGGATCTCCTCACCCAGTTCGGCCAGGTTCCCAAACGCGATGAGACACATCTCGGTGAGCGCCGTGTTCTGTGCGTGTATTCCCAGCAGCCTCACCAGTGTGGGAATCACTCCCATGGCGATGAGCTGAGCCTGTAGCGCGTCTGCAACGACACGGGCACGTGTGGTGGGTGCAGCGCCCGCCTCTCTGCCCCACGGGCGGGCACAACCACTGACAACTCTGCGACTGAACACGGGGCACGAGGAGCGCAGCTGTAGTGGTGTACAGCTCGATAAAGCGGCCTGTCAACCTGTGCTAGCGTACACAGTCCTGCGGTCACGTGACCTGCGCTAGCGTACACAGTCCTGCGGTCACGTGACCTGCGTTAACATGGACAGCTACACACAGTCCTTAAGGTGCTTCTCTGAGTCAAATGTGTGACAACCCAGAGGGACAAACCAGAGAATACAGCAGAGAGGAGACAGGAGGTCAGGGAGGAGCAGCCATTGCTACACATTGGAGTAAGTTAGAGGACACCAGCACATTAGTTAGACATGTTAAGAGCTGAGACTCCTGAGCAACAGGAGGGGAGAGCACACAGACCTCACGGCTAAAGTGATTAGTGCCCCCACAGGGCTGGGAGGTGAGCAGCAACATCCATCCCAGACGACAGAATGAGCAGGTGTCCCCGCAGCAGGATGGGTAGCGGTACGGCCCAGCAGGCTACCTGAACACTAGCAGGAAGACTCCAGAGCGCAAAAGGACTGGGACCATTAGGTTCAGACAACTCCTCACAACCTACAGAACACCCCCCCACCTCCATGTGTTTAATAATGCCAACAGAAAATAAAATACTTTGAGCATGAGAATTAAGCTCCGGAGCTCACTGTATTCAGGAGAGCTTGCTGTGTTCAGGAGAGCAGATCATGCCCTACTTTACGCTCATCCTGAAGAAACATCACTGGATCTTTAAGATATCAAGGTGAAAACCTAGGCCTCACATTGGATGTTTTAGTACTCACACAACGTTGTTGTTCTGCTAGCAGGATCCACCGTAAGAATAAGTGCCTTCCTCCAGGGCACGCACGCAGACACACACGCACACACTCCAAGGTGAGAACGTCAAACACACTGGATCAGTACGCATACTCATCTCTTACACCCAAGTGAAATGTCCACAATCTCTAAGCATGCACCTTTTCAAATTAACATCTTTAAAAACAATACGATAAGAATTTTAAAACCCCTAACCTTATACACGAGAATTCATTCATTAATATCCTGCTTGATGTCTGAGTTTTATAGTCAAAGTTTAGAGAGGGAGGGTAAAAAAAAAAGCTTTAAAACTAAGGGAAGGTCACCTTTCTCTGCTCGTGTTCAATAGCGTTCATGATTAACAGCCTAATCATGCACCTTCAACTACTGAAATGTTTAGGGAAGGTGTTAAGGTAACTAAAAAACAGTGTGTGCATCTGGCAGACCTGGGTTCAGAACCACAAGCGTGTCTGAACTGAAATCCTCACATCTAAAGTGCAGCCCTGAAACGTCTCACTAGCAGAAGAAAAAAACTGCAACAGTAAACATGCGTGCTGCCCTATACACCAGCTGCTGCATTCTGTCACCTGGAGACACTATTAAGAAAGAAGATAAGGCTGTGGTATATTCTTATTCACCTCCTCAACAACGGTCTATGGTATACTGTATAATTGTCCTTTACAAATGGTAAATGGAAGAATATTCTTCCTATGGTCCTTTCTTGCATACTTTAGTGGTCCTTCACTGAACTCATTATAAAATCTGATTGGTCACATTGTATTTCAGGTCACTATAATTTCAATAAATGACTGTCTCAAGTGTTGTTCAATGGCAGCTGGACTTGTTTGGAAATCTTGAAGACATTCCAACTCCGATCCGACAGGGTTCTTCAGTTTTAACTAACAATGTAGTGACGAACGCACAGATCTACACATCGGGGAAACAAAATACCTCCAATGTGTCATGATTCAGCATAGGAGAGCCATCTTAACGGCTCACAGGGTTTATACACCTACTGCTCCCAGCCCGTGAGTTAGAACTGAAGAACCTTATAGGTGAAACATCTTCAAGATTTCCAAAGTCCAGCTGCCACTGAACAACGTTTGAGATGACCGTGACCTGGGTGACTAAGAACCTTCACAGACCATCAATAAATGGACTAACTGACGTTTAATATATGCTGTCCCTCAATGTCCAGTACCTTAGATGCCTGCTGGAAAAACCGACGTCTTGCAGGGCAGCAGAATTTAAATGTAACTGAAGGAGGACAGTCAGTTAATGAAGGGGCTGTCAGCAGCCCTTTTAAATGCACATTTCTTGCCAAATTGCTTTACATGAATCATAATTTCACAACACATATATACAGTTTGGACAGCCAACCTCGACTAGGTCATTGGAAACCACGCCAAATGAAAATGCACCGATGTGGGCTGAAATCAGATCACTTTCCAATTCTCAGGCAGCTCACACAAAGTCACAGAGCTCTTCTGAGCACAGATTTTCCACAACCACCCTAAATCCAACAATCTATGAGGTTACAGAACAACCAAAGCATAGAAACTACATGCATCCTGCTTGACCTTTAAACCCAACAACAGTACCATAATAAAGCACAGATGAATGAAACCCTAAAATCTACACTCTTAGCATGGGACAGGCAGCCCAGAGAAATCAAACCCAGAGACAGGAACATATTCTGGATGCATTAGGGCAGCCCAGAGAAATCAAACCCAGAGACAGGAACATATCATGGGTGCATTAAAGGCAGCCCAGAGAAATAAAACCCAGAGACAGGAACATATCATGGGTGCATTAAAGGCAACCCAGAGAAATCAAACCCAGAGACAGGAACATATCATGGGTGCATTAAAGGCAGCCCAGAGAAATCAAACCCAGAGACAGGAACATATCATGGGTGCATTAAAGGCAGCCCAGAGAATTTGACTATTCAGAAACAACGTGCCACATAACCAAAAAACCAGAATTTGAAATGTTGAGGCCACAATAAAAATGAATTCACACAAGCTTCCCTCCTCCCTGAAGGATTCACCCGTGCTCACCCCTGCACAGCATGCCCTTATTCTTTCCATAATGGAAGGGGGGGGGGGGGAAATCAAATTTTTTAAATGAAACAAAGACAAGCAAACATAAGAGTGCACCCTGAGGGTGGGGGGTACAGCTCCTGGTCTGCGAGGTTAAATCAGGGCCTGGAACACAGCTGGTCATCACATCCTCCATCAGCATCTGAACGTTACGCGAATTCCTGCGTGTTGTGCTGGCATGTGGCACCTGGGACGACCGCACACAGGAGCGGGCCAATCCCTGAGTGGGTACTGCCAGTCACACCGAACTACAGGGAGCCAGCAGCTCTACCGATTACCAGAAAGACTGACTGGACCTGACAGCGAGCCTGGGGGCAGGCAGGAGCCAGCAGTGCAAACAAGGCTGTGCTGGGACAGCAGCACCGATACACACAGGTCTGGGGTCTTATCCTGAGTGAGACTGACCGTCTTCGCTCAGGGCCGCTGTCCAAGCTGAGACGTGTCTAGACCACGGTAAACTGAGACAGGGCCGTTAGGGTATGACTGTTGCAAGAGCTCAATTTATGTCACTCGTTTTACCTAGGAGAGTAAAACCACACTATCAGCAAATAGTCTTGCACTCAAGTCAAATGAATGACTCAAACACAACACTGGCAATTAAATCAGAGGGAGGGAGGGAGGGAGGGAGACAACTTCTGACACCACAGGAAGCCCGCATTGACTGCAGAGGGGAGGAAGGTAACACTGCTGCAGTTCACACCTGTCCAGGTGACAGAAGGAAGGAAAGACAGAATAAAACGAGACAGGTAACAGGCCTCAGGGAAGAAGCAAGCTCTTAATGAAGTTACCAAGGATAGAAAAGCAGGCCTTTAGGAACCACGTAAAGACGTCAGATCGGACAGCCAAATAACCCCGACCACTGTGTTTGGATTGACATTTACAATCGCACAGAATGATAAATGGTAAAGACTCAATGGCGCCCCTTGTGGTGGTCTCATAAAAGTATATGCTAACTAACCTAACAGTTCCCTGTACTGTAAACTGACTTGTCCTTCCACACCTGACAGAACATCACAAGCTGAAATCGTTCACAAGCTGATTGTGATCTTTCGCTCACTGTTTTAGTTTTTGTTTGTTTGATTTTGCGGGGTAGTTTATTACCATTATCATTGCTATAGTTCATCAGCATGCCAGAAAAGACAGTCAACAGCTTCCCATTGGCCGGCTCAGTATTTTGGGACAGTGACTTTAAGTGCTCTGCAACTATGTGAGCCCCTCCAGCCTGGTGAACTGCACTCCTGCCCTCGTCTGCAAAACAAAAGAGCTGAGGTACAAAACAGGACAAAGCAGCAACCTGTAAATCAAACAGAAAACATGAACATTAATAAAGTGAAACAGACACTGGTGTTTTCATAACAAGCAACAAAAACAGCCTAAATAAGTAAAGAATAAAGCATTACACATTTTAGGGGGGGAAAAAAAAAAAAAAAAAAAAAAAAAAAAAAAAAAAAAATTAAACGCCCGTTTGGTTTAATTTAAAAAATATTTAGGCAAAATAAGGAATTGTTGGTATTGTGGGTGG
>JABJVR010000013.1:3402539-3431944 GCA_025773905.1 Chitala chitala
CACACGTCCACAGCCACCCCGGCAGCCGTCACGCTGCTTACCGCCCGGATACACACGTCCACAGCCACCCCGGCAGCCGTCACGCTGCTTACCGCCCGGATACACACGTCCACAGCCACCCCGGCAGCTTGTTCACACATGTTTAGTAGAGCAGGAACGGTAATATGTTGCTTGTTTATGTCGATATTACTGTGCACATCAGCTGTGCTCAGGCGTGGTAAAGCTGTGTTGTTCACTCTGTCCTCTGTGGCGTCGCGTTTCCATGGCGTCGCCGTAAACAAAGAGCTGCGCGTTCGCGGAAATGTTGTGGAAACGTTACAGAAACGTTTGTTTAACGTTAGTTTCGGTATCGACCTTACAGATAATGTCGTTAAAGCAGCAGTGTAGTGCACCATACCTCCGATTAAATTGTGCAGTACATTTGCACACGGATGCTGCTAGGCATTTCTAAATGTATAATTGTACAATTTGACTTTACTATTTGTTATACTGTGGAGATCACATATAGAGGAACTTTATATTAGGTTCCACGTCTGTGCCGGTGTCCTGGTCTTGCACAGATGGTGCTACATCTCTCCTTTAACAAATAAAAACCTGCAGGGTTTTAACATCATGACAGGTCCTTGTTAAATTGCACTTTTCTCATGCTTCTAGTTTCCCACGGATGGACAACAAAGCATAATCTGTTCGATATTTTTTGTAGTTTTCTGGAGGACTTGAAGTGCACAACTCGCGTCGAGTGAGAAGGTCGAAACGGGCCCTTTGTTTAACTTTGAGGTGCACGTCAGTGCTTTATTTTGCATTGTAACTTATAACGCTTGGCTTTCATTTGAAACGCTTGCACCGACATATTTTTCTCTCGTGTGTCTTTAACATCCCACCTTCATGTTCTGGTTGTGCCCCTCTGCGCCCCGCTCTCCCCCAGGGGGATGGGGTACATTTAGAGAACCGATACCGCTTTAACATGTACGTGAAATGTTGTAAGTCGCTGTTATAACAGTGTCTACTAAATCAATAAATGTAAAAAGATTTTGGAAAAGTCATGTGGACTGAATTCGTCGTCTTTTTAAAGAAATGTTTAAGGTACTGTAAGGTACATCTATGTTTTTATATCTTTCAGTAGCAAAGTCGCGTCGTTGTTTAGTTTGCTTAAATGTATTAGCGTAGAATATTTGAATTTAAAGATTATTTTGCTGTAATGTCCGTTACTTCGGTTGGCCTGCACGCGCGCGCGCGACAGCTCGCGCCTTGTCGAAGGCCGCGCCGTGCAGTATATGAAGGAAGCCATATTATACTTATTAGTTTCAATTGTAATCACTCATTAGTACAAATGAAATTTCAATAATATTACAGAGTGCGATGGTGAAATACAAACTAAATACAGTATTACCAATGTATAGCTGTGGTATAACCGTATTGCTATCCACAACCGCCATCTACTGGTTACAATGGGCATTGATTTAACACTTGATTTAACACTTTGCACAACGACTGCACTTGCTGTCTAAGTAGGTTCTCAGTGAGAAAAAGCCTACCCAACAGGAGATATTTCAGATTGTCAGGAATTGCGACAGCACAATTCTTGAAGCTCACCACAAAACAGCCACGCACAATTAGTCATGGAGGTGCACTTGGAGACAACCTGTTGTGAAAGGCGCTATATCAAAATAAATTGAAATTGATGAGTGAGAGTGGATCCATGAGAGCCTGAGGTGAGACGGCACAGAGGCTCCATAAACGCACCGAGCAGTGAAAGAGGGCCGTAGAGCTTCTCATGTGTTGAATATGTACTGAGGTCAGGGGGTTCAATATGTCCCCACAGCATGTCAACTGCTGCAATTCTGCAAGTGTGACAGCCACCACAAAACACCTCCGAATGAGGGAACGGCATTCATTTTGTATTTAAAGGCCTGAGGTGGGCATGCAAACTCTGAGACAAGCCACAATTACACACAACTACTGCCTCACACCAAATGCCTCTAACACTGTAACCAGCTGAATGGCTTTTGAACATGTTCTTAATCAACCTTTTTTGGGAATCCAATTAGCTACTGGTTACATATAATAGCTTTTAACTCAAAAGGGAGTCCAGTATTACTTGCATGACTGTGTGCAGACACACAGCGTGGTTAACACTGATCACAGTGTGCTTGGGGTAACTGACCATGGCAGTAACAGTTACTGCTCTTAACCCATACCGAGACAGCACTTTCCCACAGAGAAACACACTGGAGCTCTGCTACTTAAGTTTGACCTCCAACCAAATGCAATTTATAACAGCTCATCTCTTCTTTGGCACCTTTATTGTAACGAAATTCAGTATAACTTAGGAATCCCCAGAGAGCTTATAACAAAAACCACATTTTTGGTAAAGTGTGAATCACCACAAAGAAGAAAAATTATGGACTGCTTTGGGAAGTAAGGCTAGCAGTCGTTGCTAATGTATACGAAACAAGATCCAGATACAAAACCAAAAGTCATCTTCTCTCATTCAATATGTACAATTAGTAATTTAAAACGTAATTAAATCCAAACTTAAAAAAAAAAAAACATTTCTGAGGTCAGCCTATGTAGCAGTTTGTTGTGTAGCAGACCGCTCCGACAGGTCCTTGACACCTCCGTGCTCCTCCTGCACGCTGCTCACTGGCCCGTCCTGCACGCTGCTCTCATCCACTCTCCGATCTGCTTGGTCAGAGTCACTGTCTGAATCCTGCCCCTCGTCTTCCTCCTCCTCTTCCTCCTCCTTGGTGTGTTCATTAGCACCACCCTCCTTGCTCAAGGCAACAGCCCCTTTCCTCTGAGGCAAAATAGTGAAAAAGGCTTCCTGCCAGTCTCTCTTCTCCAGGTATGCCAGGATGATCTCAAACACTGCACAGAGAAACACGACACCACAGTACCGTGAGATCTGAGAGAGAAAGAGAGATAATTTGACTGGTTTTATACGCAAACTCTGCCGTTGGCTTGCTGGTCTTAAAATGTGACCAGGAGAGGTACTAATGGAAAATCTCACCGTGGTTGACAGCAAGCACTTTGCGGCTGTTCATCTTGATGAACTTGCCCAGTGGGAGCTGAGCATGGGCAATGCCGAGCTCCAGAGCACGCTCATAGGTGATGCCCTGAAGTGTGTGTGCAGACACAGACACAGACACACAATGAGGAGGACTGCTTTCCAGTACTCAGTGAAGTCACGCGTGCAGCATTCCCACACCCTCAGACAACGCTCACCTTGTGGTGGTTGTGATCCACCAAGCCACCGATGATATAGGCTTTGCTTTCATCCAACTCTGTCAGCACGTTGGGAGAATCCGAGGTGAGATATACCAGCTCCCCTTTGCCAAGGATCTGCTGGAAGTGCTCTGGTCTGACGCTGATATCCTACTCAAGGGGGAAAACTTGTCACAGGTGCTAATCTCATTTTGCTATCAGTCATGTACTAATGACACCCAACACACAGTCTTCAGTTACAGCCCTCCAAAAACGTCTGCAGTCAGAATGACAGGAATTTCGGTGTGCTCAAAGTCATGACTCATTATTTTGAAGAATATTAAAGGGTTACTTTTTAGGTAAGACAAGCTACAGAAGACAGACAGGAAAAAATAAAATTTAAACTATGCTATACAAGGAATGACAGGACCAGTGTTGTTCCACAGTCAGGTCCAAGTAATGGCTGTTCACATGCCATGTTAAATATAGGAACCCCAACTAAGTTTTTGTTAATTACATTTAGTCTACTACTAACAAATAGGTAATAAAAGTCATAATATAAAACATAAAAGTATAAGAATATAATGAGATGCAAGTTTATGGCAAATCGCAACAGAACTTGTGCTCTCGATTCAAACAGTGACACCCCTGCTGATGGTCCACTGTTGTCTGGCTTCATTTGTATTTATTCCTGCTTCCTACTCCTTAACATCTGCCATTTCTTGTGTAAAGCGCTTTGAGGCACATTGTTGTAAAAGGTGCTATATAAAAATGAATTGAATTGAACCGAATTGAATTATACAAGGAAAGTGTACCTTCCAATTCACCCATCCTTTGTCATTCTCGTCCATATTCTGTTTTAGCTGTCCGCCATGACTGGTCAGGTAGAACTGAGAAACAAGAGGGGGAAAAAATGTAAAAACAAACACAAAACCCTTCATTTGGTCATTAAATGTGACTTGCCACAGAACAGGAGAGAGCAAAGTGGCTTCAAGATGCCACAACTCACCTGCACTGGGTGCAGAGCTCTCCGGTTCTCAGCGTAGCATCTCTGGATCTGCTTGTGGAGTTTCTTTACATCCTACATTCCACAAAGAAAGGAGGCAAAATAATCATTAAATCTGTCACTAAAGGAATTGCCCAGTGCTGTCAGAGTCTCATGCATGGGGTGGTACTTGTTCTCCAGCAAGGACGCTAGCTTGGCTAACATCCTCCTGTGTCCCACCACCTGCACTGGATCGTAGACCCCAAGCCAACCCAAAGCACCTTCTGTGTCATGAGGCCATCAAAGCTGCAGTCCACAACGAGGCGGAGCGTGCTGGGTGTGACCTCCCTGCGCTGCCGCTTCAGTCTCACATACTCCACACCATCGTCCCCTTGGGCCAGGCGTTCCTCACGCCGTTTCTGTTTCTTTTCCTTACGTCTCTGCCTTCACACACACACACACACACACACACACACACACACAGAGAAAACAAAGGGGTCACTCTGCCTGTTTTTGACTTGGGTCTTAAACAGCTCCTAATGCAGAAGGTGTTATTGAGCTGTAGCCCTCAGGAGAGAGCGACAGCAGGCAGAGGGGTCTTACTTGCGCAGGTCTCTCTGCTCCTCCCACTGCTGCTGCCGCAACATCCTCTTCCTCTGCCTTTTGGACAGTGCCTGGGTCTCGCTGCCCTGGACGCCATTCTGCGTCTCTTTCTCAGCTTCCATGGCCGCTCCAACAGCATTGTATGTGAGACCTGTTCCAGGCTCCCCACCAGCTGCTGTGCTGGACATTGTTTGTCAGGGCTCCTCTGTCTCTCACCTGTATGCATGTTGTGTTCAACAGAGGTTTGGATAACTTCTGATTTATACCATGCACACATACTCAATCAAAAAAAGAACACTTACTTATTGGTTCTGTTGCCCTTATTCTAAATGGGGTAACCGGCTAAACAGTTAAAGACACCGATATCGATACAAACACACGAGTTTGTACGAATGTATGCACAACGTTGAGAGTACGTTAAAATATGGTAGTTGCTAAAGTATAATGTTGACTACTTGAAGAACAGAGAGTAACTATAAAGTAAACACACGATCCCCCCTGATTAAGACGTAAATGCGTTTTACTACAGAATATCTAAAAGCATCTGCAATCTTTTGCCTACTTTAACCGCTAGTTCTACTATGTAAACATTTTATCACCGTTATACACGTGCAGTAACATAAACAAGGTTGTCAGCTGGAAATGAACCTGGTTGCACGTAAAGGCGAACACATCGCTGTGTGAGCAGAAATGTTGACACTGTTATAATACGTAGCGCAAACGACGCCACTGCGTCTATATAAGAGTAAACCATTACATCAATCAGCTTGCTTACCCTTACACTACATCCAACATAAGCGCACTACGGCGCTGCCATCACCGTGCACGTGTAACACACGTCATCAAAGAGCGCTGCTCACGAGCTGCTACTTCCGTACTGAGGCTGAAGCGTCGCATGAAAGCTGCCATAATAGTAAAGTCAGCTAACACTATGGCTCTGTCTGTTTTCAATTTTTCCGCGACAGTCGAGTGGATTTCATTGTGAATAGCACTCCCTTAATACGTAGGTCATTGATAAGTATATAGTCATTGTAATAATATTTTGATATTTGTCCGTTATTTTTTTCAGTTGACAATACATGCCCAGCTTCTCTATTAGTCGCTATATTCTCTGTTATATATTTTCCCTCTTCTGTTCCATTTTCTGATTCTTAGTCATTTCACTTGTACAGCTTTAGTATATGGAGTCATGTCAAAGTCTCCTGTGTAAAATCTCTTGAATTGGTTTTAAGAATTATAATGCGTTAATATAATGTCAAGAATTAGGTTGAGTAACGCTGGTTTGGAAGAGAAGTGTTTTAATTTTTTAAGTTTTTAGACAGATGGGCACTATAGTTGTGTCAAACTGCATAACTAGAGAAATTTGTGTTTGTGTTTTGGTATCCTAAATACTGTGGGAAATGCATTACATTAAGGCACGATTCCCAGACCTGTGTCACAGATGGACTTGCATTTCATGCCATCCGAGGTGGTGTCTACCTTCTCTTGTATCAGGGCCTGACTGCTATGGAACTCCTACTCTTCTTTCCTTCACTTGTCCAGGACTCCATGAGCTCACATTACTGCCTTGGAAGAGGTCCACAACAGTAATCCACTGGGAATTGTCCACACAGCTCACTTTGTCCCATTACAAGGTTGCTGTTGATAGCTGGAGGCTTTTTCAGGTAACGGCGGGCTCATATTCCCAACCCGGACTTTCCCAAAATCAGCTCAGATGGCATTAACTCCTGGCAGCGCTGGCTGGTTGTGAGACTCCACAAGACATGGTGGGTTTAAAGGAGTTGTACACCAGGAAGGGAGGATGGAGTTGCCAAGAAGAGTGCCAGAATGGGTTCTGTATGATAGGGTTCTGGCAGCAGTGGCAGCCCCCACAGTAACCCTAGCATGCGTGTAGATGGCTGTTTAAGTGGTTCACACCAGTCCCAGAAAAGTCAGCCTCTGCTGTCTATGAGAAGCATTTTTATGTCAACATCTGGAAGGATATCACAGGACCTAAATTTGTGTTTTTATCTGCTTTAGTTCTTGCTTTACATTTTTTTAATTATTTTTTTTATTAATGTGTGATTGGCTTGATAATTGTTGCTAATGTTAGTCAGTTGTCAAGCAAAAGGTAATTAATAAACCAAATTTCAGTAATCTGTTATGATTTGAATGGCACATGTACATTCCCCAGAGTGCATTTTTACACATGGCATTATTAGACATTGTGTTTTTCTTATATGATAACTCCTGGGCCTTCCCCTTTTCCAGATGCTGTATAAGTGTCATATTAAATCATGTGTTGTAGAATTTCACAGGGGTCCTACTTTAGAATGATGATATCATGCATATCCCCTGGTCACCAGTGGACCTCACTGCCCATGGACATGACATGAGTGGATGTAAGGGCCTTCTTTAAGAGGGCAGTAAACTGGAAATAGCACCAATAATATAGTCTTAGATAACTGTGACCACATGCCTCAGATAACGTTGTCGCTGTAATATAACCCTTCAGTTCGTTTTAAAAATCCAGAGCGAATACCTCATGTTTATAAAAATGGGACAGACGTTTCTGATGGCAGCCGTCAATCTTCAGAGAGACGTGCACATGATCAGGGAGGACTGGCAGAGCAGTGTTTGGTGTGGCTGTGAAGCCCCACATGAAAGGCAGTTCCAAGTTCGCCACAGAGCGGATCCTTGGGAATTCTGTACAATATATGTAACACTGAAACAGTTATGTCAGTTGGAGAACTGAACAGATACTGTAAGAAATAAGGATAAAGGAATAAGTGAAATACATGCAGTAATAAAAATTTAAACATGATATTGAAATTTGGTGTGTTTCTCCCACACACAGGGACATTATGGTGCTGTTGTACAGTTTGACAGGATTTAGCATTGTGGTCGTGCTTGTATGAGTGACGGGCGCAGGTGTACAGGTGTACAGTCAGCTGTGTCCTCCTGTTTATTGCTAAAGGATACAGAGAAGGCTGCCAGAGGACATCTGAGGACATGGTAGTGTTTATCCACCTGCTCTTTTCTCTGACCTGAGATTCTTGTTACTGTTGTTGGAAACTGTCCCCCTGACATGCCCATCCAGTGAGCTTTTCAGATCACTTTGCTCACCATGGATTGACAATGAACATTAAAATTATGTGGCCTGATTCTGCCCCCTTTTCTTCCTTCAGAGTTGTGGCAGGTGCCAGTTCCCCAGGCACACGTAGTCCAGCTGTCCCTGCTTTTTGATTGACTCAGGACATTGGATGACACAGAAGCTGACAGAAAGATTTGTGTGCTGGCTTGTCAATGTCTGCTGAGGGCCACATACAGCCCTTTTCTCACCAGCTTTACCAATTAAAAATCATGGCTTTGGGACAGTGGTGTATATAGGTGATGCTCAGAAATCACCCTGAAATCAGCTGTAACTAACCAGCCAGTCCGGCACCAGGCTACCAAATAGTTTGTGGTCTTTTTTGGTAGTTTTTGTTCTAATTTGTACAGATCGTGTTATATGTTCAGGTCTTTGTGTAACATCTCACAAGCATGAACTTGACAGAGGGACATTTACTGTGTATGGGCTTTTGGGTTCACTAGCCATCAACTGTTTTCCTAGGTGAAATCAGCTGATAGTAAAAACGAGTGACCATTCTGGTGCCATAGCAACTGTAACAGAAAATTGCATCTAGAGATGTTCAGCAGAATGGCAGTGGATGAGGATTGGATGATAGGGGTGAGCTTACTGGCAGTTAAATTCTCCTGTTCAGGAGTTATCAGAGTACCTGCTGTTCTGTTCACAGGGGTACACTTCTCACCTCTCACATTACTCCCAGTGCAAATTAAGCACCCCCTATGAACTGCCCACAAAAAATGGCCACGTGTCTAACGCTTCCTGTTACCTTTCATATGCCTGCTGTGCTTTAAAAAGGAGTTGAGTTAGCACTGCAACGCTGACAGATGGCACTGAAAAAGTTATCCATCACAAACTTTACATTTGGAAATAGTCAACAGGTCTGAAAGGAGAAACTGAGGTTTCAGTTAAAAAATATTGTGCATACGTCTGTGTGTGTCTGCGCTCTCGTGTGTGGGTGTGTATTTTTATGGGTTGGTGTCTCTGTACATACACATAAAATGAAAGTAGTGCAAAAGTACATAATATTTATTTAACAACTGTTATGACGTACATGTGGAAAAGCCATTCACTCACAATCACCAGGCCAGACGTCCTCAGTCGTGTCAGTCCCTCACTGTACATGGTGCATCTGTGTCCTGTCACCAGTGTTTGCAACATAGTCTTGCAAGTCCAGTCCTTTAACATTGACCGCTCCATTTTCCAAGCCCACTACAAGCTGTGACACACTGACGTTTTGAGGGGGCTACCAGGAACACCCCCATCCTTGCTTTCCCGAACACACTTTCGTCTTACCATCTCCACATTCATTGGCCAACTGTGACACAGACACCTGCACAACCACCTGTGGCACAGATACCTGCACAACCACCTGGGACACAGATACCTGCACAACCACCTGGGACACAGATACCTGCACAACCACCTGTGGCACAGATACCTGCACAACCACCTGTGGCACAGATACCTGCACAACCACCTGGGACACAGATACCTGCACAACCACCTGTGGCACAGATACCTGCACAACCACCTGGGACACAGATACCTGCACAACCAAACATTGCATCAACACAAACACAAACACTTGCTTCAGATATGTTCAGTAAAGTGCAGATTTGCAGCACACTAATAAAAAACTGCAACATATTTGTAACCAAGGCTTTTGGTTTTAGCTTATAAAGTATTGCATGTTTATAAACCAGTACCAGTCTATGTGGTTAGATTAACACACACGACCTGTAAGTGTCTGAATCAGAAAGTGCATCAGCGTTTTTGTTTAAATGTTTTAAATGTACCATCCTTGTGGAAACCCAGTTCATGTGTTTTTAATGTGCTTATATACGATTTGCAGGTGGATTACAGCCTTGACTGAAAACACAGATCAGGTGTTACCAGTTGGCTTACTTCAAGACAGCAGACTTGTGCTTTAAAAGTGAGACAACACATGAAATCCACAGGCAATACAAAGATAATGACATGAACAAATAGCGTGACAGCCGATAAGATGTGTCAGTACAGGTCTAAAGACAGACCTGCCGTATCGTGTCTTTCTCCCAGGTACCTGTCATTATACCTTTTGTGTATTTGAAAACATTTCTAATGTAATATTGACAGTCAAACAAATATATATTCTGTATAAACCCAGAATTTCTGTCATGGAGAATGCTGAAAAGGCATGCATTTCTAGAAGATATGTGTTTTAAGGATACTGAAGAACACATTTAAATAAAATATATTTGTACAGATGTGCTGACCAGCAGCCCTGAAATAACATTAGAAATTCACACAAACTGAAACGGAGGAAGGGCTCAGATGTTAAGTAGTAACGAAGCATGCTGCGGGGACCTGTATGAGCTCAGGTGTCACATCAGATTTAAAGTTTCCATAAAGAATCTAAGATATTTGTATCAGTGGATCACAGCGCTTGTTGGTACAGGTGTTCTTGGTACACTTGTTGCATTTAGTGCCCAGGTCAGTGGATATCACTTTCCTCAGTTAGCTTGAGGTCTGATGCAAATCACAGACAAACTGCAACCAGAGCATGCAGTTTAAAGTTGCACACAGCAGAGGCGGACAGAAAAAGAAAGAACCTTTCCTGTGCTGGGAGCATAAAATGTTTTAGACCAAAGGGGTAGATGTTCTGTTCAGCAATGGCCACCACAAGGCTGAGCTTGCTGATGGCACACCTGCTTGTGTAATGAAGTTCGAACATCTCTGAAGAAGCAAGGAGTTCCTGGAGAAGCCTTCAGGAAGCTTCATGAGTCGGCTCTGTGAACACACGAGGACAGTCAATAACAACAGAAAAGGCTGCAGCTTCGGGGTCAGGGAAATGTATTGGAACAAACGTGATCTCTCACTGGCATACTGCTCAGTGCGTGTCAAGGTTAACTCAGACTAATATGAAAACTGATAACTACCATCTTGGTCAAAACTGATTAATAAGACTTTTTTATCAGCTCAATGCAGTATGAGAAAGATCAGCATGTAGTAGACAGGTGGTGTAAAAATACGCTGATTATTTCTACTTTCCAGAGCTTTCTTTGTCCTTTATTTTCACTCTTTCTGTTTAGTATTTATAAAACAAAATAAAATTCTTAATGTAATTTTTCAGCACTTTTGCAGACATTGGTAGCCTTATAAAAACCTTTGTTAAAACTTCCAAAGCAGCACACAGACAGGTGCTGTAAAGCAGAGAGTGAGGTGCTTCTGTGCCAGGGAGCCAGAGGCAGGTGGGTGACAGGCCCGGTTTCTCAACACACTTTGCTTATGGAACAGCTGGTGCCTCGGAGCCCTCAGTCCTGCATGCTGCTATACTAACCCCCCAATTGCCCCTTTTACACTGCTGCCCTATAAAAATGTGACCTCCCAGCATGCTCGGTGGCTTGATTACCAGCAGCAGCTGTGCTTATCCTGCATCAGCACAACAAATAGTTTGCACAGCTTGACCTTTTCCTCATGTCTCTATGCCGACAGGCCACGCCCCTTCCTGCTCCATCACATATGCTTGCAATGCTTGTAAGTGTTGCCATCACCCCCTGTCTTCACTTGCACCCTAGTTTATTTCATACTGAAAGGAAATTTTCCTAAGATAAATGTAATGATAACTTCATTAAGATATTACAATTGTCAAATGTTCGTGGGTAGCAACTGCCAGACAAATTTTGTAAATCCTAGAAAATGTACAACGTCACAAAATAAAGATGACAGAACTAAAGTAGACACAGTATATTTACAGGGTCCTTATTTTTATAAAAACATGTAGTTAATAGGAAAGGTGCTGATCACTTGTTTACAGTTTTCCTTCTTAATAAGTATGAAAACAGAAAAATGTCAGTTAACACCCTTTAACTTTATATGATAATTTATACAGGCATCAAGACTGAACCGGGAATTACAGGACAGGAGAGCTGAAGAGTGGCATTCGTGGTTGGTATGAGACACAAGCATGGGCACACACACCAACACACACACAAAGACACACTATATATATATATCACACCTGTGTAAAATGTCTTATCGGGCCATATTTCTCCGCTTAAGCAGAAGTGTACGTTTGTACACACAAACACACTGCCTGTGTGTAAACAAAAAGTCACTTCACAAAATAGCACGGTGCTGTCAGAGTGCGAATCGGGAACTGTTTGTGGGAGGTGTGGACAGAACGAAGACTCTGGGGGGTTTGGTTACAGGCTGCCCTGTTCATTAGCACCCTTTTACAGCCACAGGATGCTAAAATAGGCTGGCAAGCACAACGTAACAGTCAGATCATCCATAAGAACAGAACCCTGCTTACGTCCAGCATGTGGTACGCCCTCAGCCTGCTACGCTGCTGTAAACATTACTGCCCTCACACTGGTGCCCTAATGCAGGGGCGGGCATCACGGGCCGCAGTGGGTGCAGGGGCGGGCATCACGGGCCGCAGTGGGTGCAGGGGCGGGCATCACGGGCCGCAGAGGGTGCAGGGGCGGGCATCACAGGCCGCAATGGGTGCGGGTTTTTGTTTCAGCCAGTTCATTTAATTTAATAGGTACTTTAATAGTAATTTAATAGGTAATTAAATTAGATATCAATTACATCATTATGCATCTTCATTCGTCTTGATCATCGGCATCTGTCTGTGCTCAGTTGTCTTGATTTATGGAGAAAATAAGTTACACAGAAGAAAGGTGAAAGGTGCCAATGATAAAGAGTGCTTAATCAGGAGCATTGACTTAATTATTCACAAGAAATGGGTTAAAATATACTGTAACTGTTAAGCATTAAGTAGTAATACCAGTAAGCTTACGTCATGCTTTAAAATTCTTAATAAAAACGAACAAAGTTTGGTGAGATTTTCTGGATTGAGCTGAAATGTGTGTTGGCGCCCCGCCCTGGGTGTCCCCTGGCCTGCACCCTGTGTGTTCTGGGATGGGCTCCAGGCTTCCCACGACCCTCACCAGGAATAGGCGGCATAGAAGATGACTGACTGACTGACTGACTGACTGACTGACTGACTGATACAAAAAATTTCAGTAATATTTAATTGACGGTAAGGTTAAATTAAAAGCAGAAATTGACTGAAGCAAAAACCCGCACAACTGCGGCCCCCCGGGACCATGATTGCACACCCCTGCGGCCCCCCAGGACCATGATTGCCCACCACTGCCTCAATACTGTTTACTGCAGCATCTCTGTTCTCCATTAAGCCTCCTTGACTGCACCAGTGTTACGCTGTCAGGCCATCCTTCTGCTTTCTCATCTGTCTACTGACTGGCGTCATCTGGCCCATAAGTAACAGATCACAGACCAAACCCATAATGCCCTTAGATGGGCTCACCTACTATCACCATGCAGTTTAGCAACATGGTTGTGTGTGTAACACACACCATGATGTGCTGTCTCAGATTCCTGCCTCTGGTGGCTGGAATTCCTCCTTATCTGCCTGCACCACCTGGCACCCTGACCATGATCCACACTAAAGGCAAGGGCATGACAGTACAGTGGACTTCCTGCAAGGGTTTAAATAAGGACAACAGCTGTGAAGAATCTGCATTTTCTGCTTATCGTACAGAAATATTAATTAATGTCCATATACACTTTAAGATCAGTGTATGGCTTTATTCTGATGTCTGTCTTATCAGAAAATACCAATCAAATGGAAAAAGAAATTTTACTGCACAGAGGAAAATTAAAACTTCCAGAAAGCTCTGTAGGAAAGCTGTGAAACAATACAGACAAAAACAAACTTATTATTTTTCATGCACAATTACTCTTCAAGGAAGACTTTATAAAAGACACCCTTTAGCAGTTATTATTGGATGTATTATTACTGGACTTTCAAAAGACCAGAAGTGAAGCACACAGCAAGGTAATTGATTTTACTGTGGTCAGGAAAGGGAACGGTATAACACAAGAACAGTGGGATAGTATGATTTACGTACCAGGTCCACTGCCCTTTTACCTGTGCTCCACTACAAAGCTCATGGTGGTTCCATCAAAAGAGACAGGGGCAATGATCCTTGGCCCTTGCTGTGAAGTAATGCTGATAATGGGATTTCCATTGGTGAGCTCTTTGGCGCCCCTGGTGGTGATATGCTGGGACTGTGGTGCCTTCCCTGTGGGGATATAGTAGGGGCGTTCCAGGTAGGTAGCATCGCCATGGGGGCTTGTGTGAGGCACACTGACCCCTTCATCTGATTCAGACTGCACAGACAGCTGAGGTGCCGAGTTGCGAATCTGCACAATGGGTGGTGTTGACAGGAAGCCCGGGTAAATCATGTAGGCGGGACCACATGTGGCAGGGTTGACTGTAAGTGGTGCCATAGGCATAGGCATGGGGGCCATGGGTGTCTGCTGCAAGGGGATGTCCACATACTGTCCTGTCTCTGGGTCAAACAGCCTCCTGGTGGCTGGTTGAACAGGCGTGTCCACCAGGTAGTAGTGCCCAGTGGTGGGGTCCAGCAGCATCTTCCTCTGTGTTGCCTGAAAGGGCTCAATGATGGCTGTTGGGGCAACTGGAGGTGACAAACAGATGACCTGTGGCTGTGTGCCCTGCATTGCCATGGGCAGCGGGTGGTGGTACACAGTAGCGGTCGGAGTCTCTGGGGACCGGGCCTCCATGACCACCGTGGACCTCTTTGGGGACTGCCCAGTACCATCGCCCTGGCCGGTGGGGCTGCCCATTTGAGGTGGGGCACCAACAGTTGTGAACGTGTAGATGGCCGCTTGCTCCCTCAGAGGCACTGAGTGCTGTGAGTCACTGGCATGGGCCTTGACTGGTATGGTCAGATAGTTCTCAGAGTCTGATATAGCAGCCAGCCTGGCTTGTGCTGGGTTGAGTCTCTCTGCCTCACTGCTGTTGGGCTTCTCCCTCTCCTCCACTGCCCCCTTGCGCTCTGGTATCTTAAGGGACAATGGAGCTTTCACAGCCTTAGGAGCAAATGTTTTGGTGCTGAATGATGCTTGTGTCTGAGACCCTTTGGTGGTGCCACCCGTAGAAGCCCTGTGGCCATGACGTAAGGTCAACACATTTTTCTTACCCTGCAGGGACTGAGATTTGGGTCCATCCCTATCTTCACGGCCAGAGGGATGGTGGAACATTTTGACATGCTCTTTGTCCTCTTTCGAAAGTGCCGTGGCTGGTGGAGATCTGTCCGTGTCCGTGCAGGAGTTACTCCTTAGCCAGTGCTCAGAGCGTCTTTCCGGTGCAGTGCTGCCTATATTCCCAATGTGCTCCTCGTCCACCTCTGTTTGTCCCAGTACTCCATGTTCCTCACTAGTGATGAAGGAGAGCACATGCCTGTCAGTGATTGGCTGGGACGGCACGTGCCTGTCAGTGATTGGCTGGGACAACATGTGACTATCTGTCATTTGCTGAGGTATGTTCTTGCGCTTCCACTCATTTCTGTCTAAAATATAGAGCTGTTCCATTGTCTTTACTGCAGCCTGTAGCTTCTCGAAAGCAACCTGGTTGACCATTTGGGACTCTGGTTTCTTTTCGCTGTTGTCAGCATTTTTGTCCTGTTTTCGTTTCGCAGTCATGGTTTCACTTCTCACCCCACCAGTCATTTCTGAGGCGTCATCGTTCAGCTGTTGGGCAGTAATGAAAGAAGCCCTACTTGTCGACGGATTTGCTAATAAATGTTCGTTCCTAGCGGCCTCTGTGTGTGGCGGAGGAGAGCACCCGTCTGACTCCGTTACATTATCAGCTAGACTGCGTTTGGAAACGTCTATTAAATTTCCAGGCTGCTTCGCGTTGCTATTTGTATTCACCGACTGACATTTAATCACTATAGGTGAACTGGACGGTGCGTTTCTGCACGGCCCCGGCTTGGCGGCGAGAAGGTCGGCGGCCGCAGCGGCGGCAGCGGCGCATTTGTCGTTATTCAACGAAACAACGTGATAAGAACTTTTGACAAGTTTGCGCACGTCTGTGACCTGGTGAATAGGCGTCTGTAGCTTGCATTTGTTATCCCTTATGTCCCTGACCATGAAATGCGGAACTTTTTCCGCGGTGTCCACCTTGATCGATGCCGGGAGCGCTTGGCATTTAGAGTCATCGGCTGTCTTTGTCGCGCTGGCTGCGTTGCAGCCTATATTGGGCGTAAGCAGCTTAGCAATGTTGAACGGATTGCATTTGTTTTCTCTCACACTGCGCAAACTTATTTTTATTTCCGGAGACCTGGAGGTTACAATGCTTCTCGCTGCATCGGCGACATACAGAGTGCTGTCGGAGCGCGGCTTGGCGTCTGCCTCTCCGTGCTCCGTGGCTGGCCGTGATGCGCACTGCACGTCGCTTTGCGTGTTCTCACTCCAGCTGTCCTCAGCTGAAACTTTAATACTCGGCACATACAGATGAGACATCTTTGTTAACCTACTGCCACCCACCTCGACTCCTGCGTCTGACTTCCCCAGGTTGTCGGCTGATGAAGACGCTTCTTCTCCAGGACCTTTAACGTTTTTGCGCTCCTTCTGAAACTCAGGCTCACCCTCCTTCCAGGATCTGAATGCGCTATTTTGGCTACGAAGCAACGTGCTTTTAGACGGTTCCAATGCTCCTTTTTTAGTATCGAACCCCGCTTCGTTTGTCGGATCTAAATTAGTTCCTGATGCAAGAGTTAAAGTGTCTTCCTGCTGAGCGTCGTCCTTGGGATCGCACGTGTTTGCGTCCTCCAAGCCCACCGCCTCATCCACACAAACCACAGTGGGATCCGAACCCGTCTCGGACAACTTCGGGGTCTGCCTTTGCGTGCCCTTTTTATGGCCCCCTGAACCGCTTCTCTCCCTGTGCGGTTCATGATCTTTAATTGTGAAGCACGGGGACTGCGCTGGGAGGGGTTCAGATATCTCTCCCCTCTCCATTTTGCGCTCCTGTTCGAACTGCATTTTCTTAGAAATGACATTTTTTATTAAACTCGACGCGAATATGGCTTTCTTGTGTGCGCCTTCCATGGTTGTTCCTGCGTTGCAGGGCTGCCTACTGGCGGGAGCGCCAAGCGCTCTTGGCATGATGCAGGTAACTTCATCTGTGGAACCTGATGCCTCTGCATTTTGAGCGAATTTCGCGTGTCTTTCGCCTCCTGGCACCCCTGCTTGCACATTGCAACGAAAATTTAATGTTTCCGTTAATCGTATTACTCCACTCTGTCCTTTCCCAAACTTTCCCATCACTTCTATTTTCTTGGTGGAAGACGATGCGTTTTGGGGGTCTGACAGCTTGCCATTCAAAGCAAAAATTTTACTCTGGGGCGCTTTTATGTTTGCTAATGACAGGCCTTTAATTCCCTTTCCTTCCGTGTTCTTAGAGATTGCAAAGGTTGACGTGGCACTTTTGTGGGAGACCAGGTTTTGCTCCCTCGCCCGTGTCATGTCATATTTCAGATCAACAAATGCAGACCATCTGTTGATTCCCAGTGCATGCTCCGAGGCAGAGGACTCGCTGGAGGTTCTGAAATTGATTGCATCAAAATAGGGACACGCTAAGCTTCTGAAGGCTCTGGCGGTGAGGTTGCGCACCTCTTTGTCCGCATCATCCAGGTCGCTGACCGCGCTGGACGCACCGCTGGAGTACTCGTGCACGTCCTTCCCTTTCAGTTTGGCGCCAAAGTGCACGCGTCCGGGAGCAGCGATGAAGCACTTTGCACTGTCACAGATCTTCTCTGCTTTTGTATCTGCTCCTCTAAGGACATGGCGACTCATATCTCCTTCGTGCTTGGCATGGCAACGAATGTTTTCCTTTCCTTGGCCGTTGTTAGGCTCATTTATAGTTCTGGAAGTCGCTCTGATTGACAGGTGAATCTGCCCCGTTGAACCTCCACAGCCATCTTGGTTCTTTGACAGACTTTCATCTGAGCTGACGCATTTGTTAGTGTCACATAGATCGTGTTCAGTCTTAGTGCTGACTGCTGATCCACCATTAGCGCGCCTGACTGTATTATTAGATTGGGCCTGATTGCTTTTCACTGTCGCTAAACTTCTCTCCCGTCTGGCATCTAGCGTTTCAGCACTGTCAAATGAAGCATAATCAACAAACGAGTACACCAGGTTATCGTCTTCAATGTCCCAGCAGGAACCCACCCCAAAGTCATAATCTGCGTCGTGATCTAGTTCGGACAGCTGTATTTCGTGAGTTGTAATGTAGTGAGCCTCATCGTCCGTGGCGATGTGCACACAATGGTCGGACGACAACACCCCTAAACGGTGCTCTGGTTCACAGTTTCTGATGGAGCTCGCATCCTTGCATTGAATGTCTTCTTCATTAATGTTTTGATTTTTACGACTCGATTTTCGAGGGACAATCTCTGTCGTGGTTCCAGGCACCGCGTATTTGTTGTCAGTGGGTGGTTCTGGGCAGTCTGCGTAATCTTCGTTTTTGCAGGAGATTTCGGACGAAGATGCGGTTTTAAACAGGTCCGCGGGCTCGGTCGCGCGCTCCTGCTCGCGGACGCTCGGTTCGCTTTCTTTGCGGTTGAAGTTGTGGAGATCTTTAAGTTTATTGTCTTTAAGTTTACTGTTATCTTCTGAGGCTGCAGGCGTGTCGCCATTGCTCTTGAATATGGCCAGCTGGCTTCCGTCCCCGGTGAAAGTTACCTTAACAGTTTTCATACCTTCTGTTTTCGAATCAGCCGCGCTGTTCAGGTCCACGTAGCTGGAATCGGCCCGTTGCCCCCCAGAATTAAAAGTGTCCTTATCCGACAGCTGTTTCGTGAGACCGGCTTCTTTTTGACAGCCGGGCGTCTTTTCAGTAGTGTCCATCATTACTACAGGAAAAAAGTTAGAAAGACACAGATCCCCGATTTACGTCTTGATGGTCGGTCGATGTTCCAGCCAGAGCTTCCTCGTGCGGGCGCGCCTCCGCGCTCCCGCTCTTCTGGACACAAGCTCGAGTGGCGCTCGAGGATGTAATTTCGGACACCCCTGGTAACGGCGGCAGCGCGCCGACTCCGAGCCGGACACCCCTGGTAACGGCGGTAGCGCGCCGACTCCAAGCCGGACACCCCTGTTAACGGCGGTAGCGCGCCGACTCCGAGCCGGACACCCCTGGTAACGGCGGTAGCGCGCCGACTCCAAGCCGGACACCCCTGTTAACGGCGGTAGCGCGCCGACTCCAAGCCGGACACCCCTGTTAACGGCGGTAGCGCGCCGACTCCGAGCCGGACACTCCTGGTAACGGCGGCAGCGCGCCGACTCTGAGTCGGGGGCGCGGAGCGCGTGGGAAACCTCAACATTCTCTCATTTTACAAGCACGTGTAAAAATGACAGGTCCAAAACACGTGCAATGTAAGGCACACACGTGCTGTGACAGACCACGCAGAAAAACGAGTTTACTTAGAAACTATTACCAATGCACATTCTAATAGTGGATGAAAACGATGTTTATCTATTTATATTAGATATTATAGATAATGTTTTGGCATAGGCGGACTTTGTTGTGGGTGAGGTACAGGCTGCTCGTTCCTAGAGTGTTTAATATGTTGTACGACGTAAATATAGAACCGATGACGAAGTGTTACAAAGACTGTTTTAACAGACTACGACCAGGATACAGATGAAACGTCAGTGCGGTACGCGGCTCGCCATTGTTTCTGTAAGGTTTTATTGAGGTTGTATTGCTTCTTAGTGAAGTTATCGAATTTCTAATATTTGGCACATTTATAGCGTAGCGATATTGTTATTGTTAATTTTTTATATTGTTAATATTTTAGGGAAAAAATTACGATATGCTGACAGTTTAATTTTAGCCAATTCAGCACCATCTTCCGAGAACAGCAGCCGATCAGAACGCGGGTATGGCGGCACGTTTTTTTCTGGCGCAGAATACCCAAGAGCACGTAAAGAATACCTATTTAGTAATGAACGTACTTAGTCCTTTTGGGCTTTTGCCACTCGCGTACTCATGCAAACTTGGATTTGTGATTATACACGTGTAGAGGCACTCAGCACAGCTCTGCCACAGTCTAATAGAACAGTGTGGAGATGTTAGTGATTAAACAGGGACTCTGGAAAGGGGCCAAATGTTCCACCCAGCAGCCAGACAGTGATCGTAGCTAAGAGGTTGTTTGAGCATATGGCTGAGCATAACTCTGTTAGATACAGTAGAACATAGGACATAGATCTATTGAAAGAAAGATGGGTGAATATGTCTGACACTTAATATATTCATTCTTACAGTGTAAATTTATTTTTCAAACAGGTGATGCGGTTAGCTCTACGACACGTTAGCTCATAAACTTCCATCATGACATGACCATCATGCAGCCCCTTCACGGAATAGTTGCCCTGTCTGTGCCACTCTTGAGTTTGCTGTAAATTTGAAACAAATCAGTATGTTGGCATCAGTTGTACCATGTGAGCTAGACACAGACTGTTTTGTGCCATACAGTTGTGAACTTTGAAGGAGTCATTAATATGAGTTCAAGTGGTCAATCATCTTCTATATCACTTATTCCTGGTGAGGGTCACGGGGAAGCCTGGAGCCCATCCCAGAACACATGGGGCACAGGGCAGGGGACACCCAGAGTGGGGTGCCAACCCACCACAGGACACACACACACTACGGGCAATTTGGACACACCAATCAACCTAACCTGTATGTCTTTGAACTGTGGGAGGAAACCAGAGAACCTGGAAAAAACCCACCAAGCACAGGGAGAACATGCAAACTCCACGCACACAAACCCAAGGTGGGAATGAAACCCCAGGCCTGGAGGTGCGAGGCGACAGTGCCAACCACCACACCACCGTGCTGCCCCAGCAGCTTAACTGGAACACAAAAAACAGATCAGGTTCTACTTATTGGAATAGCAAAACCTGAATATCAAAATAGGGAAGGCCAGTTCTTAAAGTGCTTTTATTTGAGTTTTTCCTCTCTCTCTCTCTCATTCAGTTATGTTTGCTCTATCACCAAAATGAAGGGAAGGTTCTTTTTAAGGAAAATCAGCATGTCTGGCATGTTAGCAGATAGCTGGTTCCTGAAATGTAGTGCTGAAAGTGTAGGAGATGGTGTGGCTCCAAAACTTCTAAAAGCCAGTGAAACCCTGAATCCCCTGCTACAGCAATGGGCTGATCTCCAAAGCTATGAATCCAGTTACCCTGTTTGTTATCTTTTGACCTTGTCATTGTCCTGAGGAAATTCCTCTTTCCTTCTGAACTTTTTCTCCAGTGTGTTTTGCTTCAGTTCGGCCTTTGCCTGGGTTACTTGAATGAACTCACTGTGTTCTGTTGAGTGTTTCTTTTTTAGGTGTCGTATCAAATTGGTAGTACTGAACGTAGCTCTGTTACTACTGTCTCGTGAAATACTTGCATTGCAGGCATTACAAGTGGCCGCTGGACTGTTTTCATTTTCTAATTTAAAATATTTACACATTGCTGACATTTTAGCTGCATTGTGCTTCAAATGTTATTCTGTTTACGACACCTGTGTGACAGCTGAAGTAAAACAAAGTATCGGGCTGAGCTTTGTGCTCAATAGAGCCAATACCGAGCCAGTAAAAAATGCTTTGATCAGCCCCGATACCAACCTTTGTGATCAGATCAGGACATCCCTAGAAATAACAGCAATTATTTATTTCACTTACAAAGTCATGGTCCTTGTTCCATGGTTCTAAAGGCCTCTTAAGCTGAATGTACAGCAAACACTTGGAGGACAGAGGCCCATCCTCTTCAACATGTACAGCACTGAGATCTCCTGGCAGCTGTTTTTCCATGGCAACCTGGTACTGTTGACTGTGTGTTTTTGTTTTGACAGTTTGTTCTTACTGCCATTTCATCAATACATATTTCCCAGAAGGGAGTCACCGATCTATCGGGATACAAAGAAAACAATATCGATGTCACAGAAGGGACTAGAACTGGATGAAGGCAGGCTTGGTGTCTGACCCCCTGCCTCCTTTACAAGGGGGCACCTCTATCAGTGAAGAGATTACAGGTGGACATTACAAGGTCTCAGTGCAGGTTGCAAGGCTGTATCAAAATTTAAGGTTTGAAACTCGGTCATATTATTAATGACTAACTTTCATTTTGTTTTTTATGGGATGAGAATCCAGCTACATTCACAGGTGAAAACAGTCTGTGTTTGGTACACATGGAAAAGTGCAGAGCATCATAAACATGCATGGCCTACAGGTCCCAGTGTTTAACAGTCAGAGTGCGTTGTGACAGAGCAACAGGTAAGAGAGAATTTTCAACTGACCAAATAAAAAAATGTTTTTTAGGGAAAAGTCATCATGTCTGGGTTTTTATGAATTCAAAATGTAGGTATTTTATTTTGAGGAAGAGGTTCTTAAATTAAG
The DNA here is from genome assembly GCA_025773905.1 of Chitala chitala. Taxonomy (NCBI): domain Eukaryota; kingdom Metazoa; phylum Chordata; class Actinopteri; order Osteoglossiformes; family Notopteridae; genus Chitala; species Chitala chitala. The sequence goes on from JABJVR010000013.1 coordinate 3,424,711, forward strand.
GCCTTGGAGCTGCATTATTCCAGGTGGCCATTCCTGTCTGCTCCAGCAGGTGCAGCTTCTGTATGCTTCAGGTGTGACAGTGCCTAGATTTTAAGGCCTAGACATTGACTTTTTCTGCATCCCAATGTTCTACATCTATTTCTATGTAATTCCCAGCCTTCTACATCTTTTTCCATGTAATTCCCAACCTTCTACATCTTCTCCTGCGTAATTTCCAAGGCTGCTGTGTTTCCTGTGGCTTTTGCTGTCTTCCACCTACCTGACATACTTGATCATGGATAAACAAGTAGATAAATCCATCCACAATGACACAGACTCTCACTTTTCCACATGTGGATACTGAGGCTGAGCAGGTAGACATTTCCAGTGGCCAGACAGAATCGGGCTGACAACACTGCCTTGTACTCTGCGAGCTTTTGCTAAAACACTGTTAGATATGCAGTTTGAAGAGCAGCATATTCACAAATCAGAGAGGATGTGGCTGGAGTGAACGGCCCAGTTTCCAAACTGGGATTACAAAGGAGAGTCACGCCCTTCTTAGTTTTTATTTCTGAGGTATGTCACGTCTCCTTATCATCATTTACTCAGCTTTTCACCTGTCCCCCCGACCTCCCACAAATTAAGTCAAGGCCAGGTTCAAATTACCCTCCCATCTTCCACCCTCTCAACCAACCTGATATATTTAGCCAGCTATTTTAAAAGTTGGACCAGCCTCCACAAGTCCAGGGGGATCACTTACGTTCGGTGGCTGCATTAAAGCGGCAGGTGTTAAAATTATGGCTGCTGTTAGTTGTAAATGAGTGATCGTCACTCCACAAAGTGAAGAAGAGCCTGGCCCTGTGACACAGAGAGCTGCAGTGTGACAGTGCGCTGGCAGCCTCACATGTTTACATCATGGCCCTCACAGTCTGTATGATCCCTGCGCTGCCATCCTACTTTCACCTCCAGTCAGCCCTGCTATGCTTTGCAGCACATGAGAAATCTGCTAATATGGGCATTATTTTTGACATTTTTATCAGATTTACCTTAGCACATCTTCTACTCTGGTCTCAAGGTTGTATATTTTGCAGTATCCAGAGCACTTAGGTGTCCTGATGGACCTGACACCTGCAGATGGACTCGCCAAACATTTTATTTAGCAACTTACTAAGGCAACTTTAATTAGCTGTCATTGGCAGTGTTTACTGTTTTGTCTTCTCATTTACTGTCATCCAGCACACCGCTTATTCACAGTTGTTGTATTAACAGGTAATTGTTGAGCATGCTGTATTCCTAGTTATATATTTGCATGTGACATCTTGTTCTGTTAGGGATATTTCAAGATAGAAGCACTCAAAGATGAACTCACATACGCACAGCTCAGATGGTGATTCCGTCCTATGTATATCCCAGGGTGGTAAAGGCCGTTGAAACCTACAGAGGCCCTCATAGTCCTTGTTTTAATAACTAGTGCAATTCATGTAAATATTATAGTGTGGAGCTGTTCTTTGTACTTTATTATTTGTTCTCACTACTTTGCTCTCCCCTTGCTGCTGTAACACTGAATTTCCCTGTTGTAGGACTAATAAAGGATCATCTTACTTACTTACTAGTCATGTGTTGAACTGTGGGCCTATAAGGTGTGATTCAGCAGGGCTGCAAGGTAAAGACTTTTTTTTAGCACTTAGGCCCTAAATACTGAGCTCCAACATACTGAGATCAACCAAGTGTATTTTTTGTGGTCTCCTTGGTGTCTGGAGATGGAATGTCAGCCAGTGGATGAGAAACACCACTGCTGTCTGGAGACCTATATTAGGCATTGTGGCTGCATGAGCCCGGGGCCTGAAATTGAGTTTGTTTTCATAGAAACCTGACGCTTAACTATGCATTTTAAGGGAGTAGCTCTTCTGCCAGAATGCTCAGGTGACGTTACTTTAATGTCTGACCCGTACTGAGGACACGCTATGACTTCCGAAGTGCTGGTAGAATTCAAGTAAAATGAAATAGACCTGGGATGGGGGGTCAGTATGCACATGGGAAGGTGCACACCGGCGTCAGTGCTTTCTCCTTGAACTTCATATATAAATGTAAAAGTTCGATATGGCTTTGTGTTCTATTGGTCCCAGTTTTGAAATTATGTTGTCTGGACCTCATCTAGGCTGGTGTTTGAAAACAATAAGTTTGCAGCGAACATAGCCTTTTCTTATCCCTCAATAATATTTTTATTTTTCATATTTTTATTTTTTAACTTCACACTTAACGTCCCAGACCCATCCAATCACATGACATTGAACGTATACAAATGTGAACCGAAAGCGTCCAAAGCAAACCCATACACTCCACTGCACTTATCTTATTTACTGACTGTCAACTCGGAAGGATCGCATGTGGAAGTAAGTTAGTGCGGAGTATGACGGGTAGGCAGCAACACCGCGCGCAACGCGAGGCACGCGACGCTCCGTCTGCCCGGATCCGTGCAGCCCGCGCGACTCCGTCCGACTACCGTGAGCGCGCCCAAGGAACGTTTATGCGCATAACCCATTGCGTAGACGTGTGAACTAGTGAGTTTACTGCTTAACAGTAAACTTAAATAAAATAGAATAATTAAATAAAAGTTGAGACTAAAGGTTCACGTCAATAAATAAAAACAGAGACTGATTTTGTTGGTTATCGCTACGATGAATGTAAATCTTGTGATCATTTATGAAATTTTAAGAAATAAAATTGAATTATATAGAAAATAAAAGCTCATGGAAACAAGTGAAGCAATTGATTCATAACAAGAACTGAAATACTGAGTAAATACTTGTATAAATATATACGTTCCTCTTATACTGAATGATATTTAAGAAAATTAACGTTATTCAGCATATCATGTCGTTGTCATAGTACCAGGTTATGATATTGTGACAATTATCAAACGCGCACAAAAAAAAATCTCTTTTTGGGTATTTAACGTTGATTCTCCTAAAAGTCACTAAAGTTTTGTCTTTCGGGATACATTTTCAGATCTTCAATAAAAGAAAACTTTTTAATATATAGAAAACAGGAATATGAATAGGTATTAGATGTAGAATTCACTTAGAGACAGTATGACTTGAAAGCATCTAGTTGCTATTAGTGACAGACAACGTTAAAGGAGTTCGTCGACAAATTTACAAATTTATTTATGTATATAAATTTATACTTCCCTACTAAAAATAATACATTAAAAAATGGATTAGTTAGTTTTTAACACTGCCAATCTTATTTTTTGTCTCAATCCCTGATCTCGTTTCTTCAGCTTGTTCTGTTTTATTTAATAAAGCATTAACAGAAGCGTTCTGTTGCTATTGGCGACGAGGGTTCTGCTCACGTCGGCGCAGTATGACGTTTATTTTGCGCGACCGGGAATATTTTTACAGTGCATCTCATGACAGTGCAAAGGTGAAAACAGCGGCTTGCTTTAAAGGTATGAGCCAATTTCTGTTACATAACTACACACACGTATTGCATTTGTCGTATATGTTTTATTACATTATCTTCTGCCTTCTGTCTGCTTTACTCCACAGTTTAATGGTTGGTAGGGAGCTACGAAAACTTTAAACAGCAACTAAATGGTTTAATCAGTTTCCTATAACTTTCTTTTTTTGTCGATGCTCGATATTTCTCGCTCGTCAGCTTCTTAATACGTATAAGATTAATTGTGTTTAACGTTTTTTATTTTTTATTTTTTTGTTCAGGTTCTGCAAAATGAACAATGAAAACTTTGCCCTATGTGAGAAGATTGTGTCTCCGTCATACATACGTCAGGGGTCGCAGGCACGCCGCACCCACGAGCATCTTATACGGCAGCTGTTAGAGCAGGTGGGTCTCTGGGCCGATACGAGCTCTTACCCTTTGTCAACTGTACCTGCTAATTATTAATATGGTGGAAGTGATGATAACGTCAGTAAACATCAGTGTCGTGGTTGGACGATGGAGCCGTTCTTACTAACACCATGCTGTTGTTTATGCATGAAATAACGCAAAATTTTTATTCTGTTTTAGTTTAGATAAAGTTTTAACATTAAGCTGCATTTGATATGTGATGATAATTTTTCTGAAGCAATTTCTATCCTGTTACGCTGCAAATATTTATACACTTCTTAAATGTGATATCTACTTCAAAGGGGATGTATAGCTAAGAGTAAGAAAATTCACTAGTGTACATATGGAAATTTGAGATAAAAATAATATTCCTGCTTGCGTGCGTGCGTGCGTGTGCATGTGTGCACATGCATGAAGCCTGACAGTTTACTTACATGGGGCACTGCTGTAACATTTTCTCTCCCTGAAGGGAAAATGTCCAGAGGACGGCTGGACAGAGAGTACTGTTGAGCTCTTTCTGAATGAGCTGGCAATGATGGACAGCAACAACTTCTTGGGCAACTGTGGGGTGGGCGAGCGAGAGGGCAGGGTGGCATCCAGCCTGGTTGCTCGGAGGCACTACAGGTGAGCTTCTCCTGCCTACCACTAGTGGGCGGAGCAGACTTTTGTACTGCAGTGCTTGAAAACAGGACTTTGACAGACAGTTGTATGTCACATCCTGGACTGAGCCAGTAGGGTTAGGGTACTGCACAACCGAGGTCTCCAGCAACAGTTGTTAACAGTCAGTAGTGTAATCGAGTGAGTGAGTGAGTGAGTGAGTGAGTGTGTGTGTGTGTGTGTGTTTGTTTGTTTGTGTGGGAAGGACACATGGCACACTGCTGTTCTCCTAGGCTGATCCACGGCATCGGCCGGTCAGGAGACATTGCTGCCATCCAGCCCAAGGCCGCTGGCTCCAGTCTGCTTAACAAGCTGACTAACTCTGTAGTGCTGGATGTGCTGAAGATGGCAGGTGTGTGTCAGTCTCACATCCACTGTTATCTCACATCCACTGTTATCCACTCAGTCTCACATCCACTGTTATCCAGTCAGTCTCACATTCACTGTTATCTCACATCCACTGTTATCCACTCAGTCTCACATCCACTGTTATCTCACATCCACTGTTATCCACTCAGTCTCACATCCACTGTTATCTCACATCCACTGTTATCCACTCAGTCTCACATCCACCGTTATCCACTCAGTCTTACATCCACTGTTATCTCACATCCACTGTTATTCACTCAGTCCGACATCCACTGTTATCTCACATCCACTGTTATCCACTCAGTCTCACATCCACTGTTATCCACTCAGGCTTTTTAATGGGATAAATGATGGCAGCAAAGCAGCGGTAGAGAACTGTAGTATGTAAACAATGTAAACATGATTGGCCATTAAGGTTTGGATGCACCAAGGAGAGTTCCCCAGAAAGGAAGGATGTCTGATTTGTTTGTAATGTTTCTGGCTGCAGGAGTACGAACTGTGTCCAGCTGCTTTGTGGTGCCCATGGCAACAGGCATGAGCCTGACTCTGTGCTTCCTGACCCTGAGGCACCGGAGGCCCAAAGCTCGTTACATCATCTGGCCACGCATCGACCAGAAGTCCTGCTTCAAAGCCATGGTAACAGCAGGTAAGTGGCTCTCGCATGTTTGACTTGACCATGTGAGTCCATGTTTTAGATATGTCCTGATCTGTTATCGTTGGAACGATGCGTGTGAGGGATTTAAAATGTGAAAATTGCGTGGAGACCCGTGACTTGCGGCTCGAGAGTGTAAGATGTCGTGTGAGTGTGATGGACTGTGGGCAACGCAGGTTTTGAGCCCGTGGTGGTGGAGAACGTGCTGGAAGGAGATGAGCTGAGAACAGACCTGCTGACTGTGGAGAGTAAGATCCAGGAGCTGGGTGCTGACAGCATCCTGTGTGTCCACTCTACTACGTCGTGCTTTGCGCCCCGCGTGCCTGACAGGTAACCCCGCCCGTGTCCCGCTGCCCCCACATAAGGAGCAGTGGCACACAGTTCTCACTGGCACCGGCCAATAAATAAACAACATTTTATAAGTTAAATATTTTTTTATATGTCTGTGAAGCAACTGCTTAATAAAAATGTGTTAATAAAATTTGTTAACATGGTACAGTTTTGTGTTGTTTTCACATTAATAAGTTTTAAGATGTTAGCAGATCATTTTAAAAAGTCGGCTTCCTGTTTGTGCTTTTTTCCTTTAAGACAGCAGGGAAAACAGACGTGTACGAACTCACTGGCCTCTTTGTAAATTTTCAGGTTAGAAGAGCTGTCAGTCATGTGCTCTCGGTTTGACATTCCACACATCGTGAACAATGCCTATGGTGTCCAGTCCTCCAAGTGCATGCACCTGATCCAGCAGGTAAAAACTCCTTCCTGTCTCTTCCAGTTACTGTACTTATCTTCAATTTCAAAATAAAGACATTTGATCATTTTTCTTTATTTATCCAGTTTTCTTCCAATAATGTTACATATTGATGTTTATTAAGGTTATGGGAGGAACGCCTAGAAATCTTTTGTAAAACCAAATTATTCAGTTGTGTGCCAAAATGAAACGTCATGGACAAATCTTGCTGCATTTTTAAATGAAAGTGTGTAAAACTTGAATTTTTATTATGCATTGAAATTTTGACATGTTTAATAATTGATTTTAATAATTATTTTTTAATGATTTCAGGGAGCTCGTGTTGGAAGGATAGATGCCTTTGTTCAAAGTTTGGACAAAAATTTCATGGTGCCAGTAGGTGGCGCTGTGATAGCTGGCTTTGATGAGTCTTTTATCCAGGAGATCAGTCGCACGTATCCTGGTGAGTGCAGAAGCTTGTCCACTTCACCTTTCCTCTGTGTGTTTTGGCTGAAGTACTGACACGGCACTAAGGAAAAACACTGTCAGATGCAGCAGATACAAATTTTGTGTTTTATGTAAGAAGGTCATCTTCAGTGTTCATCTGTGTTTTTCTCTCTCTTGTAGCAAAGAAGTTTTTTATTGTAGGATTTTTTTCTTTCTGTCCTGAACTGCAATTGCAGCATCTATAGGGGGATAAACTGTAAAAGCAATATACAGAGAAGACTGCAGATTTCTGTAGGGGGGGTAGACTGTAGTGTGTGGAGAAGACTGCAGATTTCTGTAGGAGGGGTAGACTGTAGTGTGTGGAGAAGACTGCAGATTTCTGTAGGAGGGGTAGACTGTAGTGTGTGGAGAAGACTGCAGATTTCTGTAGGAGGGGTAGACTGTAGTGTGTGGAGAAGACTGCAGATTTCTGTAGGAGGGGTAGACTGTAGTGTGTGGAGAAGACTGCAGATTTCTGTAGGAGGGGTAGACTGTAGTGTGTGGAGAAGACTGCA
>JABJVR010000013.1:3435908-3448200 GCA_025773905.1 Chitala chitala
CTCTCTCTCTCTCTCTCTCTCTCTCTCTCTTTCTCCCTCTCTCTCCCCTCTCTCTTTCTCTCTCTCTCTCTTTCTCTCACTCTCTCTACCTCTCTCTCTCTCTCTCTCTCTTTCTTTCTCCCCCCTCCTTGTGCTTTGCTGCTTGGAGTGGATGAACGAGGGCTGAAGGTGAATGTGTGAGTGTTTGTCCGTGGAGGCAGCCTTCAGTGTTTTTATTTTGATGTTCCAGAGCAGGCTGGGAGGAGAGAGGTGGGTGTGTGTGCGTGACTCTATACCTTCCTGGCTCCATGCCTCAGTCATCTCGCATGTTGCCTGAACAGGCAGTCAACCCTGTCCCTGATTTGGCCTTATATTAAGCTCTACTCAATTTTTCAAATGATTGAATCTGTCAAGGTTGTGTTTCACTGAATTTTAGGAAAGACTAAGTTCGTTGCCTTCAAATCTGAATTTAGCCTGTGTCCCCAAGAGAGAGAATTTAGCCCTTTTAGCCAGTGCATTAGAAACGGCGGCCAGTGAATTGTTCTGATGTTATGGCTGTTGGTGTGTATTAACTGCAGGTGAGACAGTGCCATTTTCAGATAAGAAGCGTTGCACAGAACAACTGAAGAATGCCAAAAATACTCTAACTTGGGTGCTATTGAAAGCTGCAGTTCTGAAAGATGTTACCCTTTACACATACACACGCGCGCACACACGTGTCCCTCTTAATGGAATATAAAACTACCTGGTGATCATTCCAAGTTAGTGGTAATTTTTTCACTCTTTGTAAAGCCTTAGTAGGACTCTGTCATTCTGGTTACTTCCTGTCGTGGGGAAAAAAAAAAAAAAAGAGAAACATGATCTATTCATAATATTTACTGTGGATATGGTAGAGAGACGCCTCTGAGGTTTCAGGAAACGTGTGCATTCTGAGCACTTCTCAGCATCCACAAGAAACTTGTGTATGGGATGGAGTAGGTGAACAGCTGAATGGTCTTGTGGCTCATGCTTTAGGTTTCGCTGTACAGAACAGGTGTTTAATTTAATTTTGTCATTCAGTTTTAACACTAATGGAAACAGAGTAGATTAATTAAATTGGTTACAATGAGTCTGGCCAGTCAGTGTTTAAAACGAGAATATTTTAGAAGCCGGTTCAGCCTGTTTTCTTGGCTCACTAACGGACTGAAGGCCGGATTCACTGATGCCCTTAGCATCCTGCCCCTCACATTACGAATGTCTGCTGTGCTGTTAAACTCTGTGGCTGGTACACACAGCCCATGGCTCTACTGCGTGTGTGTGTGTGTGTGTGTGTGTGTGTGTGTGTGTGTGTGAACGCACCTGTTTTGATGATAATGATGGTTATTATGATGGACACTTATTAAAGCTGTGTATAACCCTTCTGTTAACTGAAAACTGTGTGCCAGCTTGAGGAACATCATCATAACCTATATTGGGAGGAGTTTGCAGAGACCAGTGTGGGTGTGGTTCCTGAGCCTGGGCTCCTCTGAGTGTTACCTCTGAGTGGTGTGTGGGGCAGGGAATGTGAGCTGCCCCACCAGTTACCATGGAGATGGCACAGGGGCCGCCGTGTCCTTCCTGGCTACCTGGGACTTGGCAGCAACCTGAGAGGGAAGATCTTGCTGTCGGATGACGAATGAGTTCCCCTTCCTGCCGGCATCACGGCCGAGCGTTGCTGGAGTCTCTTTGGAAGCGTGGTGGAAACTTCTCATCTTCAGACAGGAGAAATGCAGCCACTGGGTTATCGCTCTGCGTTCGGACAGCTTGCTCTCGGAGCAAGCTGCTGTGTTTACCATTATCCATCAAAATCTCTCTTAAACTTGAGTAACACATTCTTCTAGTTTTTTTTTTTATTTTTTTTTTATACTAGTGATGTATGCTAATCTCAGGCAAGTAGAATAGAAGATAGAAGAGTGATTGTGGGGAAGGTTTAAAACTGTTAAACTGTTTTGTTTTCACATTGTTCTATATCTAAAGGTTATATCCATGTAGTTTATTATGGAATGTACATTTTATGCTTTGAATTTTGCTTACAAACTATTAAAGTTAAAATTCATATTTTCTGCATTATGCAGTGTTGTAGGAGCATGAAAGAAAATGCTGACCAGTATATATTCTTGTGATAAAGGTTTATTACAATGAAAGGGGGACTGCAGATGACAGTCTAGTGCGGCTTGGTGTGTGCGTGTGCGTGAGACGGGCGCGGCTCTGTCTGTGTGCCTCTGCTTTGTCAGACTGCTCTGCCCCTATGTCCTTCCTGTTTGCGTTGTGTGAATTTGACCTTCTGATTGTGCAACAGAGGCTGAACTGTGGCCTGCTCTGCTAACTAAACACAACCAGCAAGGCAGTACGGCTTCTCTGTCAGATGCTCTTCCCGTGCCACCTGAACGGGGTATGGAGATGGGTAGAAGAAACACTCCATGCACTGCTTTTTAAGAGCAGCTGTGAATTTGGCACATGCCCTGTGGTTTTACTTGGCATTACAATGTTCTCATTTAATTACTTGGAAATTTTAGGATCTATTCCTTTTTTTTTTTGTAATCGCAGAAATTTCTGGCAATTCCTGGAAAGTGAAACTAATTGTGTTCTCTGTGTGCTGGCTATAGAGGTGCACTTCTCTTCTCTGCTTGATAAATTTATTTGTCTGCTATGGTATGAAAGTCGCTTGGATGGTCACGCACATACAGCCAAGGAGACGAAATACGATGTTGAGGTTTCATATGTTAAGAAAATCATTCTTCTGTCAAGGCACATTACTCCTGCATGGGGAGAGCTGTAGGACTAGGAGCAGGTGTGTGTGTGTGTGTGTGTGTGTGTGTGTGTGTGTGTGTGTGTGTGTGTGTGTCGCAGAGTCATAGACTGGGCACTAATGCACCAAAGTGGCCCAAACCTGTCCACTTCTGCTGGAAGAGTTGTCCTGTCATCTTGTAGAGTTTGTCCTTCTGGTGTTTAATGTACCTTTGGCCTGGGTGTTGCACCAAGAGTAGGCTGGAGAAATGTAGGTGCAAAACATCTCATCTGATGAGCAGATCTGTGTTTATATATTATACAAAGAACAGAATCCTTGGTAATTACCATGGTTCTGTTCCACAAAGAAATCCCCTATGGAAAAGTCATTTACCTTCAACACGCCTTGCACAAACCTGCCCTTCCTCCTCCTCTGCCCAAGACCTACCCAACACACACACACTGTCTCATGCAAAACGCTGATGTCCTGCAGATTGAGAATGTGCAGTGGAAAGGGAAAAAGCAAAACAAGTGAGGAATGGCTTAATTTGGTATTCGCTGGGGATGCGTTTTTAATTTTTGTAACAGTCTCACAGTACGGACTTGCTGCCAGTCACTGCAAACTGTGAATTTACATATAAAGTGTCTGATAAGCCTATTTATGGTGCTGCTGCTGAGAGTTTGCAGATTTTGATGCAGAACATGAAAAGGAAGGAATGGAAGTGATGTGTTCTGGATACCTATTAAAAACTTCAGCACCGCATGGTGGTCCCGGGGTAGAGGGATGAGGGAGAGGAGTGTTCTGGAAGCCTCTCTACAGGCAGGGAAAGAGGATTTGCTTCTGGTGTTGGGAGGATCAGCGGTCCAGCCCGGACACCATCAATCAGATGGTTGCGCCTTAGTAACGCAGCCTTCATCTCTCATGCACGTTGTTTGCACAGCCGCCTGGGCTAATAGATCCTTAACGACGGGGTCCCTTCTGGCAACAGCAGACGCCAGCCCCTTAATACCGACGTGGCGGAGGGGAATGTGACGGCTTACAGAAATAACCATCCTGGCACAGAAGTGTCCCTTTCAGGATGCCGCGTAGCCTCAGTCAGACAGACTGTGTTTACTGCTGCCTTTCCTCTGAGCCTCACCCATCAATCAAACGCCTGCACTTTGTTTAGCCACTAAGGCAAATTCCTGTGCCTTCTCCTGTATGGAAGGATTTGTTTTTGTGGTAGCCGAGGTTTATGGATCAGCCTACTTTTTACACTAGGATAGAATCATTTCTGCTGGTTCACAAATAGTGTTTACAAGCACCTGCAGTGCGGTCTCAGTCCATAAAGCTGTGTTTGAAAGAAGTGTGGACTTGAACAGGATCGATGGTCCATAACACAAGGCCTGTGGGCTGTATTGTGTCAGAAAAGTTGGCCTTTTCTTTGGGGATGGTTGGTACTTTAATGCAGCATTTTCTTTAAGGGAATAGTGGGGAGGGGGACTGAAACCCAAGTAACGTTAACTGTCGTATAAAAGTGAAGCGTCTCTCCCAACAGATGGACCGTTCCTTTTTTGATGCTGAAATCCAAAGGTGAGGCAGGAAAGAGCCTCCCGGACACCAGCTGTGAGGCGTCACTTGATCTCTCATTGTGGCTGCTCCAGGACACTCCAATTCACTCAAGTGTGGACGAGGTCCACCGAACACTGTCAAGACTGAATCGGAGGGCCCCGTATCGACCCGTGTCTCGCCAATGTGCCGGTGGGGCAGCGGTGGAGCAAGTCCAAATCGATCCCGCACCAGCACCTTCCATCGCTCCTCATTGTTGATGAACCAAGGGCTGAAGATTAGTGCGTGAAGGTGTGGAGATGTGTTCCCCATATTCCTGCTTCCTGAACACTCCTGGCCTGGACAGTGTGTCAGAAGACCGAGTACAGCAGATTTAACAAAAGAATTTCACTTTTTAAAATCATAACCAAATTGTTTTTTTTTAATAACGGGATGTAATCTCTTTGTGTGTGTGTGTGTGTGTGTGTGTGTGTGTAAGTAACTTTTTTTTTTTTTTTTTTTTTTTTCTTTTCTTGCAGATGACTAATGTAGCTCAGTTAGGGACATTTATAGCATCAGAAATAAAGTGTTTACTGTTATAGCCCTTATTAGTCTGTAAGGCCTCTGGACCATCTGAAAAGGAGACCTGAGAATTAAATATCAGTTTGCCTCTGGCTTTTCACCAGCTTTAAAATGAGTCTGTCTTTGTCTGACACAAGTCAAGAATGGCTGTAGAAGCAAACTTGCATTGATTCAACAAAACTGAAGTAATTCTCAGTAAGGGTATAAAGAACTGCTGCTACTACAGGTCTGTAATCCCAGTGTGTAGCAGTCACAGCTGGCTTCGGTGTTGGTGTCTGACGCAGCTGGTTTCGGTGTTGGTGTCTGACGCAGCTGGCTTCAGCACTGTAGCCCGTGTTGGTTGTCCTCCATCCCTGACTATATCGGACAAGAGTGAGGCCATCATGACCTTACCTCAGAAAATGAACGTTATAGGAAATTGGTGTTAGTGGAAGGCGTTTATTAGAATAAACTGGAGAGCACTGGAATGGCTGTGATCTCACTGTAGGCAGTAAACAAGGTCAGTCTGGTGAGGTTCATCTCTCACCATCAGATTTTTTGTGTTGCATCATGGGGAGGAGGGGTGGCTGTGTGGTCAAGGCGTACTGGCTGTAAAGACTGCAACCTGTTGATGGAGTGTACAGACAGTATCAAAGTTTGACGTCAACATTTCCTGTATGCTGCTTTTATGATCTTGTGCATACACGTGGAAATCACACTTGTGACTCATCCTCAGAGCTAAGACAGTGGGTAGATACCCTATGGCCTGGTACCATGGATGAAAGTCAGGGAGCACATCACTTACAGAAGTGCACTATGTTAACCTGGGATTGTGCCTGTTCTCTTCTCTTCTGTCCTGTGAAGGAACATTGGGATGGTAAACTCCAGACTCTGTTCTCTGACTGACAAAATGCAGTATAGAGAAAACGTTGACATGAAACATTGATACTGTCTCAACATTCCATCAACAAGCAGCGCCGGTTTTTAGCCTTCTGAGCAGCTTACCTTTCTACCACCAACTGACATGGAATTGGTGGTTTTTTTTTTTTTTTTTTTTCTCTTCCCTCCCTTGTGGTGGTCATTAATATTCATGAACCGTGAGATGTGTTCCATCACCTGTGCCAGCATGAGGTGCCTGTCTGAATTCCCGGCTCTTATTTACTTTAATCACTCAGACTGCTGGTAATACAGACCATAAAGTACTGAAGGCTTATATCCTCTAAATTAATTTAGCAACTTTTAATGGAGCCCAACATGAGCAAGGCTACGACACTTTTTTTTTTTTCCTCAAAATCTGAGAGGGCAAAAAAATGTGATGATCTTTACTATAGAGCCTAAAGCTGTCTTGTTTCCACTTGAACGTCCTTTGAAGTTTCATTATGTGTTAGCTCATCTATTAAAGACAGTATTTGGCAGTGAGTGGCTGTTCTGGACAACAGGAAAGTGTAATACCTCCGCAGAAGGCTGTCAGCACTTGACAAATGCTTTTATTTTGGCTGGTTTCCACACTTGCCAATCCGTGTATGAGAAAGCGGTTAAAACATCATTGCCTTCACTAGACAGCGATGAGTAGACATTTCCGTTTCTCTCTAAAGCTCTACGTTTGACTGAAAAATTCCTCACTTTGAGAAGTTAGAGGGCTGCTGTCCACATTGCTGTGATGACACCCGTCAGTCAGGATGTGTTTAGTAAGGCATGCTGTGTTTGGAGCCATATCAGGATGAATACTGGGCACTCTTTTCCTTGTTGTGCTGCCATAAAGGTGGTTTTCTTCAGGTTGTCATGGCTGGTCTCCTGTGGGCCCAGGTGCCTGTCTGCCTGGTGCCTCTGAGACCGCCCCCCAGCACTCGTTTCCTGCTGACTCGTGCCACGTGTGAGCGCACGCCAGCTCTGTGCCTCCCCAGTTTATTTACGCCTTCGCACCATTTCGCTGTACCTGCGGCCGGCTCCATGCCCGGGGACCGGAGCCTAATTACAGAGGCACGTCTCCCAGCAGCTGTCAGTGGAACCGCATGCAAATGAAGTGTCCATTGCCATGGGTGGAGTCACGCCTAAGCACTCCTGTGGTGTGTGTGTTTAATGCACTGACACACACTGACAGGATGGTGCCTAGCAGCTACATCACTACACCACAAACCAGAACTATGGGATGTGAGACGGACCTCACTGTTTTACAGTAGAGAAATAGAACTTAATGTTATCAATATTTCTCATTTTAATGTGTAGTTTTCCATGTCAAAAATTGTTTTTTTTTTCACTGTAATGGGGAGGAAAATATAGTTTTAGTTAGAATAGGATCAATATTGTAGTACAATATGTAATTTATGGTAAAGGGATGAAGAAGGATGATGTTTGTGGGTGGCTTTTCCTCACTGGTCGTTATGATTAAAAGTTGAACAGGAGCTGACATGGTTTTTAGAAGCTCGTGTGGTTCCTTCCTTCTTTCAGCATGAGGAAGCTGCCGTTTTCTCTGGAGGGATGTCCCATTGCTGGGGTACAGCTGTCATGTTCCCCACCCCCACACACACCTGAAAACCAACTGAAATTTCATGGGAACATGTTCCTGGATATACAGAAGGATGAATCAGGTCTGAGAGCCACATAGCACTGGCCTCCTGGGACTAATAAAAAATTACATTTGCTGTCATGAGAGTTTTCTGAGCAGGATCTCAGCTCTTGAGACTTTCATGAGAAGTGTTGATCACATGCTTAAAACAATAAGTTGAGCTGTAGTGTTTGAGTGTGCAGCCGAGGGGCTGGTGCTCGCTGACGGGCTCATCAGGGAGATGATTGGACTGCTAATCTAATGCCAAAACCAACATCAACCGTGATTATGAGCAGTAACACACGTGTGCACACGCTTGCAAACGATACCAACCACCACAAATGTGGAGGGGGGAGTTTAAAAAGTAAAAGTGGCTTCTACAGAAAGATCTCACAGCTGCCCTCATCCCCCAGCTTTGACTCGGGCAGTCTCTAGTCCAATACACCCACGGCCTTGCTGACTGGGAGGGACACGTGGAGCCGTGCAGACTTAGGCCAGTTGAGAAATCTCTACCGGGATTTGGTTAATGCTGCAAGAATTGCAGAAGGCGCATTTGATTTAGTAGTGGGTTGAGAGATGGATTTCCTGTGACATGCCCCGTTCCCCGATGGCACCGCCAGGCTTGTGGAGATGCTCAGTGGTCTGCTGTGTTACAGATAAGCAGTGCTGTCCAGGTGGTGGGTGGTCGTCAGCCTCCCGTCCCAGGTACCCCCAGTTTTGGGGACAGTGCCGGCTTTTCCAGAAGTCATTGGCGTTGTATGTTTTAACATGTTTGGGAACTGAAATGTTGACAGCAGTCCATAAGACACCTGTTCTATTGTAAATGCACATGGGATTTGATGTTTTCTTTCACGACTTGAGCTCTACGCGTCACTGCAGATGGTGCCTTGCCGTAGTGACGCAGGGTGCTCTCGCACTTGGACAGAACTGAGGCAGAAGCAGCTGAAATGAGTAAAAATTAGTTTGTCATTACCCCCCTCATTGCGTCTGTAAATAGTCTGCATTCCAGTCAATTAGAGAGAGAGACTAGCAATGTGGCTCTGTCCTTGTGGGAGGCGGGAGTGGGTGTGGGCTTGGCATCGGCTAACAGGGTCTGTGTGTGTGTGTGTGTGTGTGTGTGTGCGCGCGTTGAGATGAAGCGGGAGGACGGGTTTAGTGGCCGTTGCTGTCAGCGTGTTTCTCACCCGTTGGTATTTCTGGCACCTCATCGGCCTCTAATTGCTGAGTGATGGTTCTGATATCCTCTGTGGACTGTCTTCCGTTCAGGTTGTCGCGGTGCTGACGTCCGCCGTGGACTGTCTTCCGTTCAGGCTGTCGCGGTGCTGACGTCCGCCGTGGACTGTCTTCCGTTCAGGCTGTCGCGGTGCTGACGTCCACTGTGGACTGAATGACTCCCGTTCAAGCTGTCGCGGTGCTGATGTCCGCTGTGAACTGCCTCAGAGTGTCTTCATACAAACAGACATTTATTCCTGCTATTTTTGTGACAACAGCTTTAGTCCTCATGTAGGTGCTTGTTTAGTCATGCCTCATGTGACATGAAACCCAGTGTTTTCATAAGCCTCGGTGTTTTATATGAACCAGGATACAGTTAGCACTGGTGTGCAGCTTCACTCTTGTCTCAATGTTTATTAGACTTTTTATCAAATGCTTCTAAACTTCTTGTTTGTATAAGCATTTACATGCGAATAGATTCTATTTTTTGTATGAACTGCTACTGACTCGGAGCAAAGCTGTTTACACGCAGAGAAGTATGGTTGTAAATATTTAAAGACACAGCCTTAGACTTGGCATGTCCCTCCTTATTTAAAGCATGCCAGGTTTAAAGTCCTCCTTTCTCCTCTCTGTAATGGCTGTCTTTGAGGAACACTCAGATAGTGAGTGTCTGCTTATGACCAAACTTGGAAGGTATCTCGGTTGACTTAGAACAGAAAAGGCCCAAAGCCCTTGGACCTTCACATGTCTTGATTTGTCTGTTCAAAAAAGGCATTGTGTTTCAGAATCTAAGGCATGATGCTGTCTGTCTGTCTCTCACAGATACATTATAGTGCTGATGTTCTTGTTTTCTAACGTCCCATGGATATGTTGTACTGTGTGACCAGCCCGCCACTGGGCTTCCTGCTTACTGAACAGTCTGTCCCTCTCTGCTGCAGGCTCTGTTGTGCACAGTTTGTGTCTCTGTCCATCTTTCTTTGAGCGGGACAGCAGTATAATCAGACAGAAATCTGAGCCGGGATTCAGCCTGCTATCGATCGATTGCCAGCACTCCTTTTAGTCTCTCCCTTGGACTGTGGATCCATTGCTGATGGTGTCCGTTTCCCTCAATTATGTAAATCTCCTCCTCTTCCTCACAATTCGTGCTTGCGTGCTCGTCGCCTTGTGTCTGATGTGTCACAGACAGGTGTGGAGTGTCCATCCAGAATGGTACACAATGACCCGGCCTTCCCAGAAATAGCAGCAGTCCACCTACATCAGACTACGTCAGCATGGCAGCTTCCGTGGCGTGGGCGCTCTTCCCGCGGTGCCCTACATGCCACAGAAGTTGGGTGGAGTGTGCTTTTGTCAATACACTGCTCCCCTTATTTATAATGTTGTTCTGCGCTGTGCTCACATGACCACGGGCTGGTGCTGCTGGTGTCTGGGCATGAGGAGTGTGAGGGGCTGGAGCCCCATCCCCCACTGTCGTGTCACAGCATTCTGGGAGGAAGAGAGGAGACCTAACAATAACTCAGATTATGGGGTAGCTTCTCCCAACCTCCGAGCCATTTTTAATTCACTGACTGCTGCATTGGCTGCTGCTTTCCAACCCCCCCCACCCCCCCAGCGGAAGGGCAACAGAGAGCTATAATGGCCCAATCAAACCCGCCTGGCCCATCTTCAGCCCTGTCATTTACCTCTGGTGTGTCTGTGTGTGTCTGTGTGCATCTGTGTGTGCATGCATACACACCCATTGAAAAACGTCCCACACACTTTTTCCAGGTATAGAGTTTACTGTTTATATGCCAAAAGAAATTTGTCCCCTAGCAGACAGTGCCAGCAGGCGGGGGGGTATTGATGTGGTAAAAATGTGTGAAATAGACCAGTCTGAAGATGAGGGCTCCCTGTTTCACTACACCTGCCATCAGGACATTCGATAATCAAAAGCCATGTTTAATTCCAGAAGTTAAACACTGGACAGATCGTGCCTTAATGTGAGCTCCTGCGGAGGCTGTTAACTTCAGACGGTAAATAGTCATCTCTCTGCCCCCTCCCACCACTACATGCAGTGTTAATCTACCAGAATGAGGTGGGGAAGATGCTTGGCCCAGGAGCACTTGAGTATTAGCTGGGCCCCAACTGAGCATGACACACTGGGGGCAGCGTTTTACCACCTGGCTGCCCTCAGACGGCATTACCGCCCAAAAATGCAACCGTTGACGTTTTAGAGCTCGGCATTGCCTCTGTAAATGACCTGTGTTAGTATTAGTGGAAAAATTATTAAGGGGCAGATTGAATCCTGTTCTTGTGCCCCTAATAAACGGTTCTAAAGGCAGAGAATATTTCCATTAATGTGTGTGAAGTTAATGGATTCTCAGTCAGGTTTGTGCAGAACTTATCCAGAGGGTGTGTCCACGATATCCAGAGGGTGTGTCCACGATATCCAAAAATAGATGCGCAGTTCAGCTTGAGCTGACAGTCCTTTGGAGAACGCGTTAAAACACGGCACACACGTCAGAACACGTTAAAACACGGCACACACGTCAGAACGCGTTAAAACACGGCACACACATCAGAACATGCTAAAACATGACACACACATCTTTAACTCAGGGCTGCACACCCGTTGTACCCGGTACTGTACATTAGCATGTCTGGTACGGTTAACTGACTGACTGACAACTGTCACGAGTCTAAGGGGAAATTCTGTTGTTACAGTTGCAAGACAGTGGATACAGTTGGAGCTTCACACACATGAGGATGAACCCTTTGGACCTGGGACAGGACAGTCCCATAGAGCACCTCCCTGAGACGCCTCCTCAGGGAGTCCACAGAACAAACGAGCAAAACCATAGCAGAGGGATCATTAGGCTCCTATGGAAATAAACTCTGCCTTCTCTTGGTTTGATTTTTTGCAAGAGGAGCATGTCTTGGAGACAGACCATCTGTTGATTAGGGCCGTTGTCCTGCTGGTGGTTTGTGATGCCCCCGTGAAGCTGACCGCTTCTTGTCTGTCTCCCCTTGGCAGGTTAGTCCCCTCGCTCTGTACTGCGGGCCGTATCGCTTGGCTCCGTTTTGCCATCCACCTACGCCTTCCCCAGCCAATCTTCTGATAAGAATTAACACCACAAAGAAAGAACAGTGTCCATTGTGAACGTGAGACGATACTCCCTGTTCACATCTGTCTTCATCATCCTCCTCCTCGCTGTCAAGCGGATGCCTGGCTCTGAGAATCTTTCTGAAGAATATAACAGCTAGTCATCTGAAGAACTTAATGAAAGTCATTTTCTCTCCATGGGCTTGGCTAATGTAAAATACAGCTTTCGGGACAATTGCCCTTTCGGTAGTGATAAAATAACTAATTCTTAAAGGCAGTGTTTGATAATTGAAATTGATGGATGGCAACAGAATTAGAATGAGTATAATTTACCAATTCAGTGTGCCAGGGTCTGTCTTTGTTTTTTCATTTAATCTGAGTTCCACTAAAGCTTGAAGTGATTGTTTATCAGTGTCCTGCTTGGTGTCAGTGTTGTCCCATAGTATTGGGTGTCCTGCTCGGTGTTGTCCCGCTTGGTGTCAGTGTTTTCCCACTGTATCGGTGTCCCACTCAGTGTTGGTCGTGTCCCAGTGTCGGTGTCCCGCTTGACGTCGGTGTTGTCCAAGAGTGTCGGTGTCCCGCTTGACGTCGGTGTTGTCCAAGAGTGTCGGTGTCCCGCTTGACGTCGGTGTTGTCCAAGAGT
>JABJVR010000013.1:3454996-3466315 GCA_025773905.1 Chitala chitala
TCCGTCTTCCCCCCCCCCCCCATCCTGACCTTACAAATTATCTTCTCTGTCCTTCCTTGTTGGCCCCGCCCCCCCCGGGGGGGGGGGCGCTTACTTTGTTCTTTGTTTATTAACATGTTGCGGTTTTGATGGAGGAGGTGTGAGTACTACAGCCAGGCTGCTCTCGGTGCCTCACTGCCCACAGGGATGGTCCCGAGTTGGTGTACGGTGTGTGAAAAGGCAGGAGTGTCCGCATGAGCACCCATGTGCTTAGGTTACGATTGCGGTGCTTGTTTCCTTCTGCACAGCAGGTGGTGCTGTGGTTAACAACATGTACATGGTATGAAGGGTAATGCCTTCAGCTGCAGTTTGGGCTCTGCCTCACAAACATGGTGCTTGAGTAATCAGGAGAAACTCAAAGCTGCTCTAGATAACACTCTGGGGTGAGAAGAAACAGCACAAGTTCCTCACATCACCTCATACCCCCCCACCTCCTTTTTTACCCAGGTCTCCTCATACCCTCTACACTGTATGCTTCCTCTTCCAGGCCTCCTCATACCCTCTTCCTCCTCCAGGCCTGCTTGTATCCTCCTCCTCTTTCTCCTCCAGGTTGCACATTCTGCAGGTAGATGTGGGTCCAGTAGGCCCAGTTCCTGCACCACATGGTGAACTCCCCAGGCTCCTGTGCTGCAGTAAGAGAGAACCAGGGGACACGTGGTAATTACTGGGCCAATCTAAGCTCTTAGGGCAATGACAAGCTCCGCCCCGTCTCATGCATCAATAGCAGTGAGGCGGTATAGGTGTCAGCTTCCTCTTGTTGTCACGGTATTTGTATAATTAGCATTCTGCCATCTTTGGTGGGTCTCTGAGCGTTGCGGTGTAGGCTCAAACCCGCTAAGGCATGTTTATGCTTTGTTATTTACATTTTTTATACTTTCACAAATAAAGGGGGGAAATGATAATAGAATTCAGAAGAGGTCCTAGATTATAAATAAGTTTGCGGCAGGCGGCATAATATTGTGTAAATCTGGGTGTTCAGAGACCTTGTTCGCGCTCCCATCAGCGCCGTGAATGTGACTGACGGAGTGTTTGTGACTGCGGGAAAATCGGTCTGTAATGCATGTGAGAGTCTGGTGCATTTTGCTGTTGCACAGTTTCAGGTGTGCAGGTTTTTATTGCAGGCATGCGGGCAGTAATGACGTCCGTCCTGCGAGCAGCATGTGTGTGAACAGGGCTCATGGTGAGGTCAGCTCTCTTCACAGGACCCGTTTTGCAGGAGATGCAACTCCAACTGTGCCAGTTTTCCATGCCCGTATGAGACGTACAGCATGGCACCTGCCTGGGCATACTCAGAAATGTTTTCTCTGGAGATATTGTCATTATGACCCTCCTCCTTCATGATGGTTAGATCTGGGCACTTGCTGATATGAAGCAGGTAACTCGTTAATGCAAGCCTTTAGCTGTTCCCTCTATGAGTGAATTTTGGGTCTGGTGCAGTTGTTGGGATGTCCTCTCTGGACCGAGTGGCTCAGCCTCAGCTACAAGCTGAAAAAGAGCAATTTCTGTCTTGATTCTGCTTGGATCGGTGCACATTTGGTCACCTGCTTGTTAAAGTTCCTTCCACCAGCTGTTACCTGGAGACAGCGCTGCACCTGCTCCAGGGTCACCAGAGCCCCAATCAGGGTCACCATAAAATATGCATGCAGGTAGACAGACTTTGTCCTCGTGCGGTGGCCTTAAAGGGCTGTTTTTCTACAACATGCTCATTAATGCACACAGTCTGTATTAGTTACTGTTCTGCTGTACATACAGTAATTACCAGCTGTGCTGTGTAATTTCTACAAAGTTGTGTGGGAGGAAAATGTATGCAGTATCTGGCCACATTAATGAAGAATTTCTTTTGTGGTTAACTGTGTTTGAAACTGTTGTAAAAATTTCAATTACTTCCAAAGGCAGAGAAAAAGAAAACTGTAACTGAAATTGATAGGAAGGCAGCTACATATGTGTCATATGGTAATTATTAATCTAATTAAAACAAGGCAAATAAGATTTGTGAACAGTTGAGATTTTAGGCTCATGCTGGTGTCCGCTTTTATGACTGTGTAACCTGTGGGAATTTCACAGAACCACAAAAGACCCCCCCGGGCGTAAAGGAACTCATTTTCAGACTGAAATGTAACAATGTTCTGGAGAAACAGAGGCACAAGTACAGAAAACGCACATAATTCCATTAGTGTAGATGGCAACACCGCACTCCTACCAGACGCTTACTATAGCAGCCCATCTGCAAGCCAAAATTACATTATAGGAGCTGGTGTGCTGACAATATCTACACACTTTTACATATAAAAGTTACATTTGCTAAGTGTTCTGCACAATAATACATAACTGCATTACTTTTGAGGTACATAGTGCTCTAGTAAATACTGTTGGTTACTTAAGAAACCATCATTTGCATAAATCCCTTGCCATTGTTTGATGTGCTTGTTGCCATGTAACAACAGTTGCTACGCATGGTCCCCAAAAGTGGTTAAAGCTCTGGCAACACCGTGCCCCACCCAATATCACCTGGGAAATGTAGTCTTCTGTTAATATAAGAGCAGCTCTGGATGTGTGTTATATTCACCATGTGGACACTTTTCCATGCTGCGGCAGTACAGAGGGAGGCAGGTGGCCCTGCCAGGGATGAGATTGGCAACAGCGTGCGTGCGTGCGTGCGTGCGTGCGTGCGTGTGCGTGTGTGTGTGTGTGTGTGTGTGGTAAAGACCAGCAGGAGTTCCTCGGGAATGCAGAGCTTCTTAAATCACCTTGTCAGCTCCCGTGAACCTGCGGGTCTCCTCTACCTTGTGCAGAATGCCGAGTTTGAGGACGGGTAAAAGGAAGGCGGGCACATCTTCAGCCAGTGCTGGTTCTAGGCATTAGCAACAGGAGTGGCTGCTTTGGATCCCCAACCACTGAGGGGCTCCACCACAGCCGTGCAGAAACATACGATAACGATAAGGCCGTGTATTTCAGACTTGCTGATCCATATCAGCACAAGACAATGATCGACTTTAATAGCTGAAGCAGTTCTTTCTAACACCACACTGTTTAGCAACAGCCTGTGATCACAGACGCTAATACACTCATAAAGTGAATCGCCATGGAGGCGATGCTAGTGAACAGGATCACACAGACCAACTCTGCTAACACCTGCATTACAGTCAACGCAAATTTTACAAAAACACACATTTAAAATCTATCAGTGTGTGCCTGTGCATGAAGGCACACCAGTTAGTGGCAGCCACTGTGGACAGAAGAAGAAAAGATTCAGAAATACCGTATACCAGCTGATGCTCTGAACTTTTACAGCACGTACATACGGTACTGGAATGGAGCTGTGTTACTTTTCTAAACAGTTCTTTGGCGTTTCATATGTGCTGTGTGTGGCTGAATGTTCAGCTTATTTATGCCACAGTTTGGTGGAGGGGATTCTGGGAAACACTAGGGTAGCCTCACCACAGGACCTGGCTCAGGCAAACAGAGTGGCCACTGCAGGTTCTGCCATTGAAAGTTGTTTAGTAGTGATTTGTGCTTGTCCTGGTGTGTGTTTGCAAAGACATAATGTATGAAGAAAACCAGCTGTAGTAAAGGGCTGTTTCATGAAGCAACATCTGTATCCCCAATGTGACTTTATTCAGTATGATACTAATGGTGCTTAGCAGTTACAGCAATATAAAAAAAAACACAAACATACAATACTACACTAGTATCATACATCAATAGGCCTTTACAGTTCATTATGGTATTTCTAATGCAACTTTTTACAAGACTTGGGCATTATACATTTTGACATGCAGATACTGCATTCTGCATCAATGAGGTTTCATTTATTTGTGAATTGCTTTGGGGGGGGGGTTCCACAAATCAGATTTTGCTCAGGGCTCCCAAAAGGCTAGAAACGGCCCTGCCTTCAGCTGCCTTCGTGATCAACCAGTGGCACGACGGACGGGCACACAGGCATACGGTTAACACTACACAGGAGGACAGTGTGACCACAAGGCAGGAGAGGATCTCAATATGATCTCGTCTCCCAGCCTTCCTGTCCTACTCCTGTCTTTTTTCCAAAGATGAAGTACAACCCTATCTGCATGCTTGTTATGTTTTCACTGTTGGCACATAAGCCTGGGCTGAAAGCTGTGTCATGACTGCTGTGACCAAAAGCCATCTGTATTCAACAGCCGCTGTGTGTTTGTTAACGTGTGCTGGCATCTGACAGAATGGAACAAACATGGAACAGTTGCTGTCCTTTTAATTTTCCCCCAAAACCTTCGTTTTAATTGAAATTTTAGAAAATCATTTTGGAACAAATATCCACTGTCTTATAAAATAAAGATTGCATGAGAAAATTGCCTGTCATAAAGTCATCAGAAAATCTATTGGGAATACGAAGGTAATCACAGTCCTGCCGTCTGATGACGGAGGCTAAATTGCTATTCTGTTTGCTGCATTTTTTTCTGCCGATAATTGTTGTAGACAGCCTGAATTGTGTCTATTTTCTCCAAAATGTGACAATACCATGCAGCTAATTGCATTTTTAAATATCAGACTGCCTTCGTCAGACGTTGGTTAAATCAAAATCTTGGTACTGCACTAATCTTGATTTACTAATCCGCTAATCAGAGTAAATTCTACATGAACGGTTTCCATTGTCCAAACTGTAATGTGTATTGCATGAGGTGGAAAATAAAAATCACACATTGAAATGGAAATCATAAAATTGCCGCATGGTTCCAAATACACCGACAAATATGTACGATACACTTGCAGCGAGCCTACGAGCCACATCACAAGGATGCTTATCACACTAAGGCAGTGACTTCCCTCTGGGTGTGCGTTAGTGCCACGGGGCCGGGGCACCCGCGCGTTAGTGCAGCACCTCGCTAACCATGATGCCGTCGTACCTTTTGATGTGCACGAGCAGCACGTGCTCACACCTGCAGGGGCGCAATGCCGCTCTCCTTACCTTATTCTATAATTAAGACCACACTTTATAAAGACTTTTGCGGCTCACAGTTCATTCTGATTCTGAACAACTGCAGGTCCGCTGCAACAGCCTCTTTAAAGAGCATTTAACACCAGTCGACTGGCTGTGCTGTATGCACGATTATTGCAGGTCATAACATTTACAGTACGTGTGTGTCAGGAAGTAGAGTCTGTTTGTACCAATGTGCATATCTCTTTGCACGGAATATTTTCAGTTTCAACCGGCCCGTCGTAACTTGATTAGGTTGTAAGTCGGCCTGTGCAAAAATTACCTTACATGTATTAAACTGTGCAACGATAGTCGCTGATGTCGTCATCCTGGGCTGCGTTCAGGTTTTAATCAAACACTGTATACTAAAGTACATTTAGTTTAATTATGCAAAATAATTGCAAAAACACTGCAAGCTACTGTAGAGAGGCGAGATCTAATGTGCAAAAGGGAGGTTTAATACGAAACTAAACAAGAATACAAACCCTAAACTGGCAATACAAGGAATGAGCTATAAGAAAGACACAAGGTTTGGAAGGGAAGCAGCAACACCCAGCGAGAAGTATGTAAAGGAACACTAAACAGGACTAATGAGACAGGGCTAGAAAGCACTAACGAGGCAACAATCAGCAGGAAAGAACAGAAGGAAGGATGACATCTGGTGGACAGAGGGAGCATGACAGGCAGGGTGTGACATCTATAGTGCGCCCAACTGGCCAACGCTCACCAGATATACCAGTCACAGTTGTTATATATATTTTTTTTAAGCTATTAGAACCCCATTTGTTGCCACTGATGTGTAATTACGTTTTAAACATAAAGGTGCATGGTCCCGCGGTCATGCGATCCAGGTAAATACACAAGTGGGCAGTAAGTACTTTACAAGTTATTTTGTGGGTGCTCGGATACTGGGCACCGACGGGAAATGGATACAACCCCCGGGAAATAATGTGCTGCATAAAAAAGTCAATAACAATACTGTGTGAGTCGTGCATATGTGTGATTTACAGCGGGACGCACTTTAATGCAACGGGGGACTCCAAGTGTACTGGTGCCACTGCGGCTCCCACTGGGAGAAAAGTAATGCGTGTCGCAGACATTTCAGACACATACAGACCATTCAGAGGACTGAGTCAGTGTGGAAATATTACTATTACTTAGCCACAACATAGTTTCATGTATAGACTAATGATACGTTTAATTGATTTCACTCAGAAATTTGCTTTGCAAATTTTTATAAATGGAAAAGGAAGCAAATCGGCAGATTATATAATGTGACTTCGAGCTTGATGTTTCGTTGATCTTCTTGAGACTAATTGATTTTTAATTTCATTTAATTGCTACCCTGAGCCGTAGGTTGGAAAGGTAAATGGGTATATTGACTTGATGTGCTGTTGGAAAGTTTTAAATGCCTAATTTTCAATATAAATCTCTTTACAGAAGGTTTGACCCTAGGTAAATTCCAGAGAAGCGTGGATTGAAGGGAATATAATTCAAATAGTCATTAAAGCATTTATCGTTATTTAAAGGGCGTGAGTCTTAGCACTAATATTAGGGTTTTGTCAGAGACTGTATTTTAAGTGGCGTATCATATACGTTCTGGTGTCAATAACGTATTTCTATAAACTTTTCGTTGTTTCATAAGTAGATCCTAGTCTGTATGAGAGAAAACATTGCGTTTCTGTATTTTAAACACGAGGGACCATAACATTTCTGAACGCTTCAGGCTGCGCGGTTGAAACAGCGTATTTTCATCGTAATGGCAAATAAGGCAGGTAAGCAAAACCCTTTGGTGTGTGTGTGTGTGTGTGTGTGTGTGTGTGTGTGCGCGCGCACGCGCGGTATCTCGCTGCATGTGAAAATTACACACGCCTGCTCTGCAGACGCGTGAGTGTGTTTCGCGTTATTTCTGTGACGCCAAATCTCATAAAAGTTCTTCCTGCGAACTGAAGGAAACCCCGAATCCCCCATTTCATCAGTTTTCCCCCGGGTCGTGAGTACGAAAGCAAACGGGCTTTGTCTTTATGAGGTTCTTCAGTTACTCTTCTGTATTGCAGCTCCCCCTCCTCACTGCGCTTCTTGTTTCACTATAATACTGCATATGAGGAAACTGCATTTTTCCGCTCACTGCTGTGCAAAAACAGCGCTGCTGACTTCAATGTTTGATCCACAGCTGCTCTTCCTTTTGCACGCCTCAAAACGGTAAATGATAAATTTGTTTAGGGCTATAAATCTCGTATTTCTGGCTGCGATGGAAATCCAGGTATGTGTACATGATGTGAAAGTGTGAATAGCGGCTTGGAAAAAAGCGGCCGGCGGTGTGACGCTACGATGCTGGCTGATGATTGACACCCGCTCATTAACCCATTAACGTGGGTGTCAGCTTGTTTGTTAATGCTGTTAATGGAATAACCCCTATTGTAAGCTTTCAGTTATTTAATGTTGTGTTCCGTTTGTTTTTGATCTGGCACTTGATCAGCTATAAACACTGCTCCAAAGAACATAACCCACAGCAATTTATTACAGAGATCGATGAGTATCCATGCCCTGGAAAATGGTGATAAGTAAAAAGGTACTGAACAAGCGAGCAGAATAATACAATTACAGTTGTCTTATCAATAACTAGAAAGCTGTCATGATCTGTCCTTGCCAGTTCCGTGTCCATTAGTTGGTGCCCTTGCTCCCGTTTCTCCCATTCCCCTTGTTCTAATTGTCCAGTTAATGTAATCAGTATTCCCCACGTGTGCCTTGTTACCCTGGGCCTCCTATATATACTCCCCTTCTGTGTCAGCAACAACTTTGGTTGTTGTTACCCAGGTAGAGTGGCAGGGTGGTGTGGTGGTTAGCACTGTCGCCTTGCACCTTCTAGGGTTTGATTCTCCCCTTGGGTCTGTGCAAGGAGTTTGCGTGTTCTCCCTGTGCTTGGTGGGTTTCCTCTCACGGTCCAAAGACCTGCAGGTTAGGCTGATTTGGTGTGTCCAAACTGCCTGTTTTGTGTGTGTGTGTGCGCCCTGTGGTGGGTTGGCACCCCGCCCTGGGTGTCCCCTGCCCTGTACCCTATGTGTTCTGGGATGGGCTCCAGGCTTCCCCACAACTGTCACCAGGAATAAGTGGCATGGAAAATGAATGTTACCCGGGTGCAGTGGGTACTGGGTGCAGTGTTTTCTGTAGTCTTAGTCTGTCCTTTTGTTGTTGCCCTGTTTGGACCCTGAATGAACCTCCCCATTTGCACATTAGACCTCGCCTCTCCCCCCTCAGTCACCCTAAACGTTACACTTTCATTTGACACATTATGTCTTAAATACCAAATATACAGGGTTTTGTTACAAGTTCACTTACCTGAGAGAAATTTGACTATATTTATTGCATATAATTTATTGATGTAAAGCCTGAAATGGTGGAGGTAATGTGGCCTGGTCTTGCAGCCTGACAGATTGAGGGGTTTGTCTTGTTGGGAAAGTTATTATATGAATGTAGTGTGGTGCTGTTAGGGGACACTGACACTCAAAGGGCGCGTGTGTTTGCAGGGATGCTGAGCTCATAACATGGCCCTCTGCGTATTGCTGCAGTATCTTCTGTTTCTAATAGACAGTCCAACGCCTCTTTTATTGGTGTTTTCTTGTTGCTGCTTGAAGAATTTCCACACCTGGCTGTAGCACCAGCAGCTGCTGGCCCAGGTTTTTGTGCGAGTGAGGAACAGATAACAGGCGGCCCATTTGGGCTCGGTTTGAGGGGGTGAGCTGCATGGCACAGGGACCTACACAGCATGGTTAAACATTGTGACACCCCTCGGTAGGAAACGCGTGCTGGCAAATGATGTTGGTTGTCATTTGGGTTAGGGTTACCGGGGGGCGTGACACCATCGCCCTCCCTCTGCCTATCCTCCCCCTCAGTTCCCACTGCCAGTCCTGTCCTTACGAACCTCCTTGGCATGGAATCGCCCAGGCTTTCAGGTGCAGTGTACAGCTTCTTCCTGCACTGGCATGTGCAGACAGTAACCGTGTATGACGCTTTCATGTGGGAGTAACGTGTAAACAGCTGAGAGAGAGGGGGACCGACACACGCACGCACATGCACGCACCCTCTACATACACGCACGCACAAAAATCTGACTTGCCGCATGGAACATCTGTAGAGGAAGGTATCTAACAAATAACTTAAACAAGAACACGTGTTTTCTGTATAATGGGGTTTCTGCCTTGTATTATGGCTGTGTAGCTGTCTTGCACAAAGTGATTATATAGCGAGTTCCCGTGTGCGCTGCTGACCTGCTGCTTCAGTAAAAATGCTGAAGCCCTGGTGGGGACAGTGTGTGAAACGTCACCGCTAACAACCTGCACTGAAGATGCAGTGTCAGACTGGTGACACGAGTTCTGTGTTCGCTTTGAAAGCAGGTGGCTTCTTTAAGCTGAGGGTATTTTTCATGAATAAAATCCTCCTTCCCTTATGTTTTATATTTTCCTTCTCAGAGCTGCAAATCAAGCAGGTAAAATCCCTATTTGCCCATTGCTGCAAGGGAGAGCGTTTGATTCCCGAATATTCGCTGAAGAGTTGAGCTGGATTCTGTATGAATATACAATCACACACTTAATGGTTTAATGCATTTTAATGCAGCGGTTGTTGATTGTGATTTTCCCAGGAGAATTAACCCAGAGGATCGTTTAATTGATTTACCGCTGTCTTAATGCTTATGGATTCCATCCATTCAAATTAGGACGTCCCACACCGACTGTACATGGACCGCTGAATATGTAGAACTTTGGTCCCGACAGACGGCACCACATCATTAAAAAAATAAAACTGTAAGTGCGCAGACGTCAGCGTGTTAGTACTGATCTGCTTTGGTGATGTACTTTTGGTAATATGTCCACGCAATTCAGATGAGGCGTTACATTCTCACTCCTTAACACTTCTTAAATTGATTTCTGCACCGTTCGTCTTCCTATGCATGCCCGTAACACCCTTCTTGCTGATGCTTTTTATTATATATATATATATATATGATATTATATATCGTTTAATGTATTGTAGCGACCGCCGTATGTGGTGGCGGGTCAGCTGCGTGATGTCACTCCGAGGGTCGAAGACAAGTGACCGATTGGCTTCGGCTAATCCCTTGCCTTTGGGGCGGGAGATCAGAGTTAGAGCCCTGATCGCTCCCTCGGTCCGTTACAGTATATACGTTTCCATAACTGGCAGCGTATTTGAATGAAATGTAATGAATGAAAAATTCACTAATTCTGCATAATAACAGTTCAGGTTAATTGACAAATGGGCTAAACCTAAACTGAGTTTTACATGGTGGGCAGACTGACTGCTGGATCAGTTAATCCACTGTGCCCTTTTGAACCAGGGTGGACTGTACTGTGGACAAGATGAAGTTTTAAGTGCGGGGGAGAAGCATGTTCCTGGGACGCTTTTGTGCAAGTGAAGTCGGGTCACAGGGGGCATAACTCCGTGAGTTAGAGTGCACGGGTGGGATGAGAGTGGCTCTATCGAACTTCTCTGGTGACATCAGTTAGTGGTTCTACACAGGGTGAAAAGAGCACTTTAATGAGCCAAAGCTGGAAATCAGTGGGACACGGATGAGTTGTGCGCTAAATGTGCGCCGTGCGCTTCCCCAGATAAGAGAAATAATCTGAACTAACAAAAGTTGTCATTTTTCTATTCTCGTTTCAGCTGCTGCTAAATAATTTATTTTGACTGGTATTATTCCCGCTGAGTTTCCCTTCAAAGAATAGTCCTTAATTGCCGAGGAAAAAAAAAACGAGCTTTGATCGTGCTGAGAGGCCTTTTCCTTCTGCTTCTTCAGCTCTTGCAGTGGAGTTGTGCGCGCTCCAGAGGAGATGTCTTTTGTGCGTCGTGTGATGTGCGCATGGTAATGCGCGAGACAGCACCTGGTGGAAACGTCAGTTCTGACCTGGTAGCTCAACACAATGTGCTGAAGCCTAAAACTCAACAGCCTACAGTAACTGTCTGTCTAATGAAGGACTAGTCCCTGATGCAGTGATGAGGAAAGGTCTGGAACCAAACAGCGGGCCTGCATCCGCTCCAGGTTACCAGAGCTATGCTCACCTCACCGTGCAGTCTGTCCTAAACACGTGCTCATCTTCTGTGGTCTGAGCTGGAGCAACACGGCACCCTGCCGTAGTGGCACACTGCTGGAGTGAGACCGCACCCTGCCGGAGCAACACGGCATACTGCCGGAATGACACCCTGCCGGAGTGACACCCTGCCAGAGTCACACGGCACCCTGCCGGAGTGACACCCTGCCAGAGTCACACGGCACCCTGCCGGAGTGACACCCTGCCAGAGTCACACGGCAC
>JABJVR010000013.1:3482677-3496303 GCA_025773905.1 Chitala chitala
TGTACAGGAGCAGTGTGTACAGGAGCAGTGTGTAGAGGAGTGGTGTAGAGGAGCAGTGTGTAGAGGAGCAGTGTGTAGAGGAGCGGTGTACAGGAGCAGTGTGTAGAGGAGTGGTGTACAGGAGCAATGTGTACAGGAGCAGTGTGTAGAGGAGTGGTGTACAGGAGCAGTGTGTACAGGAGCAGTGTGTAGAGGAGTGGTGTAGAGGAGCAGTGTGTAGAGGAGCAGTGTGTACAGGAGCAAAGTAGAACAGTGTGCTGCTGACTGAACATCCCTATTAAACGCCTTTTAATGAACGGTGCTTTTTCTAATCACTTTACCTGGAATAAACTGATGTTGACTGTAACTATGTGCAGTTTATAATTTTCAGATTATTTATATCAGTGTCACATAGTCCTGGAGTTAAAGTTTGGGTAGAATGCTGAAAGCAAGTACAACACAGGGTGTGAGTATGCATGCACGATCGTGCACACACGCGCACACACACGCACTCTCGCACGCAAAGCACACTTTTTATATATTCACACATTTTAATTTTGAACACTATGTAAACTTAGAAAAACAGTGTGTGTGTTACAACAAGGTATTATTACATATAGAAGTCATGAAATACATTATTATTCACATGGAGTTTTTTAATTGGAAATGTATAATTAAATGCTCAAAATCTGTTAGGGAAGAAAAATGTGCTTTTTGTTTAAAAAGGTGCCCAAACACGAGCAACTCTGTTTATTTCCAACATTTTACATGAACCTTCAGGGCACAAATTTAAATTTCAATCAATTTTAATTTTTTAATCCTCAGATGATTTTATTAAAAACAAATAATGGCTGACGCTACTGCATCAAGTATCAGTAACTGCATAAAAGAGAGTGTGAGGACTTTTAATTAAAAGAACAAATAATGAATGAACAAAGAGAGGGGATTAAACTGTTTGCTGGGAAATCGTAATTTAATTTCCTGTTGTTGGCTGGGTGTGGACCGGTGCCCTGTGCCAGACAAGGAAGCCAGGACAGGAGGACAGGAAAAGGCAGTCCTTTGTCCTCTGGACCCAGATGGACAAGAGCAGAGTTTGTGGTCTGAAAGGCCTCCCCTCCCCTCCCTGTCTCACTGTGTGTCTGCCCCCCCATCTCCAGATGGAAAACAATTAAGTCTGTTTGTAACCCAGCTTCCCACAATTACTGTTAGTACAAGAAGGACAGAATTCAGAGTACAAAAAAAAAGGTGGATGGGTACAGAAAACAAGCCAAGCCCACCCTTCTCCGTACATGCAAAATAGAAATGTCTGTCCTCTGTTCATTTTGGCTGCAGTCCTGCATGATCGCTGCATGGCTGAAGGTCAGTGGGAGAAGGCATTTCCCTGCAGCTGAGAATCTGCATTTTTATTTGCTGCTGTCGCGCAGTTTGTCTGCATGTGTCAAGGGTACGGTCCAGGGAATCCACAGTTACAGCTGTTACGTTACATGTCACAGTCTCGGAGTGATGTGTGACCCTGCCCGTAGTGTTAGGAGTGACGAGCCTGCTGTGTGACTCGTGACCCTGCCTGCTGTGACTCATCACCCTACCTGTTGTGTGACTTGTGACCCTGCCTGCTGTGTGTCGTGACCCTACCTGTTGTGTGACTCTTGACCCTGGCTGCTGTGTGACTCTTGACCCTGCCTGTTGTGTGTCGTGACCCTACCTGTTGTGTGACTCTTGACCCTGGCTGCTGTGTGTCGTGACCTTGCCTTTTGTGTGACTCGTGACTCTGCCTGTTGTGTGACTCGTGACCCTGCCTGCTGTGTGTCGTGACCCTGCCTGTTGTGTGACTCGTGACCCTGCCTGCTGTGATTCATCACCCTACCTGTTGTGACTTGTGACCCTGCCTGCTGTGTGTCATGACCTTACCTGTTGTGTGACTCGTGACCTTACCTGTTGTGTGACTCGTGACCCTGCCTGCTGTGTGTCATGACCTTACCTGTTGTGTGACTCGTGACCCTGCCTGCTGTGTGTCATGACCTTACCTGTTGTGGGACTCGT
The DNA here is from genome assembly GCA_025773905.1 of Chitala chitala. Lineage (NCBI taxonomy): Eukaryota > Metazoa > Chordata > Actinopteri > Osteoglossiformes > Notopteridae > Chitala > Chitala chitala. Next base: position 3,484,697 of record JABJVR010000013.1, read on the forward strand.
GACCCTGCCTGCTGTGTGACACGTGACTTTGCCTGTTGAGGACGTGTATGTTTAACAAGCCATTGAGTTAGAGGTGAGCTATAAGCTGGACACCCAGAGTCTGAAAGCTACTGTCTGGACTCACTGTCTCAACGTGCTAATAAATGACTACTATTATGATAAACAGAGGTCTCTTTGACTGCTCATAAACCTTCAGGATATCGACCACTCCTAAGCATCACCGTGAAGAAGGTGGAGGATGAGGGCAAAAATTATCACTGGCACATTTATCACAATTTCACATTAACTTAACCGTTAATAGAGAATATGGAAACAGGCTTGTGTTTTGGTGTCTTGTATGTTGTGATGTCACGTTAATTAGTAAAGGAAAGCAGCCTGTTCACCCTCTGTCTCCTCACCAGACAGGGCTGTTCCCCAGTCCTGTCAGGACCCCAGCCTCTCCTCCCCTCTGATCTACCAGTCTGTTGTATTAATCAACAGCACAAGTACTGCTGTTTCAAACAGGTGGGAGTCTGCTGAACTGATGTTGTGGGTTTTTTCTTTATTCAAACTGAGATTGTATTACTGAGAGCTGAGTGTCTTTTACACACGTTTTCGCTAGGATGAGATGTGCCAGTGTTGGGTTAGGGTTTACTAACCTGTACTATGTGTCTCTATGTGGAGTTGGGCCTCCACCCTCCCATTGATGTGTCAGTGCTGCGTGTCTCCATGTGGTGTTGGGCCTCCGCCCTCCCATTGATGTATCAGTGCTGCGTGTCTCCATGTGGTGTTGGGCCTCCGCCCTCCCATTGATGTGTCAGTGCTGCGTGTCTCCATGTGGTGTTGGGCCTCCGCCCTCCCATTGATGTGTCAGTGCTGCGTGTTTCCATGTGGTGTTGGGCCTCCGCCCTCCCTTTCATGTGTCAGTGCTGCGTGTCTCCATGTAGTGTTGGGCCTCCGCCCTCCCATTGATGTGTCAGTGCTGCGTGTCTCCATGTGGTGTTGGGCCTCCGCCCTCCCTTTCATGTGTCAGTGCTGCGTGTCTCCATGTGGAGTTGGGCCTCCACCCTCCCATTGATGTGTCAGTGCTGCGTGTCTCCATGTGGTGTTGGGCCTCCGCCCTCCCTTTGATGTGTCAGTGCTGCGTGCCTCCATGCGATGTTGGGCCTCAGCCCTCCCTTTGGATGTGTCAGTGCTGTTTTTCTCCATGCATTGTTGGGCTGTGTGTGTTTACTGTGTATAGGAGCTGTGCTAACACGTTTTTTGAAGGGGTGAGGTAGGAATTTTGCAGTTACTTTTGCACATATGTCTGAAGATGTGGTAAATGACTTGAAGTCAGATGTGTTGTCCTGCTGTTATTTCATTGATTGCATCAGTAGTGATTTCCATGGATACCCAAGTCAGTGAATGAGATTGCTCTGTTCCTGCTCAGTGTCTTGGCATCTAGGTGACTGGAGTCTCTCATTCCAGAGCTATTATTTTACTGTTAATTGTTGTTTTTCCCACTGCCTCATTTGTCATTTTTTGCTTTCTGTATGTTTGTTTCCTTGTCACCGTTTTAGCCCATGTGTACCTGTACTCTGTTTGATATTTGATGTTTCAGAATTACTCTCAGCAAGCGTACAATGACAAAAGCACACCTGTGGGTATGGACAGGCGCGCACACACACACACACACACACACACACACACACACACACACGCACTTTTACATAATGCCATGCATGTGCACAACATGCATACAAAAGTTTTTAGTTGCACATGCTGAATCACATCTGTACTCTCAGTTGTACAGTTGTTTACATCAAACTCTTATTTAGGCACACAGAGATTTATGAGAACTCAGAAACACTCTCTAAGACTTGCATTCACACACACGCACACTGCAAACACTGCTTTTTCTCTCTCTCCCTTGCCTTCTTGTTTGCGGGGGAAGATAAATATCCCTGTAATAAGAAAGAGTTTGCACTTGATGCATTTTCAACAGTCCACTGCTTCAATTACATGTATTTACTTACAAGTCAGAATTTATTTTCTGCCTGCTGCAGTCCGATTGGTTCTGAATGGGAGATGAGAGACTGCCTCCGCAATGGTGCTCAGGCTGTAACGTCGCAGCCGAGGCACTCTGGAGCACTCTGGAGCACTCTGGATACCCTCAATTTTGACAACTTTTTACATGCAAATGATTTAATAAATCAGGGATACAGGGCACCCTTGTACCAGGCACCGAACAGAGCTAATTTGCAGGTATCTCTGCATTTGTGTGAGGAGCTACAATGACCACCCATCCAGAATGCAGCTGAAAGAGAGGGGGGGTAGACATTTCCGTATTGCTACCAGGAGCTTTTGTGTCTTTGTGCAAAACTGAATTGAAGCGGGACTGTCCTATGCATTGATCGCTGAGAAACCAGGGTGCCTTGCAGCCGTAACTGTCTGTCGACCTAAAGAATTCATGTTTGGGGGTGTGTGGACAACAAGACTTGCACCTCAGGGTTGTAAATGGAGGGCCGATCATAGGCAGGCAGGAATGACAGACCTTTGTACGTCTGCCACACTAGTGGCCTAAAGGATGGTCCCACTCTGCAAGAGGACACTGATGCACTTACCAGTAACTGCCATACATCATGTTCTATAGAGTCCCCCATCAGAAAGGAGACGCTTAATGAATCTGCATTTAAGCCCTTCTATTTACTTCTTGGTCTTTAGGGTTATATGCAAAGCAGAAAGGATATAAATTTTTAAGTGTATTTGTCCATCTTGGACTGATCAGATAAGCAGCATTGTGGTGTGCTAAACCCAGTATGATCGACCATACAGTGACCAGTAAACCCAGTATAAACCCTGTGATGGCCAGACTGGTCCTCCACCATACAGTGACCAGTAAACCCAGTATAAACCCTGTGATAGACAGACTGGTCACCCACCATACAGTGGGTCTGTGTGTCTGTGTCTGTGGTGGGATGTGTGTCTGTGTCTGTGGTGGGATGTGGGTCTGTGTCTGTGGTGGGATGTGGGTCTGTGTCTGTGGTGGGATGTGGGTCCGTGTCTGTGGTGGGATGTGTGTCTGTGTTGTGGTGGGATGTGGGTCCGTGTCCGTGGTGGGATGTGGGTCTGTGTTGGGGTGGGATGAGGGGCCCTTGCTGGGTGTCAGGTTTGCCCTCATGAAAGACACAATGCCAGAACGGTGGCGATTGAAGCTCACTTCACAGGAGCTAATCAAGGTGGTGAGTGAAATGACAGGCAAACAGGCAGTGAAGAGCTCTATGTAAATGATGTAAATGGCAGCATGGGAAGAAGGAGTAAAGCCCCTACATGTTTTCTACTACAGCTTCCTGCAGCTCCACAGGATAAGGAGGGCTGAGCCAAGGACCCTGTAAACTGTCTGGAGTTTCACCTGTAAAGGTTACTTGTAGCCTGAGTTGAACCTTGAAATTGGCCTCACAGATCAAGATAAGGACCAGCTGGAAAGGTTATTGCTTTTTATGTTGAAGAAATGAATAGAATATTAGCAGCTCAGTCTGAATTACTTTATCCCCTGTTCATAATGTTTTATTTCTATCCAGTATGGTGTTGCAGAGTGTAAAACATTCAGGATATGTTGGCTGTTCTTCTGCACTGTACATTTCACAGGACAGCAGACGTTTCTCACATTCACTTTATACATGTAGGAGATGCATTTGCTCAAAATAAGTTTTCTAGTTTTTTTGTTGCACTTACTGATAGGGCTGGGTGGTTGATTAAACACTTCTCAGGAATTGTGTCAGTGAAGGGGACAGTGGCAGCTGCTGTGCTGCTGTTAGGATCTGGAACCTTTCAGTCATGAGTCTGGACGCGTCTCATGGACATGTCTCGAAACCACCTGGTGTAGACAACACCAGCTGCCATGTTTCTCCTGAAAGCATGTGTGTTTCTGTCCATGTTCTTCCACACTTTTCTCATTTCACCTGCACCAAACCCACATTTCAAGCCAATAATTCCATAGTCTCAGTTTTGTATTTAGCATGCACAGAAGACAGATGCGATCGATGTCTACATATTGGCCGACTTTTTTTTTGCTGACTAATTCCATGAGAGCTTTATGAACTCGTTATCTTGCACTTATTAGTGTAGGTTGATCACAGCAGTTCTTACATTTAATACAGTCCTTCATCTCTGATTTCAGACCCTTATGTTAGAGGGAGAAAAATATAGTATTTTGTTCAGATGTTCATTCATGAGAGAAAAGCTTGACAAAATGAGATTAAAAATTGGTTTAAAATGGGCACATTCTAGTCTGTATGGTATTGCATAACACAGCATAAGACAGCAGTCCTTTCATCTTTACCCTCAGATATTTCAGCCATGAAAGGTCAGTCAGGCAGGTCCTGTTCTGGGTGTTGGAAAGACTTCCAAAGTTCCCTTACTTTCACATGTGCAATATTGGTTATAGGGGTGTAGGGGTTTAAATGGATCATCTTAAGGGGAAACCTCTGCTTCATTTCACTTAAGCTATACGGCACATGCTGCCTTTCAGCTGACAGACACCAGTATCCTTTCACTGAAGCTGCCAGACACCTGCATCCTTTCACTGAAGCCGACAGATACCTGCATCCTTTCAATAAAACTGAAAGACACCTCTAACCTTTCACTGAAGCTGAATGACACCTTCATCCTTTCATTGAAGCTAACAGACACCTGCATCCTTTCACTGAAGCTGACAGGCACCTGCATCCTTTCACTGAAGCTGACAGGCACCTGCATCCTTTCACTGAAGCTGACAGACACCTTTAACCTTTCACTGAAGCTGACAGACACCTTTAACCTTTCACTGAAGCTGACAGACACCTGCATCCTTTCACTGAAGCTGACAGACACCTTTAACCTTTCATTGAAACTGACAGACAGCTGCATCCTTTCACCGAAGCTGACAGACAGCTGCATCCTTTCACCGAAGCTGACAGGCACCTGCATCCTTTCACTGAAACTGACAGGCACCTGCATCCTTTCACTGAAACTGACAGACACCTTTAACCTTTCACTGAAGCTGACAGACACATGACATTCTTGCTTTATTCATTTTTTTTCCATCCCTCTTGTTTGCCAGGTAGCCGATGTGTCTGATGGCTCCCTGTATAATCTAAGATGAGGCCGCTAGTAGGGTGTGGGGGGTGTCAGGGAATTAGCGTGCAGTGCCTTCCATGTAGTTATTCTTTCCTGAAGCCTCTCGCTGTCTGTCTGTAGTGAAACTGAGGATTGGATTTTCACGCTACATTAGGCCTCGTCAGAAATGAAGATGCAGCCACTGCTCTCAGCCCCCCCTCGCCCCCTCGGGGGGCCACGAGCACAGGGTTTGAGTGAAAACGCTCTTCAGCTGCACCCCCGCAGCTCTGCCATCGTCTGATGTTGATTTAGTTGTAGAGCATCGGTTATTCCCACGCGTGGCAGAATCCAGTTAGAGCTGTATTGAATTAATTCGGCAGGCCTCTGTCTGAAAAACGGAAAACAACTTTCAGGCGGATGGGATGGAGACTTATAAAGTCATCAAAATTCAACCTGTCCCTTCGGGTGGGGGTGTGGTTGAGGGAGGGAAATGATTTATTTATGAGGAGCACATATCAAGTGTGTGAACGTGTATGAGATTAAACCACAGGTGCTTCTCCCATACTGCCTCTGTAGCTCAAAGCCCTTTGGAGGCTTGACATCAAAACAGAACCTTGACCAGGAGCAGTAAATGGAAGGGTGTCCATAGCTTTCTGGAAAACCACAGAGATCTCCAAAAGGCCAGAGCCTTTTTTGTAGACTGTCCTGGTGCTTTAAACGTCAAGGTAGCACATAACATAACAAGTGGGCCTTAATCTTTATATACCCTCTCTGGAAATGATATAGTGTAATGTGTAGACTGAAACCAGTTTGGTTTAAATATAATTAAAACTGTATTTGTCTATACACACAATGTAATTGTTTTTGTGGTGCCCTCAGACATACTCTTTCCTATGCATGATTACACAGGAAAAACTATTCCAATGTGATTTTGTTTGACATTCAGCAAATTTGACATCAGAAAATGTGTGGTAGACCATTAAGGATGTTTCATCCTGTTTGGTAAAACAGCCCATGTGTCGATGACTTCTGTTGTCATGCAGACCTCTCCTTGACTTTTTCTTGGGTAACATGGTGCCTGCTCTGTTGGGCTTTGGTAAAATGGCTCTTTTGTTGTTCACATTTTTCAAGGTCTTCCTCCCGTTGTGCTCTTTCCAGAGAAACTGGCATGTGTTGGTCTTTCCTGATGTAAGGTGGAGGATTTGTTCTCTGAGGCTCATGGCGTCATCTACAGTGTTCACCATATACTCAGGAACATGTTCCTGACCCCTGGTGTTCGTGCGTTACTTACTCTCTGTACCCTCATCGTCTGCTTTTCATCGTGTTAAGTGAACCTGTTCATCGGGTCACATGTGCATGTCAGGGTCACGTGACCCTTTCTGCAGCACAGAGGAAACGTGGTTCCAGAAGAGTGTGCAGTAGTCAGGGTGTAGTGCCATTACCTTGTAGCCTGAGATGTCTGGATTTGAGTTCCTGGCTCTGTACAGACACATCTCTATGTGTGCTATGATTTCCAGTCCTGATCCAAAGACATGTAGTTCACTTGCATGGATGTTTGCATTTGCAGATAAATGTCCCATTGTGGTTTTATCCAACCTTGTGCCCTGTTTTACCTGGGACAGCCCTAGATTGGATAAGTGGTACTAGACAGTGCACGAAAGGGCAAATTCTGTTCTGCCTGCTTAAGTTATCATGTTGCCGGTTTCTAAAGTATTTATTTCATCATTGCCAGGAGGACATGTCTTGCCGGGTTCCACAGTTGAAGGGGACTGCTGTGATTTTTCAGTCGATCATCTATAGCATTTCAATGTAGCATGAGCCCGTTTGGACAGCAGTAACGAGTGCCAGCGGATACCTGTGTCGCGGGGCCATCCAGTTTGCATGGGACGTCCTGACAGACAACACTGACATGCGGGAGCCCGCCTGTTCTGTACAGGGTACAGGGTGGTACGCTTGAGGGCAGGAGAGTACTCTGGCACATTCAGATGCCACAGAGATCAAAGGTAATGAGAAGGGCATTACTCCCGCTGTGAATATACAGCGTGATCTGGCAGGTGAAGGCCATGGGAGGGCGAGGCACGCCGGAGAACAAGCACATGTGGCGAGAGGCCTGAGTGCTCCGCTGGAGCCCTCGTTATGGATGGGAAAGCCTTTCCTCAGCTTTTAATTAAATGTGGAGGAAATTGATGGTGGTACGAGTCAGAGATGCCCTTAACAAACCCCACAGGAAGGTCAATACATAATGTGGCTATTTTGCCAGAACGAAGCCCAGCGATGGGGCTTTAACAGTGATCCTCAAATGAGATCCCTGCTGTCTGTTTCAGCTTTTAACATCTCGTGTTACTTCCTTCAAATGGAAATGGCTGCTGTCATCATATTAGAGTGCATGTGGTGGGAGGACAATGAATGAATGAATAGTGAATATGGAAACTTGGGATGGGGGAGGATGTCGGTGCTGCCTGTACGTTATTTAGGAACAGCTGTGTGACGTGTCCTGCTGAAGGTCGAAGCACCTCAAAAAGACCCAAAACAGTGTGTTTTTTTTTTTTAAAGGTATTGCCACTGAACTAGAAACTGAGATTATTACATGAAGAGCCAGTTTAGCACTTGGTGCATGAAGCTAAGGCCACTTTGAAAATAAGAGGGGGAATAATGGAGAAGAAGGAAGTATGCACTGCTCTGAAGAAAACAAGTGGAAACTCAGCTGTGTAGAGTAGGGGAGCACCCCACCTTGAGATCCCTGGTTTAGTACCTCGCACAGGTCAGCTTCTGCTCAGCTGGGATGAAGAGGGCCTCTGTGTGTAGGTCAGGCCTGCAGCTAAGCAGCACATCACATTCAGTACTCTCCGCAGCATTTCTTAAAACCTCCCTTTAGTGCTTTTTTCTCCACTTAAAACGTCTTGACGTCGTCCACATGTCTCCTGACATGCATATGGTCAGGTTTTCGCTCAAGACTGATAATGAATTATTGGCTCATTAACAAAGTCTATTAACCACGGCCACTTGTGTCTTCGTGCAAGTGGAATGGAAATTGGCTGAATGATGCACAACAATATGAAGACTGATTACCTCTGAAGAAAGAGTCTGTGTTCTTTTGTAATTCTCTGAGGGGGTTTTGACATTCTTGTGATTGTGCTGTACCAGTTTCATTAGCAAGAGTGAAATGACGTTTATTCATCTGTCCCCAAAATAACTCTTGCAAAAAAAAAAAATTATAATTAATCTGATTTTGCACCATTGAAACTCAGTGAGATGACTCTAAACTCAGAAAGCCAAAATGTGGCCGCATGTTGTTCATGTGTCAGTGATTTTTACAGCAGTTTATACTGGTGACTGTTAGGGTCTCTCTCACACAGGCTAGTAGCCTGAAATGGTCAGCCTCCATTTAAAAAAGTGTTATAAAACTAGCTGCCTCAGCCATTTCTGAGAGACAGTGGTTGTGGTAAACTGCTTGTAGCTCCTGACTAACACCACTCTGATCATGTACATGAACGTGCACAGTAGCAAGACACACGTGTACATACTAAGCTGCAGCACACAGGTGTTCTGCAGCACAGAAAAACACACGCTCCGGTGACCATATGCAGGCCTGTGCTGCATGCATACATTTGTGCACCAACACTGCTCTGTCCTCGTTTGAAAGCTGGCAGGAAAACAGCACTGCTGCGGTCAGAGGGATCCTCACCCGACTGCAGAAGATCACCCCTTCAAGCTTGCTGTCAGTTGATCAGTCACCCCTTTTAAAATTCAGTGTATTTCTGATAATCTTCTGCGTAGGTGGATGAGAGAGAGAGATGATGGGATGTGAGATTCCAGCGTTCACAAGCAGGTTTTGAGGAGAGTTAGTCCTAAGCCCTGAAAGGTATGTGAAAGGTAGAAGGTTCCTTTGATGCTGGTTGATACATGAGAACATCACAGTCTGAGAAACGTGGTACGGTCTAGTGTCCTTCACCAAGTAGGTGAAAGTGATGGAGAATTAAGTATCAGGTGCTATTTATAAAAATCAAACATGATATGTGCATGTGTCTGTCCTGTATATAACCAGGACAGAAATGTATGCATGTGATTTATACATACATGCAGTATTTGTGCAACATGTATGTCCATATTGAATATCAAAAAGTGAATATTTAAAGCACAAACACTGTGAACAAAATGAAGCACTAACTTGATGCAAGTGGTGTCTGTAAAAATTATTTTAGTAATTTATGTCATTATCACAAGTAACTCTGCGGACTTTATTGGAGTAATGAGTCTAAAAACCACTGTAATGTGTAAAGGTGAGTGTTGGAAATCTCGGGACAGGGTTCTCTGGTTTCCTGAAGGGTTGCTCAGCAGGTTCAGAAAGTCCGAGACCAGAATGCTTATGTCCCTGTGCGGTGCCCTAATTTACGTGGTTTGTCCATCTGTCTTTTTCACTCTGCTGTCTGTTCAGGACAACAGACATGGAATAAACATGAGTGCTCTCTCTGCCTCTGCTCACTCCCTTCACTCCATTTAATAGTTGGTATTCTGTGTTTTTGTACTCATTACAACATAATTACCATGCACTAACCCCCCCACCGCTCTGACCTCTGACCTTTTGCCACTGTGAGGGCCTTTGCCTGTTTCACACAGGCACCTTGCAGGTGAACCTCACCTGGTATGTCCAGTTTGAAGGTAAACTGCTGCTCATTTCCAGGGAGTTTAAATGATTAAAATTTGCTTATTCCAGGTTTTCTGTTCTGGTTCCTCCTTCACAGCTAAAGGTTTACTCAGGAAAAATATTGCAGTTAATTCAAAAACAAATTTTCCCTTAAAGGGTGAAAATTACTTTATGTTTGTACAGTTGGTCTCATTTGAAAACAACAGTTGCCAGTTTAGGGATTTCTTTGTTATTGAGAAGTACTGGAGCGAAATACTTTGTGAGAACTCTGAGTATGAATATTCGACAATATGCATGAGCTGAAAGGAAGACAGCATAGTGGGAAGACATTACATCTAACTTTCTCATTTTCTTGTCAGTGATGCATAACAACCATTAGGTTCTGTAGTCTACCTAATATAACTGGCAGAAAAACAGAAAATCCCTTGTTGGAACACAAGGTCTTTACAGTGCAGAGAATCCAAGTCTAGGAAAACTGGTGGTTTGTGAAACGGTAAAAGAGCCCAGATGGAAAGGTCGTGAACTAAACTGTTGTTGTGCTGTTCCTGCTGGACTGTTCCTGTCCAGCTTTTCCTGTTGGACTGCGAGTGAGAAGGCGATTGTAACCAGTGGTTGATCATCCCTGGAACCTTGGGGGAATGTTTCTCTGTTAGGAAGAGCACGTGGCAGAGATGAAGAGGGGCACCGTCTCGCTTATAAACACAGCACATCTAAAGCTGTCATATGTACTCTGCTTGTTTGTGCGCAACAAGTACGTGATGAACCAAACTGGTCCAGTGGTGTAGGGATGAGAACCTGCACAAACACTTCAGAAGAACATTCAGTTTTACACTTTAAAATTTTCTCTCTCTGTTTTTTTTCCTCTGTATTTTTTCAGTTTTTTATAGATGACCAAAGTGATCCACGAAGAGTGTGCCTGGAGATTTTACATCTAGCTTCACTAGTTCAGCTTGTGTCAGTTATGCACCTCACCTTCCTGGTTCCACCATAAAATACTGTTGATAAATGCTAAATTGGATCTAATGTTCTGTGGCGGGTTGGCGCCCCGCCCTGGGTGTCCCCTGCCCTGGGTGTCCCCCGCCCTGGGTGTCCCCTGCCCTGCGCCCTGTGTGCCCTGGGATGGGCTCCAGGCTTCCCCGCGACCCTCACCAGGAATAAGCGGTTAAGATAATGGATGGATGGATGGATGGATGTTATGCGGCCACGTTTCTTCTCCTGTTGCTTATCGTGTACTTTCTTGTGGCCACCTGAGAATACAAGTTAAATTGGCCCTGTGAAAAGTGGAACATTGTGATTCCTGAAACATTTATGTATAGCAGAAACGTTTCGTGCAGTGAATAACCGAATGCATGCATGTTTGCTTTGGCGTTTCCTTTTTGAGTTTACATTAGCAACATCATGTAACGTTCACTAAACGTTACGCTGAGGCACATTCTCTTGCTAATGTCGGCACTCAGGTGAACATGCGTTCCAGTGGCTCAGGATAGTGTCGTTCACTGTGTGTTTGACCAATTAAACAAAGCAAGGAAACCAGCAAATCACATGCCCCCGCAGGTGGCACTTCAAAGTGCTCTTGGGTGAGGAGGGGTCACTGGGGTTAAGGACACTGTGGACCACACAGGGTCCTCAGATAGCTGCGAAGCGTGGACTGGTATTTCACCTTGATCTTTAATGGGCCAGCTCAGAGTAGTCGGACTGAGTAAATCTGCAGGCTTCCGACGTTTGCATTAACATTTAGAGCTGAAGATCATTTCATTAGTATCTGAGATATTTAGCTGTCTTTAAATATACTGTCAGTTATATATACATATATACACTCATTGGCCGCTTTATTAGGTACACCTGTTCAATTGCTTGGTAACACAAATTGCTAATCAGCCAATCACATGGCAGCAACTCAATGC
>JABJVR010000013.1:3520199-3532852 GCA_025773905.1 Chitala chitala
GCTGACTGTCCTGCTGAGTGTCATGTTGACTGTCCTGCTGATTGTCCTGCTGACTGTCCTGCTCACTGTCATGCTGACTGTCCTGCTGAGTGTCCTGCTGACTGTCCTGCTGATTGTCCTGCTCACTGTCATGCTGACTGTCCTGCTGACTGTCCTGCTGAGTGTCCTGCTGACTGTCCTGCTGATTGTCCTGCTCACTGTCATGCTGACTGTCCTGCTCACTGTCATGCTGAGTGTCCTGCTGAGTGTCATGTTGACTGTCCAGCTGATTGTCCTGCTGACTGTCATGCTCACTGTCCTGCTGACTGTCCTGTTGACTGTCCTGCTGACTGTCCTCCTGTCTGTCCTGCTGTCTTGCTCAATTTCATGTTGACTGACTGTCATACTGACTGTCACCTAAAGATTCTAATGTGAAAGGAATCAACTGTCAGGCAGGATCCAGGGAGGGGGGTGGGTGAAGTCAGGGGATTCTGCACAGGGCTTCTGATTGGTCAGGGGAATAACCTGACAAACCTTGACAGTTTTTGTCACATGAGTTTACCTTGGTTTTTACCATGACTCTGAATTATTACTTATTTCCACTAGCATTACGTGCAGCTCACAGCTGGGGTCCACTGCTTCAGAGCAGCCAGCCATTTCAGCAATGCCTGACCACTGATGTCTGAACACTGGGCCTCAGCGCACTTCTCCCCATTGCTGTAGTGTGCAGATGAACACATGTTACCTTAATGTGAGCTGTGAGCTTCACCTCGGCTCTTCAGCACAACTGGACACCAGTGTAGGGTTTTCCATGTCCCATAATAAGCACTTGTTAAGGCTACAGTGTGAGGACTAAAACTGTGGGTGTGTTGGCTGGGCGGGTTGAACTTATTACTAGATTATAATAGTTTGTGTTCTATGTTACTGCTGTTTTCGCCTATGTTACTGATTTGTTAGGTTCGTCCCACCTTCGCCCACAGGCTGTCAATGACCTGCATGCAAGAGGCCCTTGTGACCCCCCTGCCCCCCTCACTAGACCTCTGTTTCACTCCTTGTTCTGTCAAGGTCAGAACCATGACCCTGTCATATGTGCAGTGTACCTCTGCTCACCTCTGGTCTAAGGAAACAGGCCAAAGTTGACGTGGGCCTGTGCCCAAGCTCCAGCAGCAGTCATGTGACCGTGGGGCAGTCATGTGACCCTTCAGTGACTGAACCACTCAGCCCTTATCTGATTGTGTTGCAGCAAAGGCAGTGTTGACAGCCAGTCCCCGGTTATGAGAACAAGAGCGCTGTTCTTCCAGCCAGCAGATAACTGTGTTAATTTACCTGGCACAGGGAACGCAGCCAGAGAGCAGTCACCCGTACTTTTAATGTCCTTTACTTACCCAGAAATATAGCTGTGTAGCCTTTTTGCTGCCTGGCACATGAGGTGAAATGAAAGCAATCAGGCAGGTTGTGAGTGGTCCAGCACTATCTACTGAGCCTGTGTGTAAAACAAAACCAGAATCAATCTCAACAAATACCTGCAGGCCCAAACACACCAAAGGGGGGAAAAAAAACAACAACAAAGAGTGAGACTGCACAGACACAAGAACGAGGAAGGGAGAAAACGTGAATGCTCACTTACACACACACACACACACGTGTGCGCACACACAGAGGGCGCTCATTTACACACACACACACACACACACACACACACACATACACACACACAGAGGGCGCTCATTTACACACACACACACACACACACACACACAGAGGGAGTTCATTTACATACACACACGCATACATGCATAGACAAACAGAGGGCTCTCATTTATACACATGCGCACACGCACACACAGACACATACACACACACACACTCACGCACGCACATAAACATGCACACAGCAAGAACGTCTAATACAAAAGCCTTGTTTGAAACGTGTACCTCCTGTGATGTTTAAAGTGAAGCACGGGTCCACCCTGCCTCTGTCCCAGTCAGATTACACTCACAAAGGCTTTTGCTCTTAATCTCGCATTAGAAGCAGAAAAGATATTTGCCGCATGGGAACGGAGCTTATGTTCCCCCTCCGGGGAGTCGGGACGGCTGACAGAGATTCGTGAGTCACGAGTGAGGGCTAGGGCAGGGAGGCAGCGCTTATCGTGCAAAGGACTCATTTGGAAAACGCGCTCTCCGCGTGCATTCATACTGCAGATTAGCAAGGCAGATGATCCCGGTAATGCATTAATTACAAACTGTCAGACTCTGTTCAGAGCATGAGGGGTAAAGGTTAAAGGTCCCTTATCAAATATATGTCACACAGCTAACAGGCAAAATTAATGTGAACGAAAGCCCTGCTTAAGTTCATTACAGACTGAAAACAAATAATTTGTAATAACATTTTAACAGAGATTGTGCAGTAATATGGCATTTTTGTACCTTTGTCTGGATGTGCCTTTTCACAGGCAGAGAGCAGGATTCAGCCATTGGGTATCAATGCTTAGATAACCCTGTGCTTCATGACAGTGGCCTTGAAACCTGAAAACTGTTATATTAAGAAGGGTCTTGTAGAGCCTTTCAGCAAGGTGTGGGCCGTGGTCTTCTCACAGCACAACATGTGACTGCTAATGGGTGAAGGCTGGGATGAAAGCTTCAGTGTTACGGCTCAGCTGAAGTGTTACGGCTACTCTTTGTTGCCTGTCAGATGCTTGCTAACAGAATTCATTATCATAACGACCCGACAAAGGTGCAGTTTTAGGAGGCAAGTTTTTTTAAGATCTTATTATGTACACAGTGGGCAAACACTCAAGCGTTGTTTTTTGTTACCTGGGCAACTAATTAGTTGAACCTGTTGGAATGCATCATGACTGGCAGCTAGAATTTCCAGTCACAGATTTCAAAAATGTTTTATTGTTGCTTCATCGGGGTGCTGTTATAGTAAGTTTGGTGCTTCTGGAATGTTGAAAAGCCACAACAGAAGGTTGCCCTGGACAGAAGTCTAGCAATGAAGGGACGTCTGAGTGTGGGGGATGTGCTCTGTCAGCCCTGGCCTGCCTTCAGACACAGCAGCAACAAGGGAATTTACACCGACCGCTGTCTACAATACACCTGTTCTCATGTGGCATTTACACCGACCGCTGTCTACAATGCACCTGTTCTCATGTGGCATTTTTTTTACTTAATTCGAACCACTGCTTCTGTCTTGTGTAAAACAAACATTAGCGCAGTCGATAGATGATCGCTTGTTTATCTGTGCTGACACTCTGTTAGCTGTTTCCACTTGTAGCTGTTTGTGCACTGGGGCTGTTCTTCACTTACCGTGTAAACATCGGTGCCGTCAGATTTGCTTGCTGAGGGGCGGTTCTCCTAAACTCGGAGCAGCGAACAGCCTGTTGCTTATTTTCTGAGGCTTTCGAAATTTGTTCCTGGCCCAGAGTGAACGGAGACAAGCAGGAACAGCATGGATTTGTTACCTGCTAACATGCACGTCACCACTGACGCTCAGCTACGTCCTCGGCTGCTGTTTAATCACGGCCCTGTTCCTTTGCGTAAATAAACCCATTGGGAGTTGATCAGCACTGGCTATCATGAGGATGTCTGGTCAGCTCTGGGGTGAAAATAAGAAAGGGAAGGTGTGCTGTGATTGGAGCCCACACTTTCTGCTGCTGACATGAAGGGGCAACAAGGGACCGGGCCCCACTGACCAGACACCAGGACTCTCTGAGTCCAGCACCAAGCTGCAAGGAGAGCCAGGTCCTCCCTCAGTCTAGCAAGCAGGACAGCTCCACCATTGCCACTGTGACAGTAATTAATAACTGTAGATGCCTGGAAAGGCCAAGATTATGAGCGGAGAGAGGAGCAGGAACACACCTTCCCTTTCAGTCGACATTAGAGGGCCCCAAACAGGCCTCTCTCTGATTGGACTGAGTGTGTCTGCCAAATCAGGGTTAGCTCTTTTACCTGATCCTGTCCTGGGTGTGGTGAGGGGCTCATTCTTACTCTGTGGGCCTTTGAGAGTGAGCTGCGACCACATGCTTTGGAGCCACTCTGGGCATACTTGGAGGAGGCTGTAAGCGTGTTCGGCAACGATGTTCTCATCCCTAGCCAGTGTCTGTGCTGTTGTCCAAGCCTGAAGGATTTCATGACCCAGATTATCATGAACTCGGTACATCCATCTGCACAAACACTTTTATAATTAACAGGAGCTCTAAGCGCTTTGCCTATCTCTGGGATTTGACCAAACAGTGACACCTCTAACGTTTGTGTGTGCGCGTGTGTCTGTCTGTCTGTCTGTCTGTCTGTCATTTAGATTCTTTGCTCCAGAACAAACTCTTACCCAAATGACAAGTTTCAAACTATATTTTCAAATGTTACCACTTGCCTGACCCATTTATGAAAATCAACCCAATTTTTGCAGCTGGAAACTCCCTGAAGTGATTTAGGAACAGAAAAAAAAACCATCACTTAACGGACCACCAGATTGGCCTCTTGGGATTAAAATTTATGACCTTCAGGTTAGAAAAAAAATACGTGAGGAGGTCCTGACCTTCTCTTCTGATGCTTTCATATGAGCCTTTTTTTGCCTGTTTGTTTTGTTCACGTGTCCAGTGTTGATATTTATCGGATAAAATTGCGGAGGCTTGCCTTATCTCTAAGGCCTGTAACGAGCTTTGTCACACTTCAAGATGTTTAATTCTGATGGAGCAATTTCCACCCCTTTCTCTGAACCAATCAATAGTCCCAGTTTAGACTTTCATAGGAAAGATTACAGAGAAATAGCTATTAAAGGCTTACCACTATCAAGTCTTTTATCGCAAAAGCACTTAAGTGTCCTGGCAGTCCGTGGTTAAGATTCTGGACGTAACTTTCTGAGAGGGGGAGGGAGTTATTGAGTTCAGGGAGTCTGCATGCCCTCTCAAGTCTAGAACACAACGAAGAGTTGTGCGTAAAACAGCACCCCAGGTGGGGAGATACAGGAACACAAACTGACATTTTTAACAAGAGTTGGGTTGTCCACACTGCATCGCTGGCATCCCCCGGAAAAGCTCCTGTTCTGTTGACTCTGTTGTCACATGATGGTGAAAGACAGCACAAGCTCAAACACCCCCTCCCCACCATGTCCCCTAAAGGCACTGGGGAACACAGTGGGCGGTCACATGATCCGCTGGTACATAGCTGAGGAGCTGACGCGTGGCATTGCGTGGGATCACAGTGTTTCTCTGTCCTGGAGAGAGTTTAGCCATCGTGCCTTTGAGTGCCACCCAGCGTGGCCCGCACAGCTGAACAGACGCTCATTATGTGAGACACACACACAGGCTGCATGTGCTACTGCTGTTAGCATAATTAAAAACTCACAAAACGCCGGCATCACCTTTCATTAACTTGCACAGTGCTTTCACGCTGGGGGGAGGGCGGGTGGGGCAGACATGAGTAGCATAAATTGTTATAGCCTGGCAAAGCCTCATTCATCTTTTAAATTGATTTTCATTTTTAGTGTTTTAAAACTAAAAGCAGAGATGTGTGTCTAACTGAAACGAAGGCAGAATGGAGACTGTTCTGTTGGCAAACGTCCCTATGGTGGCTTTAGACAGGCTGCTTCACAGAGCGAGGAAAGTTTAACAGCAGGATGGGCATAACAAGTCTGTCCCCAACCTCCCTGCCCCACATTGGAGGGCAGCCCACATTCAGTTTGACAGCATGTGCAGATGTAAACAGCAAAGGGATAGTACAAACAAGACTGGGGGGGGAGGCATGTTTTCAGTACAGCAGCCTTATCTGCTCATTCATAAGCACCATGGGGGGCCAGATACCACCCCCTCCACAAACACACATACACACACCCCTTTTGGTGCCTACAAGCAGGAGCATTCCAGCACATATGAGGGGCACAAGAAGGGTGATGATTAAGCCATGTTTGCGTGTGAAAACATGTCATCGCCTTTGCACACCTGTGTAAACACAGTTTGCGGAGTGACACTCTGCTCTGCACCATTCTGACATGATTCCACTTGGGAATAAAAAAAACAAGTGTTTGGTTGCTTGCATTTAGTGTAGGTGGGGGAAAAAGCAAAAATACTCTTGATAAAAAAATTCTTTTGGAAAGCTTCATGAAATGAAAGAATGCATGTACAAAGACCTTGAAAGGGTTTTAAGTGTTGTGATCCCTGGCACTGGGGATTTCATGCCATCTTTGCCATGTCTGTGCTGCAGTCGCTCTGACATTTCTCTTCCTGCTTTGTCGTGAACCCCCTACCTTGTTTCCAGGGGAATCTTTTTGTTTAGGAACCTGTGACAAGCCCTGAGAACGCAGGGTACGTTCTGCGGCCAACACTAGGTCCATAGGTACCCCCAGCAGGACAAAAATACCATCAGATGGCCAGGTGGGTCTGGGTGTGGGGGTGTTTGTGGACGATATGAGCAGGTGAAGGGTGGTGCTGCGGGGCACGACAGACCTCAGATGTGCAATAAAACCATGTGGGTAAGAATCGCAAACTGATTTCCTGCATGTGCAGGAGATCACTTGGCAACAGTTTGTCATTGTGACACGTCCGCTACCGTGATGATGACTGTCAGCTGGTGTCGGTGGCTTGCTAATGGAGAAGGGTAGCTGAAGACCACGGAGGATTACCGGATGAGACAAGATGTCCGACTCTAACGACCTGCGGGGCTGTACTCCGTTATCTGTAGCAAAACACACGCCGCTTACTTGTGTGATTGGAAAATCTCCATCAGAGATAAAGTATGATCATTCAGCTGACGCTTCTGAATAAATGTGCAATCTTTGTGTCTGTTTACTTGCTTGGGTATTTCAGATGAGCTGTTTTTGTTAAATGCTTTGCTGTGTGTAGCACCTGATGGACCCTGGCCCCACAGACATCTGGTTAAAAGCCCATTACCGCTCATGCTGAAACGTTGTCAATACGTTGTGTTGTAACCATATATATTACGTAATCTCTTTCCCTATTCTAGACATTTAGAAAGTCAGGAATGCATGTAGTCGCACACTGTCAGGATATCTCAAAAACCTTTACTGTAATGTTCATGTTGACTGAAATCTTCATAACTGCTTTTTAAATAGAAGCCTCCAATCAGCCTTGCAAACGGACACTTGTTAACAAATCGCCTGTCTGGCATATGAAGAACTGATCAGGAAATTAGAAGTTGTTAGTCTGCTATGAAACATCTGCCAGATTAATTGCGTTAGTGACATCACAAACGTTTGCGGATGCGTTCTATGCTTTGCCGGCTCATCCCAGTCCGCGTGATACGCTCTTGTGGGAGATATGCTCTTTATTGAATCGTTTTTCCAAACGGGAAACGATAATTACAAGAAGCACATTACACAAGTGCTGCTTCATGACTTTGAGAGAGCAGAGCCTCCTGTAAAAGACGGCTGGCGAGCTCCTAATCTGTTTCCTGGGGAATCCAGAGGCCCGGCATGGTGAGGATTACTGTTCCTTCAGACTTCACCTCCCCAGGGCGTGCATCGCTCCAAATCGCTGCTGCTGTTTACGTTGGCATTTTTGTTCTGCGTTTATGTGTTTGCTCTTGGGTGCACAGCCTCTGTGAGGAATTGCACACAGCAAATTTGTCCATTGCACAGTTGCTATTTTCCGTATCTCTTAAAGAATTAAAAAATTGTCGGCATATATTCACAGACTCATAGAGCTCTCCTGCAGAGCTCACAGACCTGTCCTGCAGAGCTCACAGACCTGTCCTGCGAAGCTCACAGAGCTCTCCTGCAGAGCTCACAGACCTCTCCTGCAGAGCTCACAGACCTGTCCTGCGAAGCTCACAGACTTCTCCTGCAGAGCTCTGAGACCTCTCATGCAGGGCTCACAGACCTATCGTACAGAGCTCACAGACCTGTCCTGCAAAGCTCACAGTGCGGTCCACAAGGTCGCAGCGTGCCAGGGACTGTTAACCATGGCAGAGACAGTGAGGTAACAGACGGCCTGCTTTTTTATTGCAGCCTCGTCGACATGGTGCTTTGCTCCTTTATGTTTTTGGAGTCTGCGTGCAGGCCTAAAAAGGCAGACGGCTTGATTTATGTGCAGCTCTGGTCCTGTAAATCAGCACAGAAGCCGAACATCTCCACATATTGAGTCAACCAACAGCAGCTCCAAAAAATACAACTTTCCACATTAAATTTTTTTAAGAATGATTTTCTTTGGAAAAGAACATTGTGCTGGATGTATTTGCAGCAGTAGAAAAGAGCCGCATTAGCTGAAAATGACAATTCAGCTGTAATATTGCCTTGGCATCCAGGGTCAAGAGCGCGGCCGTAGGCCAGAGGGGTGCTGTGATGATAACAGTTAAGACAAGAAAGCGCTGCGGCAGCGAAGGGGCAGCTCTGGCGCTGCTAACAGCTGCGTTGTGATGTCATCATTATTGGACGTGACATGAGTTGCCAGATAAAATGAAGCAGCTTCTGCAGAGTGGTGTTAGGATGGCGGTTTGAGAACTGACTCTGTCTCTGAGCGGAACATACATCTGCACGTATTGCGCTGAAGTCATTGTAAGAGTTGTGCTGGCACTGTGTTAAGCAAACAGTTTGGTATCATTATGCAACATAAAAGACAAGGATAACTACAAACAATGGCAATAATTGTACAATATCACCTTTTGTATCCTGCCTGCCAACACAAAAATTATCAGTTGTAAAAAAGAACAATAAGATGCGTTTTGGTTGATAACATTTCTGCTTATCTTTCAGCTGCGCTAGTTAGCCTAGGAACTTAACGGCTTCCAGTTTAACCAATGCACCTGAGGTGCAATCACTATACAAACCTTCTAAGGACGACTTTAGCCCTGTTCATTTACCAAGATGACCTTTATCGTTCTTTTGGAAGTTCAGCAACCTTCAAATTCAGATATCATGAGTGGAGCTGACAGGTTTTTTCAGTCATGGTCCAGAGGAGACATAAGAATGGTGATATAACTTATATCTCGAGGTATATGTCATAAGGCCGTGTAAAATAAAAATGCAATATTTTTAAAGGCTTTTCCCAGCAACCTGTTGCCATGTGAATGTGAATGTATAATAAAACAATAATAAAAAAAAGTGGTAGCCTGAGTGATGGACGCCAAACTGCTAAGACCTCAGTGTGTGAATAGCCAGCCAGCTAATCGCTCTGTTGGCCACAATTGTCTCCAGGTTCTCTTGTAGCATCTTAGTTAACCCTCCTTGGTGGTTTGGAGCAGCTGGTTGCTAGTAACACAGAAGCTTGTAGTGTGTGTGAGGTCGACCAAATGAAGCTCCAAAGGAGAAGGCCCGAAGAGGGGGTCACGCACAGCAGGGTCTGTCAGGCCTGAGAGAAGCAGAGCGTGAAGACAAGGGCCCTGTCTGCGCCCAATTGCGGTTCCTGTTTATTCACGTGAGCTGGTGGCTGATGCATGTGAAAGCAAGTTTGTCTGTGGTTCTGTCTGCCGTACGGATGGGTGTGCCGAGCCATGGGAGTGCTACACTAATGCGCTCCTGTTTTTAATAATCAAATGTCCCCTCCCGCATCGAGAGGCACCGTGGCACTGTGTCAAAGCAAGGCTGCAAGTGGGAAGGGGGCAGACATGCAGCCATAAAATTCAAGTGCCAAAATTAAGCAACATTCACTTCACATTCATCTGGGTTGTAATGTGTTGTGTAAGTGTATCGCTCTGGGTTTGCTAGTAAGTAACATAGCTTATGTTTTCTCACTGACGTGGCTTGTTGTGTCCTAGATGTCTCCACGGTAACACTGTCAGTGAGCTCGCGAGGGATACAAAGACCTCCTCACATTTCAAGGCTGGAGGTGAATTTGGGAATCCTTTAGATGTACCTGCATGAGGAACACTCTTTAGCACACAGACAAATCACTTATCCATGAGGGACTGGAGGCAGAGAGGACAGAGATGTGAATGGGGCGGTTGGTACTGACAGGCAGGGCAGCTCATGATGTTGACCAATTAGTACAAGGCTCTAGTTTTTGGATGCAAAGTATCTTCCAAGCCATACCTCCCCCAGGCAATGATGCCCTTTATAAGCCTTCACACACTTGGCAGCTGAACCACCTCTCTCGATTCAGATAATAAACCAATTATAAATACACCAGTGACAAATGCAACTCGAGGCAGTTGATTTGACCTCCCTGACCTCAGTACACAGATTCTCTGGTTAGTGGTTTCCATGATGTGTTACACACCGCAACTGATGGCTGCTATCCTCCTCGTCTTAGAGGCCTGGCTGATGGACCTTTAACAGACCGTCTGCTATCCTCCTCGTGTTAGAGGCCTGGCTGATGGACCTTTGACAGACTGTCTGCTATCCTCCTCATCTTAGAGGCTGGCTGGTGGACCTTTGAAGTACCTCCCTTTGACTTTCTGGTGCTTAACAACCATGACTTGTGGGGTCTTTGTGATGCTAAATGCAGTATGAAAAAGAAAGCTCTTGAAAATGCACTGCCTGCAGCTCTGGAGCTTATTGAATGACTCGAGTGGAATATCCACCATGTTGAGGTAGGCCCCCAGGGAATCCAGCTTGACTGGAGACACTCCAGTTTTAAGTGTGTACTAGTACAAAGCATGGACATTGCAGCAGGTCAGGCACCCAGGACGCTTTGCCCAGGTGCAAAGTGAGTGTGGCGATCCTTGCTGCCATTTCTGCACACTGTGTCATTTGCAGATTGGAGATGGAAGCACACGGTGGTAGAACAAATTGGCTTAGTTCCACTGGGAAGGAAGGGCAATTGGCAGCATTCATCTGGGGCTTCAATAGCCGGTCAGGCATCTGTCAATTATGCCCTGCCAGCAGAAGTGGTCACCTTGTTCCTCCAATCAGGATGGAGCCCTCCTCCATGGTGCTCACTGATTGGCCAGTGTGACGAGTGAGTGGTGTAAGTGGGTGCATGAGCTGGAGGAGCTCATGTCAGTTGCCTTTTGCTTTTTGGCAGACATACACAGACATGCACAGGGGATTAAGTTGCAGGGAAGGGGTCAATGGCACAGAGGCTTGGCAGCACACTCCAAGTCCTGCACTGTAGAGACCATCGGCATCCCTTTGAACTGATGTGTCGCCAGCTACAAACTGCTGGAGAAGACTGTTGTTAGCCAAAGTATTGTAGAAAGTCAGACACAGAACATTATGAGAGATTTACAGAGTCACAGAGGAATACTGAGTCACAGAACATTAGGGGAGTTTAACAGAGTCACAGAGCATCACAGAGTCACAGAACATCATGGGAGTTTAACAGAGTCACACTACCTATGTGCATCTCCCAGTCCTCGGCTGGTCAAAAGAGGCATTAGGATTGTCGTCGTGGCTACAACCCTTTCATAGTGTGAAGGGTGTCCCGCTACAAAGGCCTCCTTCAGCATTGTGTGAAACTGCTGATCTTGTGGCGAAATTATCCAAGTTAATTAACAGTTCATTAAGCTTTGTTTTGGTTACGGCAGACTACAACTTTGGAATTCTCCCAAACGATAAGGGTGTTTTGTTCACACTGCAGATCTTTACGGTGTGTCCTGCAGGAGATATAACAGACCAGCACACGCGGGCTGTCCTGGGAAATAATATCACAGAAAAAGCTCTGTTTTGTAGTGAAACGAGCTAAAAAATACTGCCTGCAATACTGTAGTATCATAAGGATTGAAGTACAGGGTATAACTTAATATTCATGAGGGAAAATCATGTTTGGGAAAAAGGTAATTTGCATGTCAGAATGTAAGTTTAATCGGGACTTTAAATGAGGTTACTTGATATTGGACAAGTCTGCAAATCCGGTTTCCTAGCAATCTAATATGAAAACCATGCAGACTTAAAATAGCCAACAGAGAGCCAATCATAATGCTTTATTTTGAGAATGTAATTTTCTCATGCCTTGGCAGTAATTAACCTCAGTACAAAAAGGTATTGGAACACTACAGACACAATTCCAGCTGTAGTTTGTTAAAGGACTGTCTGTGTGATAGGAAGGTGAAAAAAGGAGCTCGTTTCAGCTGTGTGCGTTTCTCCCGGTCCCTGCTCGTGATCTGTCTGTCCCCTTTATTTAAAACTGCTGCTGCTTCATTTCAGCAGAATTGAGTTTTCTTCAGAACTTGTTCACCCATTTTGTTTAAGACCTCGCCTTTGGTGAGGTTAGGCTCATTGGTGACCATAGCAGACATGTTCCAAAAGCACGTGGGCGCACACACACACACACACACACACGCATACACACACACACACGCATACACACACACGCACACACACACACGCACACACACACATACACACACACACACACATACACACACACACACACACACACAGAGAGTTACACATCACTGTAAAAACCCAAGAAGCCTTTTTACTGGTTTTCTCTCTAACTTGTACGAACAAGAAACTGTCTCAAAGTGCTCATGTATAAACAAAGAAATGTTCCCTGAATGTTACCAATTTGGCAAGCAGCACCAAAGTGTTATTTCTGTGGTACTTTGCCAAAAATGTCACTTATGTGAAGTGTTTTTATGTTATATATGTTCTAAATATAGTTTTTCTGGCTTCAAACGTGCAGAGCTGAACAATACAGTCCCTCCTTTTTATGGCCACAGAACAGAGGAGCACAACGTCCTCTCTGCCTTGGGTTAGAGACGGGGCACAGAACAGAGGAGCACAACGTCCTCTCTGCCTTGGGTTAGAGACGGGCCACAGAACAGAGGAGCACAACGTCCTC
>JABJVR010000013.1:3534328-3550251 GCA_025773905.1 Chitala chitala
GGCCACAGAACAGAGGAGCACAACGTCGTCTCTGCCTTGGGTTAGAGACGGGCCACAGAACAGAGGAGCACAACGTCGTCTCTGCCTTGGGTTAGAGTCAGGCCACAGTCTTGAGAACCGCTGAGCTTGTAAATAGGTCAATATGATATGAATGGTTCCTCATGAGTCTTTTCTCCGCCTTCGTGCTGGGCCTTTTCGCAAAAATTGAGAAGTTAGGCTTAGTGACAGCAGGGACAGGAAGTGACACATCATTTGCCCCTGCAATTCCATAGTGGCAGACGAGGGGTGGGACGGTTCTGCATTCCTCTTTCCCATTTCAATAATTCCTCTTTCCCCGCTGTGTATGTTAACGTGGGCCAGGTCACAGCACCATTTTTCTGTCCAGACTTGATGGTGGATTTAATGTGTGACTTTACTTTCCTTCTGTTCCAGCAGACCTTAAACTGCTGAGTTATGCTTTTGTCGAGGTACTTACCATTAACTGCTAATGATCAACATCCAAAATTTATAAACGGAAACAAAGGTCACTTTAATTGCTTTGTTTTAGAGAGTCTGTTTTCATCACTAAATGCATATACCTTAATGGACATTCTCTGTTAGAGTGTTTCTAATGAGCATTCCTAAGTGCATGCCTGTCTCACATGTGTGTGCGTGTGTGTGTACACACACTAGGGGACACCGTGTTGTCCATTCCTGGCACTGTCAGAGAAAACCCAAATGCCAGGCAGATGGCTGGCATGTGATGCTGATAAAGAATGCATGTGCACTCAGGCAGTACACCTCACTTTATATAGGGACACACATGTACTCCGGGACACACGTACTCAAGGACACACATGCTCTACCTCTCTCTCTCTCTGTCGCTCTCACACACACACACACACACACACACACACACACACATGCACAAATACTTTCAGAGACACCTACCATCTGAAACAGGCAACAAAGCACTGATACAAAAATCCCAGCACTCTGACAAACAAGTGGACATAACGATGATTAACATTAATGTTTAATGAGAATTGATGAGCAGCATGACCAGCAACACACGCAGAGTGGGATAGCACCAGTGAGAAACACTGCTGATCTCTGAGCAGCAGAACACACGGGGAGGTAAATCACCAGTGAGAAACACTGCTGATCACTGAGCAGCAGCACAGATGGGGTGGTAAATCACCAGTGAGAAACATTGCTGATCTCTGAGCAGCAGAACACATGGGGAGGTAAATCACCAGTGAGAAACACTGCTGATCTCTGAACAGCAGCACAGATGGGGTGGTAAATCACCAGTGAGAGAAACACTGCTGATCTCTGAGCAGCAGAACACACAGGGTGGTAAATCACCAGTGAGAAACACTGCTGATCTCTGAGCAGCAGAACACACGGGGTGGTAAATCACCAGTGAGAAACACTGCTGATCTCTGAGCAGCAGCGTGCATTGATTGAGACACAGAAACAGAAAAACTTTGATGCAAAAGCCCCACAAGACAGAATATTTTAATTAATGTGCCTTTATAATTTTTTTTTTGAGTACTGGGTCAAAGTACTAAAATCCTGTTAGCATTTTATATAACGAAGAAATAGCCTTTAGTCTTAAATGAAAGATTAAGTCTAGATGACCGTGTCCTTCTTGTTATTTCTCCTCAGATGCATTCTGATCATTTGCGTCCTCTTCCTCTCACCTGGTGTGCTCATGTACACTTTATTTGGAAAGGTGAGGGCATTTGTTCTGCTTGAACTTTTCCCGAGCGCACAAAGAATAAAGACCTTGTGTGTGTGTGGTGGCGGTGATCTATGATGTTGTAGTATGAAGAGTGTTAGCCAGTCTGGCTAAAATCTCACACAAACATGTGCGAACTGTAGAAGGCCTTCTTCTTCATGCCATCTGCTCCTCACCCCACAGATGATTTAGGAATGATTTCCTATGTTGGTAGATAGTAATAAAAACAAGCTTAATTCACAGAAGGGTAATTAATTGCTGCACACTTACCAGGAGCAATAAAAATGCTATTAACTAAATATCTCTGTCATTAACCTAGCTCTGCTAATATGGGGGTTCAGCAAGACTTGGTAAACAGAAGCAAGAGAGGCCAATGCCAGGGAAAGACGCACTGTAATTGGCTGTCGTTAATTACATCACTGGAGACCACAGGCCCGCTCACACTAAACTGAAGAGCTACCGTCAGCGTATGCCACCCACAAACCTCTGCGGCGTTTCCACGGTGGCAGTTTATCATTTAACACCACCGCATATTGCCAGGTGAACCGTGCACTGTGAGATCAGGGTCGTTATTAAATCTTGGACTTCATTTAATGTTGGAGTTGGTTCAGAATGCAATTTCACCGTAGAAGCACAGTGTGTATCCTTTTCCTCCTGCCGAAAGTGACACCATCTTCAGTCATTCACTGTGTAGTTTACCATAAGTCAGTGCCCACAAATGTTCATGTTTAAAGGGCCATGTGAAACCCCACTCCATTATGGACATAAAAAATACAGGACCGAGGAATTTTACAGGAATATGTGTCTTTGTTCTTCTTTTAAGAGACACTAAGATCAGCTTGTCGTAAGGACGAAACATGAAGATTCGGGAGAGGCACCTTCAGGGTCAGAACAAGATAAAATCACACGAGGTTAAATATTAACTGAGCAGCCGCCATGTTGAAAGGCAGGCCTTATGCTCACAAGGCGCTGTTCAGGCTGGGCAAACAGGTTTGTGTTTGCTGGAGATGTGAGGGCCAGATTACTACCCTGCCCACAAAGAACTGCTCTGAAGGAAACTTTTTGGTGCAAAACCACGATAATGTCAGATGGAGAAAACCACATGAAGAAGCGCTGAATCCACAGAGTGGAGCTACATTGCGAAAGATATTCCAACAGATAAAGTGTCTTCTTTTTCCAAATGTAAATGGAACACAGGCTCACATGTGTTCTCATAAGTCTTGTTTTTCCATTGTGTCAGAGCATAACATCATTATTTCCATAAACGTAATGCTGCAATTCACAAGACACCTTTGAGGATAACAAATGTATTATTTCTGCGTTGTGCGGACTAATTTGGTTCCTCTGGTTCAGTGGATGTGTTTGTCCTGAACACAGTAACCCCCCAGTTTGCTCTATATTCCCCTGGTTGAATCGAGCATTTGCAACCAACCTCTCAGGCCATCAGAAGCTAACAAACTCAAAAGCACATTTTAATATTGAATAACAATGACGAAAGTGATTGTTAATGTGGGTGGAGCTGAATGAGAAGCCCCTTCTCCTGAACATCATCACGGCACCATTTCTCTCCCGCTCTGTCTAGTGTATACAAAACAGCCCCAAGACCGTGAAATCGATGTGATGAAAAACAACTGGGATATTTCTATGAGCCATTTGCTTTGCTATTATGGTGTGCGTCTCTGCCTCAGCGTGATGCTGGCACCGCACTGAGATGGGGAACACACAGCAAATTACCCAGCCACTATCGTGGGTTATCAGCAATCGGACACCCCCCAGCAACCCCGACACCCGGACTCCAGAAAAGTTTTCGGTCTGCAGCAAATGCTGGTCCATTATGACGTGAGTGGAAGGACTGCTTCATTCAAAAGCCCTGAGTGAAATAAAAGAGGTCTGTAGACATTCGACCATGCGAGTTAGCCGGTAGCACTTCGGCCAGACGCCAAGGAGATGCCACAGTGTCTTCTGCAGCTGTCACCAACATCAACAAAAGCTGATTGGTTATTCTGTGCCCTCTCACCTGCTCTGTACCAATGAGCACCAACGTTGCTGTGTAGAGTTTTGTGGACTTTACAGAAGCTGGGGGGGGGCTGCATGCACTGTTTCAGGGGATGGTGTGAATGAAACCCAAGGGACACAGCCTAACACGACTCCGCCCCCCCTTCACGGAGACCTGCAGCATCCTTGAAGGTGTGGGCATTGGGTGGGGGGGGGGGGCTTGCCTGCCGAGTTCAACCTCTGCCAACCTTGTCTGAGCGTGCAGAGCAGTGAGGGGGGGCTCGCCTCTTGCTGGGACACCTCCAGCAGCCACATGCCATTTTTCCTGATGTACCGACAATTTGCCAATTACTCCCTAATTACTCTCATCATCTGGCTGAGGGTGCTTGTAGCCACTGCTGATTAATCCAGTTTACTGTGCTGACAAGAATTCCAGTGGTCACAGTGAGTTTGTGGGGGGGTTCGGCAGGGCGGGGGGATATGCAGCAGCTGATTGCAATTCCATGGCGGAAGTACGAGGACACCCAGGAGAGGGGCTGCTGTGATGTTGTAATCAACAAGACAGCACATACCCCCCACTCCGGCTGTTGCTGTGCTAAATGTTTGGGTGGCCTGCCGCCATTCGATGGGTAAAACTGAATCAGGGTGGGGGAAACAGGACAGTTTTCATACATCACGCAGCGCGCAGATGGAAGCAGGGCTGTGACAAATGGCCCAGGCAAATGACCAGCCATTGTGAGGATTTTGCGGTAGAGCAGACTGAATGCACATTTATTTTCTCACCAAATACAATCTGTAAAGCAAGCGAGAGGGCTTTGGAATGCAGAAGACAGCTGGTTATTATGAACACTTTTGTGAAAATTAACAACGATGACCAAAATAAAATCCTGTTTATAAAAGTACTCTATAATCAGTCCTGAGCTGAAAAAGATTCAAGCTAAAATAAAAAATCCTTCAACAGCAGAAACAGAGAACAGGGAAACAACATTGTCTTTAAGAAGAAGACGCAGAAACACCTGTGTGGGGGAATGAGAACTGTGTGCGTGTATGTCACCCGCTCTGTAGTCAACGAGCCCACTCACCTGTCCTGAGACACCAACTCCAGTGCAGCATCCTGAGGCTCTCCTCCTGAGGCTCTCCTACTGAGTCACTCCTCCTCAGGCTCTCCTCCTGAGTCACTACTCCTGAGGCTGTCCTCCTTAGGCTTGCCTCCTGAGGCACTCCTCCTGAGGTTCGCCTCTTGAGTCACTTCTCCTGAGGCACTCCTCCTGAGGCACTCCTCTTCAGGCTCACCTCCTGAGGCACTCCTCCTGAGGCACTCCTCTTGAGGCACTTCTCCTGAGGTTTGCCTCCTGAGTCACTTCTCCTGAATCACTCCTCCTGAGGCACTCCTTTTGTCCATTCTTGTCCTCCTCAAGCTCTTCCCTCCTTTGTTCCTCTTTTCCTTCTCTGGCCTTGCTTGGGCGGCGAGTGCCCATGGTTCCTTCCTGCTCTTCCTTTACTTCCAGCCCTGCGTAGCACTCTTCGCTGACGATATGAGTGCGCTCTCTCGAGGGTTTAGGAGTGATGATACAATGATTTTTGTGACTGCGTAAGGGTTTTCACTTAGCCACTCTCGAGAAGATGAAAGACGATGAAAAAACAAGGATTCTTTCACTTTTTGTGATAATTAGCCAGCGTCCGCAAATTGCATGTGTGGTGCTTTTACGGATGTCGTATGGAAGCAGGCTGGGATTGTAATTTCACCTGAGCGGGTGTGACTCTCTGTGATTTTAGC
Source organism: Chitala chitala (assembly GCA_025773905.1). NCBI lineage: Eukaryota > Metazoa > Chordata > Actinopteri > Osteoglossiformes > Notopteridae > Chitala > Chitala chitala. Next base: position 3,539,824 of record JABJVR010000013.1, read on the forward strand.
GTGACGCTTCAGAAGGCAAGTGGTATTGCTTCTGACCTAAATTCTCTCACAGCAAACACAGCTGAGGCAGAGACAGGTCAGGCTTGCAGCATGCTGCTGTCACTCCTGCTAAAGACTGTTTCACTGCACCCAGGCAACACACTTTCATTTATCTGTCTTACCTCACTTGCAATTAGGCTAAAAGGACTCATTTGCCCTCGTGCTGCTGTAAGTGCTTGTATTTGCTTTTTCTGACTGTTTGAACAGTACAACAGGCTGCAGTCGTAATCACATTTCCAAACAAATTCCTGTCGTTTACATTAGCTACAAGTTATGTAATCCTTTTATATGTTCTCATGTTTGTTGTTATGGAGTTGCTGCCCAATCAGAGGATCCTTATTGGACCTGAAGAGGCAGCGGCACCACGAGGTGTTAGAACCACTGATAGTCACGGCCCATTTGCTTTAAGGTCTCTGTTCCGTCTGTGGGAAGGCCTCCCTGTTGTTCTCTAATAAAAGCAGTCCAAATGTTACAGTAATTGCAAATAAACAACAGTGACAGTTTGAGTTGCAGCGAATCCCAGTAACTGTGCTGGCTCGGAGCTACGCCGTAGACAGCCTGTCACTGTAAAAGGGGCGCCTGGCTTCGGCTGTTGTTTCACACTCTCGCACGTGACACAGCTGTTCAGCAAAGCTCTGCTGTCAGAGTCATGCTCTCTGCTAGGTCTGGCTCACTGTACACCTCTTTCTCCAGATATGAGGTGCCCTGCTCAAAAGGGTTGACGGGTAGCGGTTGTCTTACTGGACCGTCCCATATGTGTGTGTGAGTGTCCAGCTGTAAGCCCATGGTAATTACCATAATCAATGCTGTTCAGTGGCACAGGAGGGTGTTTCATCCACAACCATTTTAACGGTTTAACGCTGAATATCACTTACTGAACTAGGGTCGATTTCAGACAGCCAGGTTAACAGTCGCCACTTTGAGTGTGTCCTGTGTGTTGCTGTAGGCACCAGGGAGGACTCACAGTTTTCACAAAGGTCTGGTGAGATTAGACTTGGTGAGGTCGTTAGGGTGCTATGTTATTCCTAATGTCATTCACGTAATAAAGATAACAGAGGTGTGTGGGGAGGGGTCTCGGTAATTGTGGCGTGGCCACCCCCTGGCTACACCGCTGCAGGTATCAGCTCTTGGCTGTAGTTGCGGTACTTTTTGCCCCCGCTCTGGTGCAGCCGACATGTCCCACACAGCTGAACTTGGACCGCCCCAGACTCTGATGTAAAGCACGCTAATTTGAGTGCTGCCGTCCCCGCGGTGAGAAGCCACTCCACTCAGACTCTTGGATGACGACGCCGAGCGTGCCGACAGGGCAGCGGAGGGTGTACGTGGGGCGGTGTACGTGCCTACGTGCTGGAGGGCCTTTCTAGAGAGCCCTTGTATCCACAGCATGGCCCCATTAGTCTGCGGTTTCAGAGTGTTTCTCTTCTCTTTTTGAACGTGTGTATATTTTTAAATTTGAACTCACACTTGATATTCACGTGGATTTCCTGGAAACCCCCAATCATTCACAGTGTTGCTTACCATTTGGAGCCACCACTTACATTTTACCGTATAAGGGAAATAACCAGTAGGCCAACACACTCAAGATGTTTAACTGCAAAATCAGATGAGAGCGATTTTTAGTAAGATTGATCTTGGTCTCCAATAGCATGTTGAAAACTGCCAGAAACGGAATACTTCCTGAAAGCCGCTTCTGTTTAAAGACACCCTATTTTGTTTGTTGGACAAAACAAATTTGACGCCTCCTTCGTAGCGTTTGCTCGATGTTCGATTATCAGTGCAGTGTTTTGATTAAACATCTTTTAAGTGTATGAAATTGTTGCCAACTATATTAAAGTAGACATCATCCACTTAGCAGGTCTGTCGGAGACAAGAACAGAGAAGTGCATAACTCCCTGCTCTGCATAAAAATCACTGAGTACGAGGAGAGGTGTGTGGGGACCGCTGGGGTCCCACGTCTTTGGTGCACTGGATGGGGTCCCACGTCTTTGGTGCACTGGATGGGGTCCCACGTCTTTGGTGTACTGTGTTTGAATATTTGTGATCAATATGCAAGGTCAGCTTCTCAGCACTCGGGGAAAACCGGTCGTGCGTCAGTAACCGCTCACATTCACAGGAGTTGTCATTTTCAATACAAACAATTCAATTATCTGCTGATTTTGTTTCTGTTATCTTAATCTGATATAAAGGAACAATCTGATAAGGGCTTAGAGGCAACTTGCTGGAGTTGCTTTGGATGGTGTTGGGGAGGCAGGGAGAGGTAGGTGTGGACAGCCCAGGTATTCTGCTGGAAAACCTGTTTTTACTCACTTGAGATTTGGTGAAAATGCTATTGCAGCACGACCGCTGCCTTCACGCCGGGGAGGAGATGTGCACTGGGCCCCTGTAATGCCCTCGGACCGTCACGTGGTCTGACTAAAGTCCGTGAGCTCTCAGCACTGATAAACGTGTCTTCCTCAACAAGATGATAACCAGTGATACCATTATTGTTAGCTTCACAAATTAAATTCTGTTTTCTATTGCTCTTTTAGAGGTCTCTGCGCAATTAAACATTTAATTAGACTTCCGTCGTTTACTAATTTTAGGAAGGCATGCTCAGATGATCTTAATAGACTGTACCAAAAATGTAACGTGGCTCGTCTGTAATTGACTGAATCGGTGGAAGTAAAAAAGAAAAGTTTTTAAACAAGATGCGAGATGGGTTCAGCAGACACGCGTCCCCTTCAATTGGAATAATTAATTAGAACCTGAGGTGGAGCAAACTTTGTAAACGTGTGCATGCATTGATTCAGACCCAAAATGTGTACCAGTGCATTTAACTGGCACGTCCTACAAGGTGGCACATCACGCTGTGTGCCACCATAAATACCCCTCGGATCAGACGAACTGTTTTACTGTAAAGGCTCCGCTGCACGACGCATTTGGGTGTATCGGTACACTAAATTCGACACAACATAATTAAGTAAAAACAAAATGGATACTCGGCGGGTGTTTGTGACACTGACAGTCAGTGTTTTGGTGTCCAGGCAGGCGCTTGGCTTTGTTTTTCCCTGTTTGTTCAGTAGATCGGTTAACACGGGCCACCGGGGAAATACATTGTGCGTCTTTATAATTATGGAGAACTAAATGTCTCAACACTTTCTTGACGTTTTCAATACTTTATTGCAGTGATGTTTGCGTGAAAGGAACGCGCAGGTATAGTGCCAGTGCACAGCCCTGTCCACCGGGGCACGTTTTAAAAATAAAACTGTTTTAATGAATCCAGTTCACATTATGAAGGAATATGCCCTATAAAGTCTGTAGTGTGAGGGACATAAATAAGGGACAGATCCCGGCTAATCACTTAACACACTGCTTTAAGGCGTGACTTTAAAACTGCTTCATGTTGTGTAAACAGTTGTTCCGTTATCAGTTAAGCAAAACTAATTTGGTTTTGGGCACAAAGCGCTGAACAAGCAGCGCCCCTATAACCGCACACCGTTCCCAGGAAAGGAGTTAGAGCTGCACCCACTTTTCCCCGAACGGTAACGGGCCAGATAAATGGCATATGTACCCATGTTTGACACACCAATTTCATCCTTGAGAGCAATTTATAAAAGAAAATAGAAACGTATTGTACGTATGGAAATTCGCTTACGGGCAGCGGTTATTTCCAAGCGCACTGTGCATGTTTAGGAGACACTTCTCACCCAGCCCAACATCGGTGCCCCATGCACGTCCCAAATTAATTTAATGCGGACGATTTTAAAGCCCGAAAACGTAATAGTTAAGGAGATTTACTATGCGATGGCCAGACCCCGCCTGTTCGTCCGTGCGTCATTGGAGAGTAGTGTGGGGGGGAGCTTGAGGGAGTTACCCCCCTGCCTACTTTTAATAGCTTTGTCATGTGATGGCAAGCGGTTGTAAGACAGGTGCCCGCAGTTGATTCTCAGTAAGGGGGACGGTCCCTGCGTGAGAGCCAGTGGATTTCTCCTGCACGGCCGAGAGTGTGGGAGCGTCACTCAGCGCCTGGATGGCGTGGGACAGGTGCAGCCAGGACTCGGTGTGGACGGGGCTGGAGGTGAGCGGCGCGCGCAACTCCACCAACACCGCTGTCGGGGTTCGGCACGCGCATCTCCACCAACACCGCTGTCGGGGTTCGGCACGCGCGTCTCTACCAACACTGCTGTCGGGGTTCGGGACGGTTTAGCGACGATGCACCTGGGAGAGCTGCGAGAACAAACAGTGGCGATCTGTGCGTTTGTCCCAGCAGTGTTGTAGACCCTGCAAAAATAGCGTAGGAATACAAAAGATCGGGTGAAAGTAATACGATATATATCATAGAGTAATGATGTACTGGCTCTCCGTATGAATACAGCAGCGGTGCTGAGCGCAGCTTTCTGTCGGACTTCGTCCCTGCGTGATGCCTTGCGTTTGGACAGTATGTATTGTTGTGTGTGTGTGTGTGTGTGTGTGTGTGTGTACACAAGTGCGTCCAGTCGTGCTCTGTATTCTCTCTACGTGTAGCACCAGATAAACGAGCCAAACGCGGTTCCCCCCGGTGTCACCTGGCTGCGCGACGTGCCAGTGTTATTTTTAAGTCGGGGTCTGTGTAGCACAACTTTATCTCAGCCGGCTGCCTCCGATGTTACGGAGGGTCATTTCTCCATCAGGTCTTATCTGAGATGATGTTTAGGAAGGGTTTTCAGCATGCTCTTCTGATTGCGGTTTCCCAGCTCCCAGTATCTACCGGGACGGAAAAGTCGGACTCGGCTTTAAGTGTCCCGTGTTATAACTGGCATTCTCGCCGTTTGATGCTGTACATGAAGAGATGAGCTCTTTGCATGTGGAGGTGAGCTCGGCTCTCTGCCCACAGCCTGATGCTTCAGCCCAGTTTACTGTTATAACAGCGCATCCCTTAAACCCGTCCGCAGAAGAGTAAAGGTAGCGGAGCAAAGCGGGGATTAATGCGGGGTGAACAAAATGTTGTTACTGTAACCACGTCCCGCTACATTATCGTCTGTAACAGCCATGCGAGAAGGATGAGAGATATGAGCCTTTCTCCGACCAGTTCCGTTGTGGGATGACTGAAGTGAAGCAGCGAGTCTGAGATTAACTGTTAATTGTCACTTTGCCAATAAAGACGCATCAACTCAGCCGTCGCAGTTATAATTTTATTTACGGGTTTTCTCCAGGGTTTTTCGTCTTGAAACAAAAATGTGTTTTGTGAAACATGATTGCTTATTTCAGTGTCAGTTCGTGTTTTTTGTGTGATTGTAATATTTAGGGCTTCATATACGTTGGCTTGAAGTAGTCCGTGTTCTGCTGTTTATGCATGCATTAGAAAGTGTGTTTTAAATGCCCTGCCGTTTCTGTTTTCGTCTGTTGACAAACGCTTGTAGATCAGCTCTGCTGACGTCTGGTGGTGTAACTGGCTAGGGAGACAACACTAGCTGTGCCCCCCCCCCCATTGCTAACTTCACGAGTATTTGTTGAAGCCAGCTTCATAAAGGCTCGGTGCCCAGATCCAGGGTCCGCCTTCACCTCAGGGTCATACATTGTGTGTGAGTGCAGTTGGATTTCAGCGAGTGTATTCTCATCTCTGTCTGCATCTCCATTAGCAGTGCTGTTAACACCCAAAGAAGGTGCAGAAAAAACAGTACGGAAATTTTTGTGTCCAGGGATTTCTGCCCCCGTCTTACTGAGAGTTGTTCGTCTTGTGGTGTGCATTGTTTTGATAAATCTGCGTGTAATCGTCACGGCTGGCCGTGCTGCCTGTTTGTGTGGTAAACACTGAGTTGTGTGGTGGTGGAGTCGGGTTAAGCAGACAGAGGTTCAGATGCAGCGTGTCTTTCGTCTGCATGTTTTTGTTAGTTTGCCATTTGACATGTGGCAAATGTATCGTATCGTTTTTGGCCCAGGCCGAACTTTCACCTCATTTCTATGTGATGAGGCCTCTTGTCACTTCTCTGGTCAGCCCCCCCCACCCTGGAAAAAGCAGGCCAAATGGCTTGGGCCATTGCTTGTCCAAAATAAAGGTCCAATCACAGGCAGCGGCAGCTCCGAGTGTGGCGGCAAACACATTGGGGGACCTTTTCTCACGCAGATAAGAGTGGCCTTGTCAATGTCAGGGGTGACAACCGCAGCTGACAGCACAGCAGCTGAGTGTGTGAGCCTTGTGTTTGATGACATAGCCAACACCGCCCAGTGTCTCACGTGTAGCTTTAAACCCCCTGCCCCCAACACCATGTGACCGCTCTGGCGTGCTCAGGCACAATTCTGAACATGGTCGTGAAGCTGAGGACAGCGTGCAAGCTTACCCTGTATAGACCAAGGTTTCAAGTGCTAATCTGTGAAACATTGCTTTGTCCCTCAAGGGGACATGCTGTGGAAAGCCGGATGTTCTGAAGCGTTGGCGTTTTAAAGGCACACCTGTTCGGTTTCCTCATAAACCCTTAGCCCTGCTCACGTTCACTTGTGAAGTGAATACTGCGTATGGAAACGCCGGTGTCGAGGAGCGACCTCACCTTTTGTACGCTTTCTAAAGACAGGTAACGTTTGAGACATCTCAGCAGAAAAGTCAGTAACGAAGATAAAATGCATTTTCGGGTGGATCCGTTAACATGGAGGCATGGTTCTGCAGTGGCACTAAGTGCCACCTCCATCCCTGTGCCATATATTTGCCCTTTTTTTGTTTTAATGCTGTGGATGTGACTATGACATCCAGCGTGACTGAGGACCTCCTGTACTGACTCTCTGAAGGGACGGTTGTTTGTATGAATGTGTTGGACACTGTTGGACACTTGCAGGATAGGAAAGGATCCGATTTGCCAATGGCTGGCCAGGCCCTCGTCTTCATTCCTTCGTACAGCGAGATTACATGACGATGCAGCTGGTGGACAAGTACAGCAGTTTGTCTGCGGTACATGACATGTGAAACAAATCGGGGGGGACAAAGCAATAATTTAGCCACATGCTAGTTTTTGTGCAAATGATGGGAGAGATGCCCAAATGGACGGTGGACTCCAGGTGCATCTGTTTGTAGAAGGGTCCAGGTTGAACATCTGCTTGTCTGTCCTCCTGCAGTGTGCAGCCTTGGTGGGTGAAGACCAGCCTCTCTGCCCAGACCTCCCGGAGCTTGACCTCTCCGAACTCGATGTCAGCGACTTGGATGCAGACAGTTTCCTGGGAGGGCTCAAGTGGTACAATGACCAGTCAGAGATAATTTCCAGCCAGTATGCCAGCGAGGCATCAAATTTGTTTGAGGTAAGAACATTTTATTGGGTTTTAAAGCCATGTATAAAATGTTTGTGTTTGTGTGTTGCTGTCTTTTAATCAAAGAGTTTAAAACACAGAAGCACAAGTTTGCATCAAATGGGTTAAAATTCTCAGTGGAAGAGATTCTTTAGCCTGGAGTGTTGGTGAAGTAACAGATGCTGAAATATCACAGCACAGGACCTTTTAGAGTTCCTTGTGTGTTTGTTCAAAAACAAAAACGTTTTGCTGCTGGAGATGATGCTTGCTGGTATGGAGATGACCTTTGACCAGCAGTTCCATGGGTTTCTGAAAGTAGCTGGTCCAGTAAACTTCACCCACTGGAATCATGCACACCCCTCAGAACGTGAGGTGGATCGAGTTACTGCTGATCAGAGCTCATATTGGTTGAGAGGTTTGCAGAGAGGCCAACAGAGTATGAACATGTATGGCAGCGCCGTGACTTCTTGACACATGGTGGGTGTGTTGATGGTCACTTGGGGGGTACGAGGAAATTTGGGCCCCATGATGCCAGTGTTTCTCTCATGATTTCTTTGGGTCCATGTTCTGTCTCTCTCCTCAGCCTAGCTGAAACCTTCTTCAGAGGCAGGAGGAGGATGATGATGTGCTCTGACCCCTACTTTCCTGTGGCCTCAGATTGGCCCATAGTCTGACGTGACTCTTTATCTCGACACTGGCTGAGTGATCAGTGCTGATTGACAGGAATATTGTGCTCTGATATTGATCTGAGTTGGGGGTCCCGTTGTCTTTCAGTGGCAACAGTATGTTTCATGTTCAGCTGTGCCTTTTCCTGTTCGTGATGTGTGTGGGGAACTGGTGGTTAAGACTAGAGGCCCTTGGCAACGGCTTGGCAGGGCCCTGCGTAACGTAACCTATTGTGGAAACGGACGTCCTGTGCAATGCTGGCAGACAGAAGTGTTCAGCCGTGTCGCCGTTTTCCCAGCCTGCCTTACATTTAATGGGAGCCTGGGGAGGTCGTGTTTTTGCCGTCGCCCGGGGTTACCCTCTGCTGCCTCTCCAAACCGCCCTCAGATTGTAGTCCAGCATCCAGTCCCATTCCCAGTCCTACCCCAGGCCATCTCCAGAAAACACCCCTATGGGCAAGCAAGGGAGAGGCACTCAGGGTAAACGCAAAAGGCCAGGAGCTGTGTCCCCCCCCCCGGGTATGACACCCACAGCAGCTGGCACACGACGTGCGCCCATTTGCCATTTAAAGCAGAGCCTACACACAAGTGTCTTGGATTATGAGTCCAGAAAATTTACCGCTTATGTCCTCCATCCACAAGGGGGGGCAGTTCAAGCTGGTACTCAGTTTTTATACTGGAATTAGAAATTGAAGGTGGAGACGTCTATGAACGCGAGTATAGGAGCCGTGTTAAAACTGCAGTTTCTTCTCATTGTGGCTTAAAATGTTGTAGCTTGATATGCATATGTACTTATGACAGGAATAGCTAATAATACTAACTTGTACCTGGGGAGAGGGCGAGTCTCTCGGTGTTTGTGTGTGTGTATTTTGTACTTGTGTCACAAGACATGGCAAACTGAGAAGCAGTTATCTATAAACAGATATCAGACAATACTTGCAAGAAGCGTATTTTAATAAATTTTATTAAAGCTCTAAAATACTAAAAAATGGCCAATATGACTGTAGCTGCTCATTGTTAAGACATTCACTTAAACATTTTATTAAGGTTGATGTAGGGCTTGCAGTTTGGATTAAAAAGATAATATCAAGCAGATCTTTGCAAGACACGTGAATGAATTTTAGAATACAGAATTTTCTGACGGCGAGTTTCAGTTGCTGTCCTGGCCTGATGTTGGCAACCTGGAGCTTGTGTGGAGTGGACATGCAGAGAGAGAGAGCGTACAGGACTGAAAGTGGGCTGTAACTCCAGCTAGCTGTGTTAGCGACAGACTGACCCTGTCCACAGCATTTAGCCCTCAGTGAGACAAAGGTGGGCTGGATACAGCGTGGAAGCTGAACGTATTTTGGCTGCGTTGCTGTCCTGTGAGTCGGGAGGTCTGTAGGCGAGAAGCAGAGCGGCTGTGGAGCTTTTGGGCGTTCCTTCCATCATCAGCATGAAGCTGCTTTAGTCATTCCTATCGATCAGCCACTGAAGAGACGAGACGTGAACAGCTTGTTCAGCTCCCCGTTGTTCAGGTTTTTGCGGTTCAGGTACGCGTCTCTCGTTATCCTGTTCCGGTGGACGTTAATGTCAAACTCAACACCGAATCGTCTGCACTTGGCTCAACAGAAACACGTTTTGTGCCCATCAAACATGTACATTAAGTACGAAGTCCAGGGTGCTTTGTAACCCCCACCCCAGGCACACGCACCCATATCCAGGGTGCTTTGTAACCCCCACCCCAGGCACACGCACCCATATCCAGGGTGCTTTGTAACCCCCACCCCCCTCCGTTACACCAACCATGCAGCTTAACACTGCCCCTGTTTACTTTTCAAATTTATGCTGACATTTCAAAATGCTCTACCAATAACGTGTGCCTGTTCAGTGGGGGGGCCACCAAATTACCTTAGTGTGGTGTATACATTAGTTATACATTAGTTTGCCTCAAGTGAACAATTTTAAAAAATAGCAGCAGCTGCCTTACTGTGGTTTTCCTTTTTCAGGCACATTTATGAACACGATTAAACTGAGTTAATAAATGGTATTGTGAGCACCAGAGACACTGCAAGTTCAGTAATCTGTAGCTTTACATGACTGTGCCTGCTGCAGTCGGGGTTGCGTGACCCCGCTCGACCGTCCTTCTGCGGTCGGGGTTGCGTGACTCCGCTCGACCGTCCTTCTGCGGTCGGGGTTGCGTGACCCCGCTCGACCGTCCTTCTGCGGTCGGGGTTGCGTGACCCCGCTCGACCGTCCTTCTGCGGTCGGGGTTATTTTGTAAGTGACTGTGGTTAGACTCTTGATTCTCTTGGTTCTGCACGTTTGGCACTAGAGCTCCACTGTTCTTCCTAAACGTCTCAGGAGTTTAAAATCAGGTGGGTGTTGAGTAAGCATGTTCACGCATGGAGGCATCAGGTCAGAGAAGCCAGCCATGTGTGGAAAGCAAGTCAGCGCTTGCAGCAGGCAAATGTTCTCCCAGGGGCCATGTTTAGAAAGGGATTGAGCTAGCCCC
>JABJVR010000013.1:3552153-3568623 GCA_025773905.1 Chitala chitala
CCCTTTTTGGTATTTTTGTGTTTTTTGGTTTTTATTTTGGGGCCCCTTTTTTCTGTGGTGGGGTTGTGCCCCCCCCCCCCCCACACACACACACACTTTCTCCTAGCACGGCCTTCGTTTTCCGAGAGGTGACGGGTTGAAATTCAAGCGCGCGCGTAACGGGCAAATCAGGCGGTGAAATGAAAGTGAGGGGAATGTGATATGATAACTGGAGCAGGAAACTCAATGAAAACCAAACGCCGCAGAACACAGACTCAAAGGAAACTGCAATCCTGCACTTATTTTGGGTGTAAGTGCAAGTTTAAAAAATATCTCATAACAGATTATTTCCTGCAGAAGGTAAAACTGAATACTGTCATGAATCACAATTGTGAACAGGACTGACACCGGACTGTAATTCACAGGTAGCCATGTAGGGCAGCAGAACTTGCAGCATCATCGGTGTTGAGCACTGTCCTTAGCCAGCACACGCCTGTTTGTGTACAGCTGTGTTTTCACAACTTCTCGCTTTGATTAACTGTCCGTTGCTTTGATACTGAAGAGCGACTGGCTCACGCCCAATGCCCAACCCTATCCCAAATACATTCAAGGCTGCCTTTCCCTCGGTTCTGGAGGTGCAGGAGCATGTGTGGTTCTGCTTGGTTCTGTCTAGGACCTGTTTCGCGTCCCCTGTGTGTGACCATCGACGATATAAAAGGCAGTGCGTTTATTTAGTAGTCCTCAAACAGCTTGTGTGAAGTCTGGACGCTGATATGATGATTTGCTTGCAGGTGTTTTCCCCATATTGTACTCAGCATTGAGTGTAAATTGAATATCGTGACCTTTTGCAACTGAATCAAATTGACTGCATTTCCAAAGATTCTGTGGTTTCAATTACCATAAATTTTTGATATTGGGTCTGTAACCCTGAGCGTGCTGGTTCCTGCATAACAATATCTTTTATCGGTTTTGTCCTGTTAAGTGATACCCTCCCCCCTCCCACCCTTCTTGTATACCAGTACTGGTATGGGCTGGTGTGAGCACCCCCACCACCACCACCCTCCATAGAAGGCCAGCAAGTCTCTCGGGGGGGCAGTGCTCTGCTCTCAATGTCTGAGCTCAGTTTTCTTGTATGTGCGCACATGTAGATCTCCAACAGTCTTTGTCCTTTGGTGCAGTTAGAACCGCAGCAGATTCAGTTCAACAGACGGAGAGTGAAGCCTGGTTCTCTGTCGTTGGGGGCGACCATCATCAGCGTTTTAATTCTTTCAGAGAAACGCTTACAAAGCTCAGCGTGTGTCTGCCTACTTACACTAGTATCCATTCGCATGTTACCTAAACCTGCGCATTCCTTTAGGCTTTGGATCTGTTCTCTGCATCCCAGAATTAATAACCCTTCTGTACTGACGCAGAGCTCTCACGTGCTGCATTTCACTGCTGCTGCTGCCTTTAATGGCTTATTCACAGTCCGCTCTGACGCAGGAAACTGAAACGATAACAATGTTCACCTGCTTTCCCCTGTGCTCTTGAAGTGTTTCCTTCTTATTTCCTTCTCTGGAGGATTTGCTGACCTTTGCAACCAACCACAAAGTTTTTTTTGGGCCTGGTCTTCCTGTCCCCCAGGTGACATGTTGAAGAATTGCCTTTTCAACGGTCCCATCAATCTGCGGCTCAGAATAGTGAAGCTCCGACAGCCAGATGTTTTCTCTCCTCCTTATCTTCTTGCGTCCCCTGTGGAGCAGCTGTAGCTTCTTAAGGCCAGTTTACAGGTTTTGTAGTGCAGTCTGTGTGCCACTCTGCCTGCCAGGGCTCAGCCAGGGTTCAACCGTGGCTCAGTGGCCTTTGGCTTGTCTGTCGGTTTGACAGACTAATAAGGCATTTGAATCTGTGAGAAGCTCATGTTTGGCTGCTTCTGCCTGGTGAGTGTTAGCGTGGTGCTGGAGAAGACCGAATTTGGGCCCTGGATCCTCACACAAGCATCACCTTAGGCCTGCTGTATGTTGTGAGCTCCTGTTTGTAGCCAGAAGCGGTGAAGGGGTTTATTCCTGTGTGCACAGCTTGTTCAGATTTTTGGAAAAGCTCAGGGCTTGATCCAGGTAAAACTCATGTATGGAAGCCATGTGCACACACATCAGGTGGGGCCACTTGGTCTCCTGGTTCTCCCTTTTGACTTCTCCCTGGAAATTGTGTGTTGAAATAGCCAAATGACGGCGTCTCAGCTTCCCCAAAATCAACAGGCCTGGCCGCCGAAGGCCTGGACGCTTCCTCATCTGCAGCCAGGGACATGATGTCAACACATGTCTGGGGTGTGGGGAGCAGACAGACAGCTTTAAATAATGTTCTGCTTTTGACCACTGGAGGTCCATATAGTTTTAGTTCGGCTATATTGAAACTAATCCACAAAGAAAATTATAAATTATATTATTTTGTAAGGTCTAAGTCTGCTGTTTTTAGAAAGGAAGGAATTTAGTGGTGGGGGATTTTGGGTCTTGAAATATTTAGAGACACCTCTGAACCCAAGTCTGGCCTGAAAGTCACACTGAGCTGCGTGTGTGTGTGTGTGTGTGCATGTGTGTTTGTCTTCCTCTGGGTTTGTATTTCTCGGGATTCTGACACCATTTGAGGTATCACTCTGCCTCTGGTCTGTAGGACATGCATCAGCATTGCCCGCTGCACCTCCCTACGTTCACTCAGTCACATGACCGCGCAGCTTGTCAGCGGGACCCGTGCTTTGTCACCACTGACTTTGATGTATTTCCCCTGAAATCAGGGACCGGAGTAATAATAGAGAACGACATTATTTGTTTATCAAATCTAATGCGTTTTCTCAGCGGCGTGTCAGAGCGTGCCCCTAATTCAGATGGCAGCGTGATTAGGAGCCGTGCCCGCTCGGTTAACCTCATCGCAGGGAAGACTGTGGAAACCCACAAATGCAACACCTCAATTAAACCGTCAAGATGGGAATTTAACCCAGGCGACACTGTGGTCAATTTGTTAGCTCTGTTTTCTAGCTGAGTGGGCCAGTTTACTTTATACTTGGGATAGAATGTAAATATTGCCATAAAGTCTGACCTCATAAGAGATTCATGTGTAGAATTTTTATTTTCAGTTAAATAGTTGTGTTCAAACGGTTTGCTCGTGTGGCTCATGTTGAACTCCTTGTCCCACTGCTGAATGTGCTGCATTTTCACTGTAAAACTTTGACCTTTTTTTTTTTTTTTTTTCTTTCTCTTGTTGTGGAGCTGTTGGCCTACTTGAAATTTGATCCCTGGTTGTTTGCGGTGTCTGACCTGAAATGCGTCAGGATAAATTCTGCTTCAGCGTTGGCCAGGGAGCCGAAAGCTGTGCCACGAGGACGGTACGTGCGGCTCTGTCGTGGCTGCGTGTGAACAAGGATAGTCGAGTCCATTTCATAACAAAGGGACACGGCCAGTAATGAATGACTGGGGGGTTCTTCCATCTCTGAGGGAGGAGAGGCTGGGATAGGCTGAATGATTGAGGCACACTCTGTTGCCAGTGTGTTTTATGGCTAATTGAACCATTTTGACTGAGACGGCATGAATGGTGCCCGTTAGAATTGAATTAGGTTAATATATTGTGGCCTCACGGTGCGCGCTTGATTGCCAAGATGCCTTTAATTCTGTGAGGTCCATTAAATATCCGAGCACATGTCTGGGGTGTGTTGTAGGAGGAGGTGGGAGCTTTCTCTTTTTTTCCCGAAGCTTCTACCTTGGTGGCAGAACAAGGACCTATGCTGGGTTAGTACACTGATTTTCAGTGTGAGAAAGGGATAGTGCTGGAACTGAGAAATTACAGAGAAGTTGTTTAGGGTCATTATGGACTGGGTAGGGATGTGGCCAGACAGAAGATGGTATAGAGTCTTTAATTATCTGGAGCCACATGTCCACAGAAACACAGTCAGATACACATCTTACACACACACACACACACACACACACACACACACACACACACACACACATAGACACACACAGATGGGTATACACACAAACGTACATGTCTCTCCTAGTCTGAGAACTTCCTTACTCCTATGTGGTAATGAAGTTGACCCGCCGTGGGGGGTGACGTGACCCAATGCTTCGTTGTGACACCCAGTCTCACCACCAGAGCAGTGTAAGACTCTTAGCTCTTACCCTAGCCCCCCAGCCATGTTCAGGCCACACGGGGGGAGCCACGGTTCTCCCTAGCTGGATCTTCCAGCACAGTGTCGCAGGGCAGCCCTTGGAGGTGAACCTCTGTGAAAACTGCCTTACTGTTGAACAGGGATGCAGTCTTCATTAAATGGCACAGAAATAGCCAGCCATCAAAGCCAAATTGCTAAATAATCCAAAACTGTCCCTCTTAAAGTGTCATGTTGTAGAGTGGAAACAGCTTTTAGCCAGACTCCAGGAGTTTTTGTCATTAGGCACTTTGAGTGGCTAATAAAGAGAGACAGTAGATCACCAGGCCTGATTAGCAGTGATTTGGGGCTCCGAGCTACCATTTAATGACATGGTAATTTGCATACAATGCCTCACCAGGGGTCCCGTTAGGCGCCCGTGACAGTTTTTGATGCTACTCTGAATTGTTAACCACAAATTACCAGCAACAACCTTTAAACTCATGCATTGTGGGAAATGAAGTTTCACCTGACAGGCCAGGACTTGTGACCTTTCAGAACTGTGTAGCTTCTGTTTTGAAACTTCTTCAATATTTGATATGCTTCACTTTATGTAGAAATGGTTTTCTCTGCATGCAGTGCTGTGCAGGACTCTGAAACACACACAATTTTTAATAATGCAACATCTTTTTTATTTGTAAACCACTAAAAGGACCGGTTTCCTGGAGGAGCCGATGGCAGCTACCAAACGTGTAACGTGTTCATATTTGTATTAAGGTCAATAAATGAAAACCTGTCTGATGAGAAAGGACGAGCTTGTTTTTCGCACCGGACTCCCTATACTTCTGAATTTGTGCCTTCATGTACACGAGTCCAAGGTAGCGTGTAATTGTGAAAAGTTATGAAATGGGTGCTAATCGTGGGTTTGAGCAAGATGGTGTCCGGCCATCCAGGCCGCTGCTGACTGAACAGTGCCAGACCAGGCTAATCCCGTAGTGTGCGTGAAGGGATTTGTCCCCGATGTGTTTAGCCATCAGGAGTCCCAGGGCTGCTTATCTTGCTCTGAACCCCACAGACTTAGCGCTGGAACTTGTCCTTCCCCAAGCACGTTTTTTTGTCAAGCACCGTCTTGCTGTTAAGACTCTGGACTTTAATACAACATAAATATGCTCAAGCGGTTGGAAAGAAAAGAAATGACAGGATGATTTTAGTGCTATTTTTTCCTGTCCTTTGCTGTCCTATCTTCAGTGGATTTTGACATATTTTTAATGGCATCCATTCAGCCTTACTGTGCTGTAATTCTCCTTATCTTGGGATTTTTTTGCAAGTGCGTTGTTGGCGAGCCGATCACTCCGTTCTGGGGCGAGAGGCTGAGATTGAAGCATGTCATCTTCATCCCCGTTGTCTCCTTCTCCTCCTCTTCCTCCTCTCTGGATATTCAGAGTGTGGCAGTCCCGTTAATGGATTTCTAGGGGGAGGTATTATTTTGGTCCAGTAAGCTGCATGTCTTGTACATGACAAACTGATCTGAGTCATAGGGAAAGAGGGAGTGGAAGAATTAAAAACAGAACAGTAATGCAGATGTTTGAAAGGGGAATGTTTTGGCTTTAACAAAGCGTGGCACCAAAGCTGGAAATAAGCCCCACAAGTCTTTTAAATGCTCCTATTTATGGTTCTGTTTCTTTTCTTGCCTTTCACGCCCCACAAGAAGATAGATGAGGAAAATGAGGCAAACTTGCTGGCGGTTCTCACAGAGACTCTGGACACCATCCCAATAGACGAGGATGGCCTGCCTTCTTTTGAGGCCCTGACAGATGGAGATGTGACCAACACCAGTGACCAGAGCTGTCCGTCCACGCCCGAAGGCTCACCGCCTACCCTGGAGGTCGAGGAGCAGTCTCTGGTGAGGACACATGACTAACGGCCATGCTTAATCTCCACACACAACATCCTTCAAGTGTCACAGTTTAATGTAGATCTTTGGCCAGTGATCCCATGTCTGTGCTCAGTGCCATTGGCTCTACAGTGGACACATTTCATTTGCCATTCACGTTACTGAGCATCCCTCAGTGGCGTTCAACTGAAGGCGCACCCATAACCGTGTGTGTGTGTGTGTGTGTGTGTGTGTTTCCCTCCCTACCTCTACTTCTTCACGACCTCGTGCCGTTCCTCTCCCTCCTGTTCCTGTTTACGACCTCGTGCCGTTCCTCTCCCTCCTGTTCCTGTTTACGACCTCGTGCCGTTCCTCTCCCTCCTGTTCCTGTTTACGACCTTGTGCTGTTCCTTTCCCTCCTGTTCCTGTTTACGACCTCGTGCCGTTCCTCTCCATCCTGTTCCTGTTTACGACTTCGTGCTGTTCCTCTCCATCCTGTTCCTGTTTACGACCTCGTGCCGTTCCTCTCCCTCCTGTTCCTGTTTACGACCTTGTGCTGTTCCTTTCCCTCCTGTTCCTCTTCATGACCTTATCCTGTTCCTCTCCCTTCTTGTCACAGCTGAAGAAGCTCCTGTTAGCACCCGCTAATTCACAGCTTGCGTACGGCCAGTACACGGGCAACCAGGCACAGAACCATGGGTCTGGAGGCCTGCGCACCAGGCAGTCTCCTCTCATCATCAAGGTAATGACGAAGGGCCGCTGAACTACGTGTTTATGTTTGGAATTCTACCTGCAATAGCTCCACTTTGCCTTGTGTTATTCTGTGACATGGAATACATTGTGGTTTAGCATTTTATCAACACATGAAGTCTGTTTGATGATAGCTGTACTGCGGATCTCGTGCGTTCCGGCACCTCGCCTGTTCCGCCTCATGCGTTCCGGCGCCTCGCCCTCCGCGAGCGCGGATCTCGTGCGTTCCGGCGCCTCGCCTTCCGCAAGCGCGGATCTCATGCATTCCGGCGCCTCGCCTGTTCCGCCTCATGCATTCCGGCGCCTCGCCTTCCGCGAGCGCGGATCTCGTGCGTTCCGGCGCCTCGCCTTCCGCAAGCGCGGATCTCGTGCGTTCCGGCGCCTCGCCTTCCGCAAGCGCGGATCTCGTGCGTTCCGGTGCCTCGCCCTCCGCGAGCGCGGATCTCGTGCGTTCCAGCGCCTCGCCCTCCGCAAGCGCGGATCTCGTGCGTTCTGGCGCCTCACCTGTTCCGCCTCATGCATTCCAGCGCCTCACCATCCGCGAGCGCAGATCTCATGCGTTCCAGCGCCTCGCCCTCCGCGAGCGTGGATCTCGTGTGTTCCGGCTCCTCGCCCTCCGCAAGCGCAGATCTCGTCCGTTCCGGCGCCTCGCCTGTTCTGCCTCATGCATTCCGGTGCCTTGCCCTCCGCGAGCGCGGATCTCGTGCGTTCCAGCGCCTCGCCCTCCGCAAGCGCAGATCTCGTACGTTCCGGTGCCTCGCCTGTTCTGCCTCATGCATTCCGGCGCCTCACCATCCGCGAGCGCAGATCTCATGCGTTCCAGCGCCTCGCCCTCCGCGAGCGCAGATGTCATTTTTATCAACATTTTACATGTTGTTACAACCAGTTGTTATAAAAGTGTTTTATGTGTTATAATGTGGAGAGGTACATGTAAAAATCTGAAGTTAACTTTATTAAGATATATATATCTTCACCTTAAAGAAACTGCCATATTCCACTGTGTTTCATACGTATCATTATGAAACCATTTAAAATGATTTATGGCTTATTTTAACATTGAATAATTCATATGAAAATGTATATTACATTAGCTTTTGGCTGAGTGATAATATTTTTAAGGCTAATAATAGTTTAATTTCAAATCTTAGAATGTTTTTACGATATAACTAAAGATACAGGCAGCATATTAATAAATAATAAAAAGAATTTTAAAGTGTTTAAAGTCACTGATGACATTAAAGCAGAAATTTAGCTAAAAGTCTAGAATTGTACCCAGTAGGGACGCTGCAAGTTTGGCTAACTGAAAATGCTGTCTTCTCGAAGTCATTTTAAAGCAGAGCTTTAACTCTGATGTTTATAAGGCTGTACCAAGTTCAAGAAGATGCCGATATTAAGTTAGAGGGGTGTGCCATAGTCACATTGTGTAATGGGGAAAGTAGCGTGAGTGCGTCCCGCGACGGTACGTGGAGGTGCGAGTGCGTTGTAAATGTAGTTTATTCACACTGGTAGTCCAGCACGGTGGAAGACTTATCTCTTCCCCATCTGTTTGCAGACAGAGTACCCCTTGAATGGCAGACAGACTCTCACTGGTCTCTCACAGAAGAGGCCCATGAGACGTCCGTGTACTGAACTGCTGAAGTACCTCACAGCCAGTGACGACGTTCTGTACACCAGAACCAGCCAGCAGGGCGACAGGAAACCAGACAAGCCTGAGGGCGCCTGCTCTTCCTCCTCATCCCCGTCCTCCTCTTCCACCATCTCCTCATCGTCCTCCTGCTCTTCCTCAAAGAAGAGGCCGCCCATTGTGTGTGTGGAATCGCAGCCTCCCCAGCGAGGTGAGGAGCGTGTCCCTGTGTGATGCGGTTTGGGAGGTGGGGTCATCGTGTTGGCGGGGCCAGCACTGAGGGACGGTCTGAACCCGCAGCACCCGCTCCCATGGCCCTGGGACCTGGTAGGAACTGGCACGCGTACCCCAGACTGGAGCGCCAGCCGCCCAGCCAAGAAGGAAGGCCTCCAGGTCAGCACTCTTCCCTGGAGGCGGGGCAACTGGATACCGCTAGGTTCGTTAGGTACATTCACTCTTACTGTCTCCCACCACGAGAGACAAGTCAGCTGAGGAGGAGCACCAGGGCAGGGCCAAGCATACATACAAATACATTAGTGGCCAGCAAGAAGACAGAGGAACCAGTGTGCTCTCTGCTAAGTAAGGTGCTAACATCTCAGTTGAAGGCTGGCCATCATTTAAGCCATGAGGCTTTATCTGCAAGCCCACCAGGGAACAGGACATTTCGTTGGGCTCACAGAACCTGCAGGCCTCCCAGGCCAGTTGAGAACGCTGCCCTACCAAGGGCAGTCGCGGCAGCATTCAGACCAAACAGCATAATGTGGGACTACATTTTTAGCAGCCAGGAAAAGCAGATGTTTGAGCTGGAGAGTCAGGTCAGGGGACTGTGTTGGAGGCAGTGAGAGGGATTGTGGAGCAGGGTGGCTGTGTTGGGAACGACATGACCCTCAACACAGTCGGCAGCCCCATCTCGTACTCGCCAGGCACTTTCCGGGCTCTTCGTCACACAAGAGCAGCACCTACACAGACAGGCACCCTGCAGGTCCCCTGATGACCGGGTCCTTCGGTCATTAGGTAACCATCGCATCACCCGCTGTTCCTTTTTTACTCCCTGTCTTGCACTGACCGCTGTCTGTCTACTAACTGTCGTGCTAATGTAGGCCTAACAGTGACATGTGCAAATGCACTCATCCGTGTCACATGATGGCTTGAGGAGAGGATTCGGTTCCCGGTCTGCTCCCACAGCAATAGTGACTAGTGTGATGCTCACGTGACGGATGGGAGGATGCTGCTGTCTCGATGCGTCTGGGCATCTTTTCAGCTTGCGAGTTTCTGAGTAGATCAAGCCGAATGACTGGATATGAAGTTACAGCCAAGTGGAGCTGTAATGACGTAGCTGCTTAACTGGAAGATGTTCCTTAGATGCGGCTGAAGATAACCGGCGCCCCAGGCAGAATGCAGGCATCTCTTGACTCCTCTGCCTGCCTCTCACTTGATTCTCTGCATGCTAAATCACTTCTGAGTGCTGTAGTCAGGTTTCAGACATTATAATGTTCAAGCCTTTTGCCGTTTGACTGTTCTGTAGTGTTAGTCTTGACAAATTTCACCTTCAGATCGTATGTCATTACTCCATTGTGCCTCAAACAGTGAATTTTTAGCCAAAAGGGGTCTAATTTAAAAGCCACATTTAATTAGTAATTAAAAACAATTTTAGACATAATGGAGTTGTGTTTGTAGCAACACTGCTATCATTGACCAGATCTGACAGAAGTCTATAATTTTGGAAGTGATCTACTTAAATAACTTATCTAGTTAAATAATTACCCATGCTCCTTTGTGTTCTGCAGCCAAACCAACCACCTTGCCACTTCCTTTGACCCCAGAGTCTCCAAAGTAAGTGAGAGAGTTTTTCAAACGTTTTCTAGAGAACAGCAGAGAAGCAGAACGAGCCAACAAAGAGAGAGAGCGAGATAAACACTGAGGCGTTTAGTGTTTTTCCATTTGTACGGCCATTAGCTAATCTTAACAAAGGCACTCTTCCCCTCGAGTGCTCATGTATACCTCTCACTTCTGTTCCAGTGACCACAAGGGATCGCCGTTTGAGAACAAAACCATTGAACGCACACTGAGTGTGGAGCTGTCTGGGACCGCAGGTAAGTTCAGCAATTCTAGGGTGTCTATTTAAACCTCTGTGAACATAAAGACATTAAAAATTTTGTATTTTCATATACAAAACCCATGGCACTAGATAAGTATACTTTTAATGAGGGGAAAAAAAAGTAGTTAACCCCCCCCCATTTCTGAACCCCTCCTGATAGTTATGTGGTTCAGAAATTCAAGGTTAAGGAACTCTGTGCGTAATTTTTTCTGTGTGGCTGTATTGATTAAATCCTCCAATCTCTGTGGATTTATTGGAAACTGTCTCCCGACTAAGGAGTTAATATTGCAGGTCTTCACCATCCTGCTCCACACCTAATGCTGTTCCACTGCACCACTATCTCACCCGATACAACGGCACCCAACTCATGTGCCATTATTACTGTTTTAATTGGTTTTGCCATGTAATTCAGTTTGTCTGAATAAGCGAAGATAATATCAGCAATCTGCTAATTTGATTAGAGTCACAAAGGTAATTTCCAACGTTAAGGGAGGTGTTTATGGGAATGGTGCCTTTTTGCAAATGAGGTCAGAGCAGGAGGCGTTATGATCATTGTTGGTATTCCCAAGTATTACTTATTTATTAATTAAGAGTGTAAGTGAAAACTATAAGCAAAGGTAATTAAATTCTAATGAAGTGAATGGCATATACTGTTAAAATACCAGGCGTCAGTGGTTGCGTCTTTCTCGCTCTCTCTCTGCGTGAGGCTAGCTAGTAATTACATCAGTACCCCACAAGCTGTGATTAATCATTCCAGGTCAATAAAAACAAAATATCAGCTTTTCTTCTTGCACTGGTTTGGACGGGATCTTTGGTGCCGGCAGTGAAGCAGAACCATGTCTTTATGCAGCTTTGCTCTGCCATTCGCTCTTAAAGAGAACCGCTGGTGCCAGTGTGGGCCGTACGCGGTCCTGGGCCGACATTACGATTAATCACTCACTTTTTAAAGGCCTTGAGAAACCTTTGAAGGACCTGGACTCGCAAACACGTTTTTGCACCTAAATCCATCTGCTTCATTAACAAATGTATGGGAAAAAGTGCTGAATAGAGAGTTTAGTATGTTTAAGTCTAGGATGAGAGGCGCCTGAGTGTGAACAGCACTCTGGGACTGTCAGGGTGAACTGGAAGATGCTAAAAGGGCTGTTAGTTTAAGGTCTGCCTTGGCACCATAACAAAGAGAAACGCTGTTTCAGGAGCAGAGGGGTGTGGAGTGAGAGCTCAAACCTCCAACAAAGATCTGCAGCGCTCACAAGTTCTTTGATGTGTCACATGAAAAGGATGGTTTTCTCTTCTTGTGTTGAATATTACAAATGAAAAAAACATTTTTCAAAGAAAGATACATTTCAGTTTTTTTTCCCGTGTGTACTTGTTTACAGAACACGTGCGTCTTAATGGCTGGTTCTTCTTCAGTTAGTAGCAGTCAGTGCAGTGTTAGCTTGGTGAAGATTGCTCAATGTGTGTATTGGTGCACTAAGGCAGAAAGGTCTGCTTGTCTGCTCATATGAGTTACACTTTCATCTGCATTTGTTAACAATTTCATAATGGAACAAATTAAGTCTAAGCTTTTTCCCTTAATATCAGTGTATTACTTTGCCTAAACCAGACAGAATGAAAACCATTTTCTTTCATAGCAGTTTTTGGGAGAGCTTTACTTCAGTAAATTTGTTTACAGACCTCATGCTCCTAAGTGGTTCCGGTTAACTGACGTTAACTGTGGGCCACAAACCCACCTTTGAGCCCAAAGTGTGCGAACTGGTTTCCAGTTCATTCAACTGGACCACAAGCCAGTGTAAGCTTTATGTTTCAGAGCAGCAACGCGAGACTCTGGGCAAGGTTGTTATTAACACTGCCTTCACCACGTCCCGTTACCATGGCACCCTTGCTGGTGTCAACATCTCCCAGCACCGCTGGCTTCCAAAACACCCAAGCTTAATGCAAAACTAGCCCCTTTTATCAGTGCATTAAGAAAAATGAAGGAGAGAACATGACTGACGCGGTGTGCCCATGTTCATGGTGACTGGTGGAGGCTCGCTCTTCCTGTTTCTGGCTTCATGGGCGTTATGGTGCCTTCGTGACATGTTCTTATTCAACAGGTCAAACCAAGAGCTGGTCTGTAAGAGCAAGGAGAGGCTAATGTCTATGAAATAGAAGGGAGATAAACCTCCAGTGGGCTGATCTCTTATCAGTTTTGACATCTCTGTTTATAGTTGTAGTGTGATACGGTGACACGTGAACGTGTGGTGGGATTATATACATGCATGTGCTTTTTCTCACTGGACGATCTGACCACCAGGCGTGTATTTATCTAGTTATGATTTATTTCACACTCATTAAAGCGTCTAATTTTATGGCTTTGTGCAGATGGTGTTTCTGTAGCAAAGCAGAAGTTCCTTGGCAAACCCTGCCCCACACACACAAACTCGCATACACACACCACCCCTTTACTTTACAGGTCATTTCAGTGGCACAATCGTAAAAAAGGTTGAGTCTGCTCCCAGGAGAGCTGAATACAGAATCCCGCCTCCAGTTGCCTACGTGGCGGTGCGTATCCTACCTCCGCACCCCTGTCTGACAACCACATGATGAAGGAAGCCATCAGAGTACGAAATGGTTTCCTCTTGCTGATTAATGCCCAGATATTTCCAGGAAGGATGAGACATGCTCCACAGGCTGAGAAACACACAAACATCGCTGAGAGGAGAAGCGACAACAGAGCATGGAAATCAAGCGGAGTGAGAAGGAGTGTGTGTGTGTGTGTGTGTGTGTGTGTGTGTGTGAGAGAACAAGTGAGAGAGAGACAGAGAGAGGCTGTTTCCCGCTCTGGATAGCTGTTTGAGTGAGTGCGTTAACAGAGCCATAACGTGCTCCCTCTCAGGCCTTTACATATAACTGCCATCTGGCAGCTCGTAAATCTGTGGGCTCGAGTGAGGTCCAGGCCGAGGGAGGGGTTCAGAGATGAGGGTGGGGGGACAGCACCAGGCTTCCCCACCAGTCAAGCCTTTCTTACAAATCTAATATCACATTATATGTAATATACGTGTGTGGCTGATTAACTTGGGCACCGAAAACCGTTGCTGGCCTTGGGAGGGATGGTGGGTCCCACAGACAGCGCGGTGCTGTTATGTCGACAATGCCGGGTAGCGGCACGGTGAGGGCAGCGGTGCCCCTTTCGTTCTCGGCACATTCCTCTTCTTTAGCGCTCCAGTGGTGACGCACGTTAAATTTAATGTCCAGGAGAATTATTTCAGCTTCAGGCTGCATTAAAATCCGTCAGAGAGGTTTTAATTTTATCATGTAGTGAAAAGAAACACAGGAGGAGAAAAGAAATTCTGTGAAAGAATAATTAATTTTGCAGCGACACTGTGGTTATCCATGGAGAAACCATGGGAAAATTTCCCAGCTCTCTAATCTAACACTAATCTGATGAAACTCACCCCTGAGTGGACTAATGTACACAGACCATGCCAGAACCTTCTTTCATCTCTCCCTTTTTTACATTTTTATTTCCTTTTAGTTTAATCTTTGTTACTTAAAATGTTTCTTTTGGTTTTTTAGCCTGGGCTTTTGTAACCGCATGTCCTTTGTGTAAATATTACTGTGTTACGAGTGTCGTTCCTGTGAAGGTATCTGCACGTGCTTTAACAGAAGGATCTGCGGACACGTCTCGTTGTTCCACGATTAATGTATTTGCCAAGGTCACGAGGGTGCGACGGTTCAGCCAGGCTCTACTTCGCTGTATTAAGTTACTCAGAGCATTACATTAATCTGTCAAGGTTGCAATAAAATACGGATCAGGGTTAGGTAGAATGAAAGTGAATATTTTAATCAAGCCTGTGCGTCCTCTGTCTCTAAACGGGCCTCAGGCCGCTTCATTATTATCATTCTGATCTGTTTTATGGCGCCCCCCCCAGGTCTGACACCACCCACCACACCTCCTCACAAAGCCAGTCAAGAGAACCCCTTCAGAACACTGATGAAAACCAAGCCGTCGTCATGCGTCTCCTCTGACACAGAGAGCAAGAGGGCGCGGCTTGGCAACGCTGACACCCACCTGATGGTGGGCGCTGGGCACGGCGAGCTCTACGCAGAGCTCATCAAGGCGTCAGCTCCTGTAACACAGGGGAGCCACAGAGTGGGGCAGGGAGCTGCTCGGACGGTGCGTGACCATGACTACTGCCAGTCCAGGGGCTCGGGTGTAGGGCAGGATGTCCCTCCGGACCCCAAGGTGGCCGGCCCAAAGGCCGGACACGTGGAATGTGCGGACCCAGGCCACCCCTCCTCCTCCTCTTCATCCTTCTCTTCAGAGGTGGGGCAGTTGGAGAGCATTTCTATAGGCACTAGGCAGGACGGGCCGCAGGTCCAGCTTGTGAATGTGGCTCTAACAGGCCCTGCTGCCAGGAAGCACCTCGGGGACCAGGAGATCCGGGCGGAGCTCAACAGGCACTTTGGGCCCCCTGAGCGTGCTGTGTGTGCTGAGCTGGAGGCCGGGCACCTTTCCCCACCTGGCAGCATGTGGGATGACTACTTGCCCAAGGGGCTGCCCCTGGAGGACAGCGACGATGAGACGGAGCGGCTCCTCTGCCCCTGGGACACCTTTCCCCTGGACCTACTGTTTGAGACCTCGCCGTCTTGTTCCCCACACAGCTGCTCTCCACCAGGAGGCCCAGTGTCACCTCCTCCAGTGCCTCTTTCATCCTCCCAGCGCCTCCCCTGGCCCTGCCCGTGGTCCGGCTTTCGGCCCACATCCCGCCAGCGGTCTCCCCGCTCACATTCTCCCGAGACCCACTCCTGTTCATGGTGAGGCTCCCAGCATGGTGTCAGTAACAGCCCAGCATGGACTGTTTAAGTAATGCACATACTGTGGCATGTTATTCATAACTAGATAATTGCACAAGCAAGGACATTGGATTTCTCAGGTAAAACACCTGTTTGTGTGTGTGAGAAGAGCAAGCTAACCACATGTGAATGGTGACATCATTACAGGTTTCACTGTACATTGTCCCCTTTCTGCAAAAGCTGTCCCTAGGATCACCCCCACCAGGGTCTTCACTTTCAGTGCTGTAGAATAGCATTTTGGGTAAACGTGTCCCAGTGCATTGGGCATGAACACTAAGTGGATGTGTAAGGTGTAAAACATGGGGCACCTTTGTGCAGTGATGCATGTTGGGAAGGTGATAGGCGCGTTCCATGTGTTTTTGTGATGAAACAAACGTGAGGATGTTTTGGGGCGGTCATCAAGGGATCCATGCTTAGCAACACTTTGAGACCTATCGTTACCAGGCCTGAATACCAGATTAATTTCCTCAGCCCCCATCTACCCCCTCTCGCCACTTTTTCTGTACATCCATATTTGATGGTGCGGTTTTTGGGTGGCAGCTGTTGTTTAGCTTATCAGCGTGTCCCGTCTGTCGCGGAGATGAAAGGCGAGCTGCAAAGAGCCACGTCCTGGACATTTTCCTCTTTGAAGATGGTTGCTGCATCACAACATGCTGGAAGACAATATTTACAGCATCTCCTGTGATTGGCTGGGTAAAAAAAGGACATTTTCAGTGGAACAGTGGGGGAGAGGGGCGAGTAAGGAAAAAGGAGTTAAAAAAACAAAGCAGATTGAAACAAATGGGAAGAGGTGTTGGAAACAGTTTGTTTATTTAGCCGGACTGTGTGAAGGGCTGCTAGCAGTGCGAAGAGCCCTGGGCAGATGCTGCAAGGCTAACGCGTGACAGGAAGTGGGTTTGTTAGCTGTCATGCTACCATGCGTGAGAGGAACTGGGTTTGTTAGCTCTGAGGCGTGAGAGGAAGGTGGACCGTTTGTCGTGACGCTAACACACGTGGGAGGAAGGTGGTCCGTTTGCCATAACACTAACACGCGTGAGAGGAAGGTGGACCGTTTGTCGTGACGCTAACACACGTGGGAGGAAGGTGGTCCGTTTGCCATAACGCTAACACGCATGAGAGGAAGGTGGACCGTTTGCCGTGAGGCTAACACGCGTGAGAGGAAGGTGGACCGTTTGCCGTGAGGCTAACAC
>JABJVR010000013.1:3602989-3613410 GCA_025773905.1 Chitala chitala
GCTGTTTGTATTTACATGGACTGCTGTTTGTATTTATATGGACTGTTTGTATTTACATGGACTGCTGTTTGTATTTACATGGACTGCTGTTTGTATTTACATGGACTGCTGTTTGTATTTATATGGACTGCTGTTGTAGCCTATCCCAGAATTGGGCTTGTAGTCTTTGCAGCACCTGAAATGCCTCTGGTCTTTCCTCTGCCCCTTTTTCGCCATACCTGTCTGCCTACCTTGTTCTGGTCTGTTTCTCACCTTTCTGACCCATTTTATACTTCACCTGTATCTTCACCTCACCCATTTTCTTGCACCTTTTGTGATGCCTGGTTCATGTAGGAACAAAACATGGTAATCTTCTGAAAATTTTTTAACCATCTTTTCACTGCCTGCAATGAATTCGAGTGAAACTAAATAGTGCTGAGATTTGTGGAGCAGCTGGTGTAGGACTCTGTGGACTCTGCTCTCATCTTTACGTTTTGCTTTTGGTTGTATAGTGTTGCGTTGAATTATTTAGCTGCACTGCTCTGTTCAGATGCTGGCATTTGCCTGGTTTCCTACCTGAAGCACTTGTTCATGGACATTATGCTCACCGTGAGTCCGCTTATTTAAACACCACCATGGCTGTGGGACACCTAATCTCATTACACTGAGCCCATAGTCATGTTGCAACAGTGACATGATCAGACCCCCGTGGCTGACGAACAGAACTCAGAGCTGAGTGGAAAGCCTGAAGGGCTACAGAAAGGAGATGGTACATTTTAAGAGCACAGTCTGAACAGGAGAGACAGTCAAACTTCAATCTAAAGGTTGTGCAGGAGACAGTCCAGTATAACTGAATGGGTCATGTGGGAGGTACAGTTCAGCTTCATTGTAAGGGCTGTACAGGTCACATTTCAGTTTAACGGCATAATTGTATATAAGGGACAGTTTAGTTAACATCACGAGTCATGTGGGAGGGACATTTCTGTGGTGCCTCTCATACGGGACATAAGAGCATAACAGTAGAGTTTCCACAGAGGAGCTGAGGTGACCCCTTATCATTTCTAAGGCTCTGCAGAAATGTGCAGGCAGCTCACTGTCACGTTGGAAACAACTCCAACGGGTGAAGGCAGGTAATTAGAGGCCAAGCACAAAGTTCCACGAAACCTGGGACCGTTCAGGATCTGGTCTAAGTGGAGGTATCAGCCTCCACTCCCAGCACCATTATCTGGGGGGCCGAAAGTGCAGCTAAATGGTTGTGGGCAGCAAACAATAAATTCAAGCTAATTTTCTGTAGGTTCTCAGCATCACAGAGGGCACACAACGTATAAACTGTGATGTTAATTTGAACAGTTCTAATGGTTCTAATGGTGCTGGTCGTCTGTCTTACAATCTGATTCTGATTGTTTTTATGGTCTTAAATAATGACCGTTCTGATGGTTTCAGTCCACAGCATGGATATCCATCACATCTCATCACGGACAGTACTGAATGATAGGTTAGGGATAATTGGGCTATTGTTCCAGAATAGTTACTTTTTATAGTTGTTGGCCACAGATGTAATGCACTCAGCAGAGTGTTTAAACGCCAGGATACAGACTGCTTTTTCCTACACAGGATAGACAAACAGCAGTGGGTGGTGTTGACAGGACAGGGCTGGCAGCACAGCAGTAAGGACGTCACCTGTACTCAGGGCTGCTTGTTTGACCATGATGACAGTGGGCGGGGCAATATGTGATGGACTTTGAGAACAGCCACTGCTGAAGCAGGTCTAGGCCACACGCACGCATCTCGTGATTGTTGGATCCAAACAGGACTACCAATGAGAGGCTCAGGTGACCAACCTTCCGTAACCCATAAGCTCAGCAGGCCTGAAGTGAATTTGTGTGTGCGTGTGCGTCTGTGTCTGTGTGTCTACCTCTGTGTCTGTGTGTGCATGTGTCTGTGTGTGCGTGTGTGTCTGTGTGTGCGTGTGTGTCTGTGTCTGTTTGTCTACCTCTGTGTCTGTGTGTGCATGTGTCTGTGTGTGCGTGTGTGTCTGTGTGTGCGTGTGCGTCTGTGTGTGCGTGTGCGTCTGTGTCTGTCTACCTCTGTGTCTGTGTGACTGTATGTGCATGTGTCTGTGTGAGTGTATGTGTGTGTAAGTGAGCATGTCTACAGCATTTTTGTATATTGTCTGCTTGTGCCTTTCATGGGACTGGGGTGGAACCCTGTGTGACGTACAAACACACACACACACCTACCGACTGCACTACTAAATCTTCCCTCGTGTCACGTACCCCTGCACTCGCTCTCACTGTGTGTGATGTGTGTGTCACGCTAACCCCTTTCAGACTGTATATCCCCTCTGCTGACTGTCTGCTTGACAGTAGGTACACAGGTTCATATCTACAAGTTAGACAAGTTGTCAAGAGAGCATAAAATAAATAGGACATTTTCAGCCTATATGGGACAGAGTTTAAACCCAGAGCTGAGGGTACCTGACTCTCAGCACACTACAATGCATGTGAGTATGAATGTGTTTGCCCTCTCTGTCATTTCTATTATCACTTTTCCACTTTTAGTTTCCCCACTGTGCTGGAATAGTCCCTCCCTTTAAACTGCAGAATGCGTACAAAATGTCCAATTTGTCTGGCTAAGCAAATAATTGCCTCAATTAATTAAGCAAGTCCTGGGTGACTGAAGGTGCAGGAACCATTAACACTTGCACAGAGGGCGTCTCACCACTAGGGGGCACTGTGCAGGTGACCTTCACGCCAGCATTCATCGTGGAGTGCATGCATTAAAAAGTGCAAGCTATGGAGTCTGGCCTACTAAATGCACATCCACCATCGCTATCCACTGTGTAGCCGATGCCTTCTGAGAAGGTGAGGCTGAGAGACATTTCAGCAGCAGCACCCAAGGGAAATGTCTGAGGAGTGAGACGTCCAGATAGAAAGAGCAGAGAAGCACTCTGTGCTTTTCACTTCTGGCACTTTGCATGTCGACTCCTGTAAAATCAATCTTTCCTCTGTCCAGTTGCGTTGCATGGACTGGGTTTGTGTGGACTAATAACCCCGCCAAGACGCTGGCACCTTATTATCCAAACAGCCAACAGCAGGGAACTAGAGCTGGAAACCACTGACCCGAAATCGTGCCACTGACCTCGGGATATGAGCTGTTGCATTGCAGCTTGTGGCGGGATTTAGACTTATTGCTGCTTTATCGCCTGCATGCAAACACGCCCTCTAGTGGCCCCTAGCTGAATTTCAGCTTCGAGAATGAATCATTTGGTATGTGAGCTTTGTTTTTATTAGTGTTTTTTGAGCTTTTTGTTTTTTCTTTCTGTGAGTAAATGCCCGAGAGGCAGGAGGAACACAGCACTGGATATAACTGCTGTTTGTAGCTTAAAATGAGATCCTTGTTGGATTTTTGAGGTACTTTGGAGCCAAGCACAACTTCTAATTTAATGCAAAGTGCACAACAGCTAACAGCAGTTTTTGTTTGTTGTTTTTAATTAACACCACACTTTTAAGGACAGTAAAAATATTACATTTAAAATTAGTTAGGAGCAGTATACTAAGTGTGATTATTTTACTGTTTAAAAAAATATACTATGGTATTTTTGAACTGGAAATTGAAATGATTTCTGTTAGTTTAGATACATTGAAAATGGTTAGTTGTCTGATTATCTGTACAGGGGCAGGCTTGTGTTTTCTGTTCTGTTTGAAGGATTTTAACAGAGGGGTTCCTTTACATAAGACTTTACAGATTCAATTTCAATAAATCAAGAGAACATGCAAACAATATAATAGAATAAGAAACTGAAAGGAGATCTTCACAAGTCATTGCATTGTAAACACACTCCTACAAACAGAAAACAACATTCTCCCTTGTGGTACACCCCCACAAAGAAATGGAGAACAATCGTCATTTTGGCACACCCCTGAAAACCACAGTTAATGCCCACACACGCGTGCACACACACACACGCACACACACAGAATTTCGCTCCTGGTGCCGAGGGTTAGTGGCCCAGACCAGAGTGAGCCCCCTTGTCCTGCCTGTCAGTCACAGTGGTCCTGGGGGTGTAATGCTTTATCACCATCCCCCAACCCCACATGTTAACAGCCCTGCCTGAAGGGGGTGCCCTCACAAAACGATTATAGAGGCGCTTGGTCCTGGTGCCCATCCCTCTTTATCTTCTCATGTGCCTGCTGGGGCTGCATCAAAGCCGAACAGTACTCTTTCCAAGCCAAAGTGAAGGATGTCCACAGTGAGGCTGCCACGAGCCCCGAAACTCATTTCATCTGTGACCTAAACTGAGAGCTAATCCCAGGGTCGCACCAGTACTGCGAGAGGCCTGACAGATTAACTCTATGTGTCTCACGGTCATCAGGGTGATCGTGCCCTCTGAGGAAAAGGGGAAGAGAAGACAAAAGAGAGGGAGAGCAAGGGGCTGGACCATGGTGCCTGCATGAGAGCAGACGAGCCTGCATTTGAGCAAATGAACCTGCGTGACAGCAGACCAACCTGCATGAAAGCAGACGAGCCTTAGTGAGAGCAGACGAGCCTTAGTGAGAGCAGATGAGCTTTAGTGAGAGCAAACGAGCCTGCTTGAGAACAGACAAGCCTGCATTTGAGCAGACGAACCTGCGTGACAGCAGACCAACCTGCATGAAAGCAGACGACACTTAGTGAGAGCAGACGAGTCTTAGTGAGAGCAGACGAGCCTGCGTGAGAACAGACGAGCCTTAGTGAGAGCAGACGAGCCTTAGTGAGAGCAAACGAGCCTGCGTGAGAACAGACGAGCCTGCGTGAGAGCAGACGAGCCTGCATTTGAGCAGACGAACCTGCATGACAGCAGACCAACCTGCATGAAAGCAGACGAGCATTAGTGAGAGCAGACGAGCTTTAGTGAGAGCAAACGAGCCTGCGTGAGAACAGACGAGCCTGTGTGAGAACATAGGAGCCAGCTCTGAATACCTCCCGGATTGCTGGAATTGACTTGTTAATCAGCATGATCAGACCCAGGTCATTATGTTGTAGCTGTTTGATTAGCTCCATTGAGGCTGGTGGTACATAGCATTATGTGAAAGCTGCTAAAGCGCCCTTCAAGTATGTCTATCCTTAGGTCCGCTGATGGTGCTTTGAGTATGGATCAGTGAAGCTTCCAGTTTGTAACACATGGAGGGCAGCCCGTTCACTTTATTACTGCGTTGTGCTTTTCAGATAATCCACGAGCACAAACCTCTTCACAGAATACATTTACTAGAAAAAAGAGGAAATTGTGGAATCTATTGAAACTGGACATGTGTCATTCAGTTGGTTGTAGGCTGTGCTTTACTGTTCTTTAGTCATGGCTCAGCATCCTGTTATCATTTTATTAGTTATATCTGGCTGTTGTCTTTAAAACACAGTGCTGTATTTCTTCCATTCTGATGGACATGAATCATACAGACAGATTACATGGGATTATGTTATTCTTTATGTTCCATATGAAGATATATCTGTGACTGAAATGAAACTTATCATAACAGAAATTAAAATGGCTTCATTCATTATTTCCTGTGGGCCTGAGGCAAACACTTAAATTTCCATATAAAGTAATGGAGCAGTGTATTACTGTGCTAACACTGACGCTTCGCTTTCCCATTTCTCTTCGCTGTGAAATACTGTGAGATTTATTGCCTGCCATATTTTGTGTTAATATCTGTGGCATTAATGTTTCATCCCCTGCACATCTCTCACATGAACACCCCCCCCCCTTGGCACCCTCACAGAGTGCCCCCCCAGGACTTGCACCACCCCACAGAGGTCCAAGTATGTAGGAGTACCGTGTCTCCCAGGACAGGTTCTCGGGTTCAAGAGGAGCAAGAGCAGAGCTGTAGAAATGCAGGGGGAGGGCCGGATGATAGAGCTGTAAATGCGCTCTTTGGAAGGGGAGGGGGAAGCCATTAACGGTGCGATCGTTTGTTTTCCTCCACACTCTAAATCCGTCTTGTGGGGATGTACACCTTAGGCAGGCCTTCCACTCTGGCTCTGTGTGCTAACGTAGCACTGGCTCAGGAACAGCGAGCAAATCCAACCCTAGTAGAAGTGTCTGGTTCTGAGAGTGTCTGAAACTCCTGCCAACAACGTGGCTCTTTTATGAAGTGAAGATGCATTTGGGAGTGACATCTGAGAGCCAGCAGATGTTGTCCTGTCTGCTTTGTTTGCTGTTAAAATCTTCCCATTTGGTCAGGTTGGTGTCTGTGAACACAGGAACGTAGGCCAACCTTACCTTGTTTTACTGTGAGAAGACCTAGCCTGTATTGTTGACGGTCAATGTAACCAATGTCCTCTTGATTGTAAAAAAAGATGGCAGCCAGGGTTCCAGGCCAGGGGGTGCGGTCTGGTGGACCCATTTTGTGCCCGTGCCTGTCTTGGGCAGTTACTGGGCATGGGGGGTCATCGTTCTCAGGCTGAATGTGCATAAAGACCTAGCACTTAAATAATGCCTCAACTAAGGTTTAAATCTCCATCTACAGGGGCTCTCTCCAGTGATCACATCACATGAAACTCATGGAAAGTTTTTTTTAAAGAGCTCATAGAACTCTGAGCGCAAATGGAGAATTGTGGGAGCTCCTGCTAGCCTCACATGATAAATATGGCATACACATTTTGTGCAGCTGTTTAAAATTAACATAAACAAGACTTTTAGCTATATAAATTAACGGGAATGGGTCCGCAAGCTGTGGATGGGGAGGGGGGAGCAGGAACATGGACACCTCCTGTGTTTTTGTGTTTTGTCCAGCGATCCTCCATGATTTAACACCTCTGTGGGCTTTATGAAGTCTCTATGCCTAGTCCAGAGTTTTCCTATTCACAAGGTATTAATAACCCCCATCCTGTCACACACTGTCCCTGCTGCCCATACACTGCCCAGATGTCTGCAGTATTAGGTTAGCCATCATAGCAGGGCAGTCATCCTGGCTCGTTGGCTCGAGCGGTCCACAGTTTCTCAGAGGCAGATGATTGGCATTTAGCTCAGCGGATCGTGAGCACGCATTGAGAGAGGAGCCAAGAGAGAACGTCTGCATGCCATCCACATTCAGGGGGCTAATTGGTTTAATTGTTTGATGAATGGCAGTCATTTGCTTTTTATCTGCAAGCCTCAGCTATTTTTTAACAGGTATTATGAAGTACCTTTACTTCAGCACATCTCCTCTGTCTTCTAGCAGAAAAGGAGCTTTGGAATGTTAAATATGTACAATCATCCCAGTAATTAGAGTAATAAGAGCTAAATTCCAAGCGTCGGGTTAAATGCGGAATCCCATCACACTGCGAGGGCTGAAATGCAAGCTCTTATCAGCTGCTGGCGTTACAACCTGCGTGCTCTTCTGCTAGAGCGAAGGGTCTTTCCCCTGCTTTTCTCACAACGTGATCCTTGTCATGGCGTTCCTTCTCAAGCTCTGACGTTTTGACCTGGAGGAATTGCTCTTGCTCTCCATAATGTTGCTGTTATGTGTGAACAACTGCTGCTTTCCATCGCCTGACTAGAAGAAGCGAGGAGAACGTGCGTGAGGCCAGGTCTGGCAACGATGTGTGGAGCGCAGCTTAAAAACAGGGCTGAATGCATTACTTATTTTGGTGTATAGTGTGCACACCCGAGCAGGTAATTCCCGACCCCAGCAGTGCAGAGGAGCAGCATTTTAATCGGCCAGTTGCAGAAGCAGACAAATCATATGCAGAGCCCAGCGCACAGTGCCATTCCTTAACTCTGCATAGCTGATGTTCCTTGAAGCTCGAGCTCTCTGAAGCCAGCAGCCCTGAGCTTTTCCACAGAAGAATCATATATTTTACATGTGATGAGGTTTGTGTGTTCCGTGGACACAGAGAGGAGTCCGCAGGCGTGTTCGTTTAAAGGGACTGATCATCAGCCTCATGTTTGCATTAATGTCCACTGTGCGTAACACATGCATCGCGTGTCAGATTGGCCATGTCTAAAACCTCTGTCTTGGGCCTCCAACTGATCCACCCTGAAGGTCTGTGCAGTTGTTCAGTGGTAGTACTCCCCCCGGAGGTGTGGTCCCACAATATTTAAAAACAGTTAGGCTGGGATATTTTCACCATGTTAAACTCAGTCCAGAGGCTGGATTTGCATCACGTCTGTGGTCAACAACTATAAAATCTAACTACTGTAGAACAATAGGTCATTTTTACCTAATTCATCGTTCATAAATAACATGGCGTCCACCAGGGTAAGAAAGCAGGCATACCAGGGTAAGAAAGCAGGCATACTTTTATCAGTTTGAGAATTTTTTTATAAGGCTTCCATGCCATAGCAAGGGGCCGTTGTAAACTCAAACTTGTATCTGTAATGATGTAAATCTCGAGGGGTGTAGCTATATAATGTTATGTTCATTCATTCATTCATTCATTCATTCATTCATTCATTCATTCATTTTCTTAACTTAGTCCTGGTGAGGGTTGCGGGGAAGCCAAGAGTCCATCCCAGAGCACATAGAGCACAGGGCAGGGGACACCCAGGGCAGGGGACACCCAGGGTGGGGCGCCAACCCACCACAGGGCGTGCACACACGCACGCACACACGCACACGCACACACACACGCACACTCTCACTCTCTCTCTCTCTCTCTCTCTCTCTCTCTCTCTACGGGCAATTTGGAGACACCAATCAACCTAACCCGCATGTCTTTGGACTGTGGGAGGAAACCGGAGAACCCTGAGAAAACCCACCAAGCACAAGGAGAACATGCAAACTCCATGTTATATACAGCACAACAGTATTTTAAACATTTTGTAAACTGTTATAATTGGCAATAAGTCCCATTAAACAGTTACCTGACAGATGTTTCGAATGTTGTATGCTCAAATTGTCTGTGTTCGACTATGTGGCGTGTCGACAGCCACTGAGCTTGCGGGCTCAGGCACGGGATAATGTTTAAGCCTCAATGTCACGTGCACACGAGACGTCTGCTGATTGAGTCCTCTTCCTGTCCCCAAGGCAGCCATTTAATCTGCGTTTCTCAGCCTCCATTTGAGTCCAAATGATTATTTTTGAGTTCCTACTTCCCATGGCTTAAGCACAATAATCCAATCAGTTCTTTCACACGCACAATGTTTTGTCACAAGATGTGGATATATGACCCTGCCCAAAACAGCCAGGCTGAACCTCACGGTGCAGAAACAGGGATTTATATGATGCGCCTTCCTGAAGGTGGGATATGGAATGGGAGAAAGAAGGGCTTGGATAACGCAGTATTCCTCTGAGCCCTAATCCTACGCATACGGACGGCAGAATTACTTATCCTCGTCACAAAATGCCTGTTTGTTAATAACAGTGACCAGGCAGGAAGCTCTTTGCTGTCAGCAGACTGTGAAGAATTCCACATAGTCCGTGACCTGCTTACCCAAGCATTGTTCTCTTTTCCTGTAACCCTTAATATTTGTGGAGAAACAGACAGGGAGGTTAAGGCGGGGATTATGTGAATAAACGGACAGTGATAGAACCCTTTATAACAGGGGTTAGAGAGACAGCAATAAGGAATAACTGACACGCTTCCCTCTTGGCTGTGTGAAAATGAATTTGTTGAATTTGCTCACTGTGCAAAATAAATTAAAAAAGGAATATCATGACACGAGAGTTTTTTTATCAGAAACTGAAGTCTTGAAAGATGGACACCTGATGTTGACTAACCTGTGTGCACATACAGGACAAAATGGCCGGCGTGTACTCCTCCTGGCTGTATCAGGAGAGGCCTCACTTTGGCACCCTCAATATTATGGTCTATTGGAGCTAGAGGAGGCAACCGTGCATGCATGAATAAATTCCTAATGCTAACACAGTGCTGGGGGGTGTGTGTGTGTGTGGGGGGGGGGTGCACGTAGTCATTGAGCTCCAGGAGCTTTTATTCCCCACCCAGAGATAATTTTTCTCTTTGTTCTTCATGTGACACGCTTTCTGGAAATAAAGGGAGTTTTCATTTTCCAGTATGAAATATTGACATTTTCATGCCAGAGGGACTGACACAAACATGACACTTATTGAGGGTCACACGGCATTGGGAGCTTCTGCATGTGCTACAAATACAAGTGTTTATACGTGTTTTTTCTTCCCTAAAAGGTGAAACCTCATTTTTTGTCATACGTATTTTTTTAAATTTGTTTTCACACGCGTTTGCATTGTACAATGTCTTTGACATGGAGACAGAGCTGCCATCGTGTCCCTGTTCTCTCAGTGCTGTACAGGGCTCAGGTCACACACCACTGTCTAAGTGTGGACATGGGGACAGAGCTGCCATCGTGCCCCTGTTCTCTCAGTGGTGTACAGGGCTCAGGTCACACACCACTGTCTAAGTGTGGACACGGGGACAGAGCTGCCTTCGTGCCCCTGTTCTCTCAGTGGTGTACAGGGCTCAGGTCACACACCACTGTCTAAGTGTGGACACGGGGACAGAGC
>JABJVR010000013.1:3613510-3639650 GCA_025773905.1 Chitala chitala
GTGAACAATACTATCCAGTTTCTTTTTTCTGTTATCACCCCTCCCTCTCCACACACACACACACACACACACACACACACCCACAGACACACACTTTGTGGTTCAGTGGGAGTGAGTCCTCACCCAGCAAATAGAGAAGTGTCTGTCAGCTGCTGCGCACAGACTCTGCTCTCAGGAACCAGACACACGCTTGCAGCCGTGGAGTTGGGGGTTGCCCGTAGCATCACAGTCGGAGGACAGAGCGGCCCGTCAACCGCCGCTCACGGGAGGGGGGAGTGTCGCTGGAGACGTCAGCCTGCCGATTCGCGCAGCTGTCCCGTCGAAGAGGGGCGTGAGGGGCCGCCTGGGTGCTGGCTCACTGTGTCCGAGGAGAGTGGGGACCCGCAGGGCGTGGAGGTGGAGTGGACAGGCGGGAACCGGAGCTGGGGGTCGGAGGAGCAGCATGCATGGGAGGCAGAGTGGGAGGCGGAGGGGCTGCAGACGCTCGGTATCGTCCTGATCGTGTGTGCCTCGCTCAAGCTGCTTCACCTGCTGGGAGTCATTCGCTTTGCAGAAGGTAAATCTTGGGGGGGGGGGCTGGCAAACAGGGTTTGGGAGTCATGAGTCAGGGTGCAGGGAAACATGGTTTGGGTGTGGTGGGTGGAGGGGACTGGCAATCAGTGCTTGGGGGTGGCGGGGCTGGCAGACAGGGCTTAGGTGTGGTGGGTGGGGGGGGCTGGCATACAGGGTTTAGGTGTGGTGGGTGGTGGGGCTGGCAGACAGGGTTTAGGTGTGCTGGGTGGTGGGCAGGTGCCTGCATGACTGTAAATGTCAAAAGCTTTTTATTTATTTTTATAGAGGACAGCCACTCTTTTTTATTACATAATTTACATAATGGCACTGGTAATTTTAATGTTAAAATTTTTTTTATAAAATTGTGTTTCTGTGCTCTTGGTCCAGCAATTTTAAGCAGAACTTTTCAGAGAAGTGTTTATAATACATTTTATAATAGGAAGGTGAAGATCAGGCATTCATTTTATAACACTTTACTTCTTTTGAAGATGTTTAGTAATTCAAGGCAAACTTAAGTGAGATGCCTCTTAGTCAGAAGTACAAGGGACATAATTACTGCTTTTAATTATACATGACTGACTGAAATATTTACTGTGAGGGAGTAAGTAATCTTGTTTTTGTGTTCGCCCAGATGCTTTATTTATGTTTATGCCAGATTTGGTGAATGGCTAAGGCTGACACGAAGGCTTTAAACTGACAGCGTAACCTTAGTGGCACCCGTAGTGCGACTAGCCTCTTGCGCTGGAAGCAGTAATTAACCCAAAAACGTGCTCTGGTTGTGCATTATTTAATTGTCTTTCACATTTGAAGGGTCACGACGAGGTATTCTGGACTGTTCAGTTGTTGAAATGTGTGTTTCGTGACCTGGTTCACAATACCACAGCCAAGAGCCTAAGTAGTTCATAAACCAACCACAGATAACAGCTATGGAAGGATGAGCGTTCTTGCCAGTTACCTCGTCTAATTTTGAATGTAAAAACCGGATCCATCTCTGCTGAAAACTCTATGGATTGGAAATGGAAGCTTTTGGCTCATGTAATTTAATGTTTAGTTTTTTCACTGATGGTTGGAATTATTGTATTAAAATTACTGTTCTGGGTGTTAAATTTAACTAATTAAATTTAACTAACTTATAAAACTACTTAAACTGTTAAATAGTCTCAAATAGATACTGCTACGGTGTTTTTCTTTTTACCATTTACAACCATGTTTTGACCACAGTCCAGATTTCGGCTGTTCGAGTTCAGGAATTAACTTTTTTTGTTTTTTTTTTTTTGCGACATGAGCAATCTGTCAAGTAGTCATTTACTGACTGTCCCATCACAGTGACCATGAAAGAGCATCCTATTAATCAGATGGTTTCTTAAAAAAAAAAAAAGAAAGAAAAAAAGACCCAGATGATGTGTTATGCTAGATGCTACTGTAAGTGATAATGATCTTCTGTGTTAATAACACTGGGAGAATGACCAAAGCAATAAAGCGTTCATGTTTAATCACTGGCACACCCTCATGTGACACTTTTAAAATGCATTGGTCACCACAGAATTTTGGCAGTCAAGTAACACTTCAAGAACACTTTGATCTTGCAGTCAATAATAACAAACAACATGACGTTATATATTGGATAAGAATCTCCTCTAGGTTCATTTTGCCTTGACAGAATATGGGGATTTATTAGAATTCTTGTCAACTGCACAGGCCAGGATACAAAACAGGGACAGAAGCAGACTCTGTAATGCTGCTACATGGTTCCACAGCAGCTGTTTCCATCACAGCTGCTACTTAGCTGCACCTCAGAGTAAAAGATTATGAAAGATTCATTCTCACATTATGGTCTCTCCACTTGATACATGACTTGCCTGTTCAGAGTTCCATTAACATTTTTTACTGTATTTATGATATACAAGTTTAAAACCTATAAAAGTCACAGGCAGTGGTCAACAAGTGGTTGAAGTTCAGCTAATCAGTAACATGACACACGGCGTACAATGTCTTCATGAATAAATGTTTATGTAGATGACCGGTTGAACACTTTCATATACATACTTGGCTGTTTGTGAAGAAGGCATTAAAGCAAATGATACATATTGTTTCAAATGCTTTATTTCCAGGCTAGTATTGGAGTTTTTCCTGCACCACAATCTGTTTGCAGTTAAGGCCAGGCACTCCAATGTTTTAACTGAAAGAGGCCCTAGACTTCTGGGCTCAACGGTTGACTCCACAAGGCTGTACATGTATGATCCATGTTTCCTATACGCAAGTATCAAAGAGTCTTTTGACTGACCGTGATAAATTTCACAAACCCACCAACCACCCGTCTTCTACTTTACAAGTGAGTTTAATATTTCTGGTAGCCACCTTTCTATAAGTACAGCTCCCTAATGCAGCGCTCGGCTGAGTCGACAGACGACATGTTTGGAAGTGATCATTTTAATAAGCCGTTTCTCTACATAGGTTCATGCCGCCAATTAGTATAATAAAAGCTAGCCATAAGACCATTTGCTAAGGAAACTGACACTATACACCTCCCTTTTCCTGGAAGACCTCTGTGTGGTAATACATTCAAATGCATGGCCTTCATTATTAATCACAGTCTTTTTAAATCCATTGCAGTGTAACTTAGTTCTTCACAGCAGGGAAAACAATCTGTATTCATTGCAGTATTATTCTTTACTGTTACGGTACTCAAAAATTAGTTGAACATAAATGGTAGATAATTCACAGATGCTAAAGTCAACGGAGAAATATTTTGAGAACAGCCAGTTTAATTGCAGAAGATGAAAAACAGCGAAGACTGGAACTGAATGCTGCTCAATGAAAGCTTTTTGGTGTTCTTTTTGGCGGCGTTTAATTCTGTAGATAAAAGGAGGACAGGTCTACATTAGCACTTTCAGTAAGTACAGACGAACAATCAGACCTCATGGTATGGCTCGTGGTGAAAGAGAAGCCGCGTAAAAGCACATGTGAAGAAAGCGCGTGTTACGCAAGGGCATTTGCATATCCTCTGCCTGCGATGCAAATCCACAGGTTGACAATGAGGAAGCCGGTTTCTTTGTCAAGCGTGCGTACTGGCAACTGCCCCATCACCAACACTTGCATCAAATGCTGTTCTTTTGTGTCCTGCTTGTTCAGGTCATGGCCTTTTGGCGGGCACACTCAGTTCTGCGGCGGCCTTCACTAAACACCCAAGGCCCATGCTTACACTTCACTGTTAAAGGTACTTGGCACCCTTAAACATAATTCACAATGGGGCTTCAGTTGAACAGTAGTTTCCTGCACTATTGATAGTGGCTGTGTGTTCAGTCCCAAACCAAAAGGTTGAAATTAAACTTTCACCAGTTAAATTTATTGGCCATGTAGTTTTATATGCTATGACTCATGGAGATCTTGGGCGGTATGGGTAGCATTACCCAAATAACCTTCTCAGAGGGGACAAAATGTTAATGCTCTATTAGGAAAACATTTCACTTGAGTCATACATCACAAATACAATTATGGATGGCCTTTTGATCATGGCTGATGTTGTCTTGGGGCCAGGTAACGGTTAGGTCATCTCGCTGCTCTTATTACATATTTGTGCGATGTCGGTGATAAAGATCTAATTACGGCCCTTCAAACCTGCACAGGTAGGCAGCTTGTGCAGGATTCTGGGGAATCATGTTTCCCTGTGTTTGACCACCACAGATATATCAGACACACAACCCAAGAGTGCAGAATATCAGAACAATAAATATTATACATTGACTTTTTACGTGTAGAGTATATTCACCTTACACTTGTTGATGTGTGTTGAATCTGCAGAAAGATTTATTTTTTACATGCTTTATGGGATCTTAAATATGCATTTTGGAGAAATGCTAAGGTTTGTCATATGGCAGGTGTTTGTTACAACTGCAGTTAGTCCACACATAGTTATACACAGTAGTATAATAACCAAGCACAAAATAGTGTGTGTATGTAACTAGTGCTGTGGTAACCAGACTGCTCTTGTGCAGTTGTCCCAGAGTAGATGATTAAGCCAAGTTTGCCGATTTAGTGCTTGACTTAGCTGGCGAAATCAGAAAGTCCCCTGGGCAGTGTGCCTTGAGTTCAGGGCTTTGTTCTCTCTGTGGGCATGGTATTCACCAATCAGGCCAAATCAAAGTGAATCTCTGGTGATGATGAAAGTGGTGGAAAAATGTACTTAAAGCCCACACAAGTGCCGCAAGTTACAATTAGATAAAGTCACATTTGGTCATAAAGTTATTTTGAGGTATCTTTTTAATAGGGAGCCGTGGTTAAAAAAAAAAAAAAATTTCTAGTAATAATCACAAAAATAATGCATTATGATACACTATGGTCATGATATTACACTGAGAAGTCATTCAGAGTTCTTAGGAAAAGTGGTTCAGTGTGTATGAAATAACCTTTAGTCTGCCATGGTTGAGGGCTCATATCTGGCCTTTGCCAGTATGTGTTCTCAGTGTTTATCTAATTTCTGAACTTTTCAGAAGTATAATGTACAATGAGCAGTGAAGCCCGTTACACTTTACCGAACAGTGCTGCTGCCTAATTGCAGCCCCAGTTGCCAGTTGCAGCTGAATTCTTTATGCATTTGGTCTTGCCTGCTGTTTATGTTGATCCCGTCAACCCCACATTAGAAGCTCTATTTAGCATTTGCACACACAACTTAGTTGAGGAAACCATCCTTCATAAATTCCATATCGTGCTCATCTCCCCTTGCACCTTGGCTTGTTATCTCACTAGGCTTTGAGACTTTTTTTGTGTGCTGGGCCACCAGAGAACAGCTCATCCTCAGGCAAGGTTTTCCCTCCCTTGCAAGTTTTTAAACAAATTAGAAATGTTTCTTGTCTTTCTCAAGAGTGGTAATCTGAGTGTAAAATTGGATGTGGGCGGTTGGGCCTTCCTCAGTGACTCAATTTCCCACGCAGCTAATGGACTGTCCATTTCTGAGGTCCGTTCTTGGTTCATCACGTTCCTCCACGAATGAAATGTAACACGACGGAGAGCAGGCTTCGGGCAGCTTGACGTGTTTCTCTGCTTGTTTTTCGCACTCTTTGACAATTCTCAGTTCTCAACGTGGATGCATCCAGGGAACAGGCAATGAGCCAGAAAAGATGTTGCTCTAAAGTAGTTTAGCC
This sequence comes from Chitala chitala, assembly GCA_025773905.1. Classification (NCBI taxonomy): domain Eukaryota; kingdom Metazoa; phylum Chordata; class Actinopteri; order Osteoglossiformes; family Notopteridae; genus Chitala; species Chitala chitala. The sequence goes on from JABJVR010000013.1 coordinate 3,619,204, forward strand.
GCATTTTCCTTTTTAAAATTCATACAGCATTCTGACTAATCACAGCGTGGATATTTCAAGTAGAAAGGAAGATGTAAATTTTAGCTTACTAGCGCTACACTTCTGCGTGGTATATAGTCATTGCCGTTCCCTGTGCATAGAGACAGTCTCAATATAGGTAGCATGGCTTCATCTGTCAATCTTTCTGGTGGGAAAAATCTGTACTGTAACAACCATTCAGTGCTTTCCCTTCATATTTATGTTAAGAATAGACAGCTTCTCAGATCACGTCCCGAGCAAACGAACGCCTGTCACTCTGTCAGCAGGCGAACATGCTTACGGATGGGCTTGACTGCACTTCCATGTCAAAGAGCCTACCTCGGCTGAATGATAATCGCCTCCATGGCACAGGGTTTGTGACATGTTAAATGTGCACCAGCACCTTTCAGCACAATGGAAACATGAGGTGCCAGATGAGGAGCACTCACTCTGTGTTTGCCAAGATGGAGGGGTGTTGTGAACACGCAGGCAAAAGGTGTCTGAGAGAGAATGATGCTCTGTCTCTTTATAACACATGTTAGCTTTATCCCATTTCATCTTCTGCTTGAAGTTTTAATTGTACTTTAAAATTCGGCTTATGCAGTTTATATGCTGCAGACCTTCAAATATAATTTTGTGTTATTCATGCTGCTGCATTGTAAATGACAGTGTTAGTAAAGGTGTTGTAAATTTTAGGTTTTCATTTTATTTGATTTCCCATGAAAAGGATGTGATTATGATTAGGAAATAATATGTGGAAACCCTGGAACAAAATATTACCATTTGGATCTCCTGCTGGCCTGGTTCTGAGTGTTTGAATTTTATGAGTTCACTTTGGAAGTGCAGGAGAGCAGCTGGAAACAGAACACACAGAGATGTGCCACACACACTCCAGGTGAGAGTGACTCAGCAGGTCCTGAACGCAGCTGGAGGTGTGGCTCAGAGAATCAGCAGGTGAGAGTGTGCTCCAGGGGAGAGTGACTCTGTGGTTTATGAGCACAGTCAGGGGTGTGGCTCACAGACTTCACAGATGTGATCACTCTCCAGGTGAGAGAACCTCGGTGGGTGCTGAACGTGCTGTGTGTCTCTCCTGCAGACAGCGTGGATGATGAGCAGGAGCAGTCCATGGTGCGTCACCGGCCCGAGGCGTTGGAGCAGCTGGAAGCTCAAACCCGCTTCACCAAGAAGGAGCTTCAGATTCTCTACAGAGGCTTCAAGAATGTGAGCGTGCCCAGCTTCATCACATTGCTGCATCACGCTGCAGTGCTTCTGCTTAGATCTGGGGACTGCAGCAGCCCTGCTCCATCTGTTAGTCTGTCTTCATGCCTGTCAGTCGGTCTGCCTGCCTCTTTCTGTCTGTCTCTCTTTCTGTGTCCTGCTTTGAATGAGTTGCAACATTACGCCCATGCTAGTCTGCACAAATACATTTTATTACAAGATTTCATTGTAATGGCTTTGCTTATGTTAATTTTGTTTAAATACATAATTTCACAGCCTTCTACATTTATGACTCAAAATGCAGGTCTAATAGAATTTGTGTCACTGGCTACAGATATATCATTAAATATTGCAGTTTCCCTGTGACCTACCACTACAGAGCAGATACATAAAAACACAATAATGTCTTTTTTGTGTTTAACTCAATGTCAAACTTCATGCAGAAACTGAAGGTGTACATAGTGCAAAAGAGAAATTTCTGACATTTCAAAAATGTTATTCTAAAAGGGATACAACAGATGAAATCTGTTAAACACCCTTGACTCTTTGTCCTTACTGACTTTAAAATGAAATTAAATTTCATTATTCTTGCCTGACGACTTTAATCTGGTGTAACATTCTGCTGTTAACACAAAGCTGAAACGATTCCTTAACGGCCAACGATTTTGCTGCTGGGTAGATTGATGGAGTTTTTGCACTGAGAGCCGATATAGTGAACTTTGAACTTTCACCCATTGTTCTGACCACCCAAAGTAGTCACATAGGAGTAGGCTTTAGAGTTGTCTAAACTCCTCCGCACACTTTCCTCTTGCGCTCTTCCTCTGTTGACGTTCACTTTTAACACGACACATCTCATCAACAGTGTGCGCTGGTTGACACGACCCACACGCTGCGACTAGAATCTGTCCACTGACTGTGTCCAAAGCCTGACTGACTATGTCTTAAGTTTGACTAACTGTGTCCTTAAACCTGAGTGACTGTCCCAAGCTTGAGTGACTGTTTCCCAAGTTTGACCATGTCCTAAGCCTCACTGACTGAGTCCTAAATCTCACTGACTGAGTTTTAGGTGTGCCAGGCCTCAGAGGCAGTGATTTTTTTGATGCTCAGAAGAAGTCTTGCCCTGAATTTAATCTAATCAACTGATTAATCAGCAATGAACAACCAGTAAGACCAGTACCTCACACACAACCCTTGTGTGATGCTCATATTCTGTTTCACTTTTCTGGAAGGTATTTGGAGAAAGCTGAGAAGTCATTGTAATGAATGACCACCCAGTTGTTCACATTGGAAAAACCCCTAATATTGTGTGAACCACACAATCAGATAGTTACCAAGGCCCATCTACAAATTTTCAAATTCATTTGTTTTTTTAGAATGACGTGCACATGGTTCATCCCAGTGTTTGTAAGTACACACATTAAAAGAATTGTTCTAAAACAACAATCAACATGTCTCGTCCAACATGGATGATATATTACCTGAAAGGAAAAACGGAAAAAGTAACAGTCTTTTTAGCTCTCTCTAGCTCACAGACTTGCCATAAAAGCACCAAAAATTACAGTTCTCTAGGGCATGTGCTTCTTCCTTTTTTCACTGTCATATTCCTGCGTTTGCCGTTCTGTTTTCTGCTTTTACAGTGCCCCTTTAAATTTGCAACACCTACTTTATAGTACAGCTGACTTTATAACTTCTGAGTTTGTTCATCACAGGGAAAAAAGAAAGTGCCGTGTCATGATGTAACATTTTTGCCGAACCGTAACTGATCTCATTCTGCCATGCAATAACTGCTTCACCAGCAGTAAATGTAATAAAAGTAGTATTTTACTGGAATTGCAGTTCATTCCTCTCATTAGGAAATGGTGATGTACCCTTAGAGTAAATCCCTAGCTAAAAATTTACTAGTCCAATGTACTGTTGGAAAGGAGCTTCAAAGCGGTATGTCTCATACAGCTCAAACATGGAACACAGCAGGCACGTACTGGTGCGTATGGGAAGCTGTACGGCGTACACCCCGTTCTAAAAAGATGGGTTTACTGTATTCCCAACTGAAAATGTTTTGTGAGGATTTTCAGGCTTTAAAGGTAACAAGTGACTATAGTTTTGTAAAAATGAAAAACATGTAAAGGAATTAACTTTTCTGTTTATCAGTCTTGTATTTTCCCCTTCTTGGTCATGTATGCCTCAGTGCACAGGTGAAATATGAATATGTGTTCTCAAAGAGACAGAAGAACAATATACCCAGCTACCAAGACACAACTACACCACTGGAACACAGGTTCTCTGTAGCACAGAAGACAGGCTGTCAGGTACACAGACAGAACACAGGTACTCAATAGCACAGGTGTAGCACAGAACGCAGGCTGTCAGGTAAAAAAGACAACACAGGTTCGCAATAGCACAGGTGTAGCACAGAAGGCAGGCTGTCAGGTACACAGACAGAACACAGGTCTGCAATAGCAGAGGTGTAGCACAGAAGTCAGGCTGTCAGGTACACAGAGAGAACACAGGTTCTCAATAGCACAGGTATAGCACAGAAGGTGTGTTGTCAGGTGCACAGACAGAACACAGGTTCGCAATAGCACAGGTGTAGCACAGAAGGTGTGTTGTCAGGTGCACAGACAGAACACAGGTACTCAATAACACAGTTGTAGCGTAGAACACAAGTTGTAAGCAGCAGAAGTGTGTTGTGAAACAGGGGGTTTCATTCATCTTTTGCAGGCCTTTCTATTACACAAATCTTTCAGCAATCTTTCCTTCAAATCTTTCTACCCGCTACCCCTCCCCATGCAGCTCAGTACCATTTTCACACACACACACACACACACACACACACACACGACCACTTGGTTTCCTTTTAATATAAACGTAATATTTCAATTCCACGCTGTGCTGCCCATGCTCAGTCCCTAGTCCACACAGTAATACTTTTTCTGAGCAATAAAAACGCTTCCGATGACTACACTTGAACTGTTCATAGCCTTGGAGGTATGAATTACCGTAATTACTGCATACAAAAATTAGAACGTACATTAGCAATAGTACCAGTGCACTTTTCTTAGAGTAGATTGAATTTGCACTTGTGAGGGTACGGTGTGTCTTGTTTATACTGTAACAGACTGTTTTGACTGTATTTTATCCCCTTGGGGTTTCCATAGAGAGGAGGGGAGTGTAGTGTAGTGTTAGAATCAGAGTTAGTGTGATAGTTGGAGTGTTAATAAAAAGAACTTGCCCGAGACAGCTGCTCTCATAACTGTGTTTGTCTGATTTACTTAATTTTCACTCGCTCGGCTACATTGGTGGCAGCGGTGGGATGTTTGGAATTGTTTTTTTTTTTTTCTTCTTCCTTTCCTTTGGGGCCAGTTTAGTTGTACATGCTTGTAGTGAGCGTTTTCTAACACTACACTACACTCCCCTCCCCTCTACAGAAACCCAGAGGGGATAAAATACAGACAAAACAGTCTGTTACAATACTTAAAGATGGCTAGTTTTTAACTCCTTTTTGCCTCCCTCCAGATATGTTTCTGATAGGCCAGGTCTTCTGTAGAATTTTTACTCATGCCTCCAAAGCCTTTCATTGTTATACATTTTAATGTTTTTTTTTTTTTTCCCCCCCTCCAGGAATGTCCAAGTGGCGTGGTTAATGAAGAGACGTTTAAAGGCATATACGCACAGTTCTTCCCGCAGGGAGGTACGGAGCGTCCCGAGCCGCAAAACTTCGCCGATCTGGTGTCTCGCGTCACAGTGGCTGCAAAGCCTCACCACTGGTAGTGGATTACAGCCATTTAATCGCCGTTATGTAATCAAAACATTTTTCTCATTGCGCGAAACCCCGTGGTAACGTATTTTAAATTAAACACGCAGCGCAGTGAAGAATAGGGCGTAATAGAGCTGTTATCTGAAGTTTTTTCTGCGAACTCAGGATGAGGGCTTCTGATTAGACTGTCGTGAGCCCCCTATCCTCCTCCCCCCTGGACTGCAATCAAAGATGAAGCAGGAGACCTTAAATTTGTCCTTCAAGATGCAACCTTTCAAAGCACTTCCTCGTAATAAAATGTGCGCATCGGCGTATCTGCACGCTTCACGTTGTTTACTGGGTCTCTTCCTTAAAGAAAAAGGTGAATCTTAAGTGCTTTTTTCCCCCGATGTTATAGATGCGTCGAGATACGCACATTTCCTGTTCAATGCATTTGACACAGACCACAACGGGTCCGTAAGCTTCGAGGTAAGCGTGTGGTACAGTCTGGTTCATTATTACGGATTTTGAGATGGTTTTTAATTGGTCATCCTCATTAGAATTGGGCTATGTTCGTCCTCGTGCATGTGTGGTTTCCGTTTCATAGTGAAACGCATGCCACGTTTTAGTGTAAACACACACACACACACACACACAAAAAAAAAAAAAAAAAAAAAAAAAAAAGACCAACATATAGTATAGTCATAGTGAAACTTTGAGTCTGTTCCAGCAGACTTCAGATCTAATCAGTGATTCATTTAAAGTTCCACTGGAAGGGAATGAGGGTCGTATTGGCAGGTCCGAATGAGCTTTAAAATGTGTCATTGTCACACGGCCGCAAGAAGATTCATACATTTTTAGAGGTGTTTTGTGAATGGTGCAGCGTCTTTTTTTCAGTTAGAAAAGCTCTTTCAGAGAGAATAGATGCACTGTCTTTAACTGTTTTCTGAAATCACTCACGCTGAGCCTAAGTGTCCATCATTATTTGATGGAAGTGCTATTGAGGCCTGGGGAATACAGATCACATTTGGCACTGGATCTTTGGTTTTCATCAAACTGCTTTACTGTCAGTAGGAGACAAAACTTACATTTGCGCACATAAGAAAAGGGGAAAGTAACAAATATTACAAAAAAACAGATAACACAAGGAATTAATACAGTAATGGCTGGTTGTTACTGCACAATATGTCTATGCATGCATGCATTGATGGTTTTTTCCTTTGAATTTGTGTAAATGTGCCAGATGTTTGTGCAGAACTTTTAGTTCCAGATTGCAAGTGTTAAGATTTAGTTTTGTCCAGTTGTCATGCTTTTGAGTCTCATCTGCTTGGAGGAGCCTCGGCTGACTCTGATCACATTCGTCTTGGTTCCAGGATTTTGTTCTGGGCCTTTCAACTCTGCTCCGCGGTTCCGTGCAGGAAAAGCTGAATTGGGCCTTCAATCTGTACGACATTAATAAGGACGGATACATAAGTAAAGATGTAAGTGCACATGAAGGAGACGTTCTTGTGTAAAGTTTCCTCTTCGCTTTTTAAGCAGGAATGTCCTCTCAGGCTTTGCGGGCGTTTGCCGGCACAAACTTTCATGAGAAATTACGCCACAGCCACTCAATGTTTTTCACTTCCTTTGGCCTGTGGATGCTGTCAAATAAAGTTCACATTGAGATAATTGACTGATATAAGTTGTACTATATAGCATGAGATGAAAACACAGCTGTGTGGCCTGGTGGCTCAATGGGTAGAGCATCAGGCAGGCTCCTGGTCCTTGGTTCAAATCCCAGTCCAGCCAGGTGTGTCCTTAAGCAATACACTCCCTGCTGGCTCCCCGGGCACCATGTATAGCTGCTCATTGCTCCCCCCAGGGGGATGGGTTAAATGCGGAGGACAAATTCCTTGTATGTGACAAAAAACATAGTGGGCCGTAAACACAATTCCCTTTCACTCCCTTCATATTTTAAGTGAAGGATTACAGTAGTTTTTGACACTTTCACCTTTCTTGGGAAGGCGTGCCGAAATATCAGGCCTAAGGGCTGCACTGCCAAAATGCTTATGATTTGTTTTTAATGGATTTTGGACAATTCTGTGCCTGTGCTTTTAGGAGATGCTGGACATCATGAGAGCCATTTACAGCATGATGGGCAGGTTCACGTACCCAGTGTTGAAAGACGACGCACCGAGGCAACATATGGAAATGTTCTTCCAAGTTCGTACTGGCTGCGCCTCCACACTGCTGTTTTTTAATTTAATATTGTCATGGGAGGAGGGGGGTAGCTCTACAAAACATTTATGTTGAATATGCATGCATTAAACCTATTAAACCCATTCTGTATTTTATGGTAAATACATCTTACGGCCGTCCACACACTTAGGTCTGCCGGCCCTGCTGGCGTTTGACAGAACGTCCAACTCCCAGTCCACCTATTACTGTTAGTGACTGATGGTTATTTTGTGGTCTAACAAGTAAAGTCCAAATGTAGATTTTTCTGCATGTCAGACGTTGCATCAAGACGACAGTCACTAACTCCTATGACACTATAACTACGTTTATGAACTTTTCTATGCTTAGGCAGAGATGTCAAAAAACTGCATTGACAAGCCCAATATGCTTTTTGTTGTTTTCCCACTAGAAAATGGACAAAAACAAAGATGGAGTGGTGACCATAGATGAGTTCATTGACTGCTGCCAAAACGTAAGTGATTCTCTGCGCTATGCTCCTTACTTCATACCCACATGCCCCCTCATTTCCAGTCCCCTCAGACGGTCTGAAATCAGCTCATTAGAAACGGAGGACGTAGCTTCATGCTGTTTTTAAAAATTAGCTGCGGCATCACACAGGCAAATGTGTACAGGAAAGGCAGGAAGTGCATGCTGGGAAAAAAACACAGGAGACTTCCTGTTTCCACTCACTGTCATACACCTGCGACGCCATCAGCGTGTACCTAGTTCCGTCTGATCTCTTTGAGCCACCACAGCTGTAGGTGTGCAGTGAAGACAAAGGCAGGCCTTCTCACGCTCCACTCTTATTTTCACAGGATGAAAACATAATGAGGTCGATGCAGCTGTTTGAGAACGTCATATAAATGCAGCTGAATCCACTCCCCACGGCCACATCCACCTGCTGCCTATATCCCATGATGATCCCCTTTATACCGCTTAGACATGTGTACTGTATATATGGTAGAGAAAGACTCATTTGGCTGTTTCCCTTTGACAGTAATATGGCTGTACCAGCATATTCCACAGAAAGGTACCAAATTATATTAATATATATAGAAAATGTTCAGCTAAATAGGCAGCACAAGGAATATGTCACGTATGGCTCGTTTACAATTGTCCCTTAAACGTCTGAGCGAATCTTTTTTTTTAATCCTTCCCCTACATATGTTCCTATTGTGATGCCTGGCTAGAGATAGCTCTTTAAACATCATCAAGCTTCCTTTTCTTCTTGTGATAATGTGACAAAAGCAAAACGTCGAATGAGGAACCGAGGCGAGCAAAAAGATGCGCGTCGGGAAACGTGCGAACAGGTGCACGGCGTTTCGTGTTGTTGCCATAGAGTTGAGAGCAAGAGCGACGCGGACATACGGTCTGTCCCAGCTATTCTGCCCCCTCGCGGCCCCCGTCGCGCCTTGGCCTGGTGGTGCTCATCGGAAAACCGCACAAGACACCGTGGGCGGCTGAGCCGAGCATGAACGTGCCCGACTGAACAAATTAAAGCGAGAAGATAATTAGCCATGGGTCAGAGGTCACATCGTGGAGTTAGTTGGGGGGGGGGGGGTTAACTCTTCTGCTACTTTATGAAAGGTCATCCCAGTACATCACAGAGATGGTGCTCCTATCAGGTACACGGGTGACTGGCCTACTGCCTTTACACTCTACAGGAGCAGACATTGGACAAGGGCCTGTCTGTCAAATATAAACTGTAAGACAAAAAGTATTACACAAATTCTATGATGCGGAGGGACAGACATCCCCAGCAGAACAATAATAAAATTTCCTAGATCATTTCTAAAAAGTTGGACTTAACACAGGAAGCACAAATTTAGGTGTAGTTTATGCAAATATGCAGTTAAAGGACAATATTCTGTCATTTAGTAAATCAAGAATAGTTTTTTATTAGTATAAAATAAGTATTACACTTGAATTTATGTCAGTATATGGTCTTGAGTGTCAACTGTAAAACTATTGCTGTAAACAGAGCAATGTCTCCTTATGCCTTTTGTATACACAGAATTACAGACATATTGTGTGCTTTTATTGTTCATGTTTGTGAAATTACTACGAAGCTGCCAACAGATGTGTCACTTAGTTGTGAAAAGGTTAGTATTCTCACAACAGCCTGTTTCTGTACCTTCCATGATCCTCACGTTTAAACACCTCTGACAACTTAAACACACGGACGTGTGCGCGCACGCAGTCATAAATCTGAACTGTACAGGGATATTTGAGAATTAAGGGGCTGTTTCCTGTCTCAGAGAAACACTGCTCCTCATATTACCAAATTGAGTTTTACATTTTACTTTGCATTCAGCTACAGAGCAGACACATTAGCACATCTTTGGTCAATATTCCCAATTTACAGTAACAAGTAAGCACATAAACATCCTTGGCATCCTTTCATTATATTATCACAAAAATGGCATCGTACAAAATACATTAGTGAAACGTTTAGACTGCTCGAAGTAAATGTGACAGAGACACTTTGCGAGACATGGCAATGCTGCCATCTAGTGCCCACTCCTGTACTGCAATTTGTGAGCAAAAGTAAGAATACTGTTCTCCCAAATTGTCATAAAAAAGCATGCATCCCTCAACACAGACAAAAATCTCTCTTCTTTATATTGCACGCTGGTCAGAACGCACATGGTGAACTCTTTGTTACAGGGTATTAACAATGTCTTTTCTAGATCTTATTCTTCCAAAATAAGTAGAACAATACCATCTAGTAGGGGCTGCCCTTGTATGTTATATGACATAAACAGTTCAATCATAATAGAGAGTACAAAATCTATGTACCAAGTATTACATGATATTCCATGATCTTTACATAAAAAAAATGGTTAAAATACTGTTGTTGGGGAGGGTGAAGTGGGTATCCACTTGCCTATTTAAAAAAAAATGGCTGTTGTGCAATTAACACTCGATGGGACAAAAATAAATGTCAGAAAGGTTCCACAAGTTTTATTTGTATCCTTGTAGGATAAAAATTGTGAAAGTTTAGCATGAATGATCTTACTAGCAAGTCAACGTGGGCCTTCTGAAATTTTGGACAGAAGTTACCCAGAATGCAGCGTTTGTATTTAGCTATGCATTTTGCTTGGCAGTCACATGCCAAAATGAGATTTTAGAAGCTGGTCCCCGTTTTGTTTGTAATATCTTACATCATATTTTCAGCCTTTTCCACATGAAAATTTCAGGAACATTAATTTGAAATGCAAGGACTAATTTGAATATTTTTAAATAACAAATGATTGGAGCCCTCAGCACAAACAGCTGTAAGGGTGGGAGTTGTGAGATAGAGCCTTGGGCAGGGGGGGGATGTTTAAGGAATGGGCTACAGTGGGGGCACCCTAAGGAGTTTGGGATCATCTACAAACCAGCACCCCAGGAATGGTCACAACGCCAAATTAGATACTCTACGGGAAATGTGAGGAGTCCTATATAATTTAGGGGGGGCAACAGTACATCTCTGAGGAGTTTAGTATAGTCTGGGGGGTGGGGGGCAGCCTGTGGGGAGTCCTTTATAATCTGGGGGGTACAGAGGTACAACTGTTAGGAGTCCTATTAATCTAGGTGACGAGCTGACGGATTTCTCGGTGGAGGTGGCACAGGAAGTCCATGTAGGAGGCGCCGCCGTACAGGTTCTTGTCCTCCACCAAGTACTGGCGGAACAGCATGTCCGACTTCTCCTTGTGCTTTACCACAAGGAACTGGGGGGGGGGAGGGGGCACATGAGAAAAGGCGAGGGTCAGTTTAGGAAAAAGATGTCAGCTTTGTAGCAAAGAATGTGTTCTCTCTCAGTCATTCACGCTCACACAGAAAGCACAAATATGTAATTCCAATACACAATGCATGTCTTATACACATCAACGTGCAACATTAGGAACACCAACTATTACGGTCAGTTATGTTTTTCAGCATTTCTGTAGCTGAGAGGAGATTTACATTGTTTAAAAAAACAATAAAAAAGGCCTTTCAGTTAAAGTTATTCTGCCCCCTCAAAAGACGCCTGTACCTTCGTGGCATGTGACCTCTGCTGGACAATTCGCTCAACAAGTCCACGAAGCTTCTTGGACAGACGGCTGTCCAGCTCTGGTATCGATGTCTGAAACCCAGACATGTTCCATTACACACATGTATATTTAAAAATATATATATTTTAATAAAAATCTTATAATGTATTTTATAGCTAGTCACATCTTCTGCTACCTGCCTTGGTTTCCAAATATCCTTGTCATAAACTGAGATGTACAGTAAAACCATCCAGCCCTAAGCTGGGGCTGGCAAGCCTGGCAGGACTCACCGCGTCGCTGTTCACGTGAGCGAAGGACGGCACGTTGAAGACGCCCTGGATGAACTCGGGGGGGCAGCCCTGGCCCAGCCACAGGAAGACCTGCTGCCCGTTCTCCAGGAGAAAGGCCCCGGCTTCGGAGAGACGCTCCTCAGAGCAGCGCACGGCTGGAGGCAGAGCCTTACTCTCCACATCAAGGCAGTGCTGCGAGGGGGAGGGTGAACCCAGTGGTCAGGAGGCACAGCTCACAGTGATTCAGGCAGCCTATAAGAAAACCCACCCCATTTCATTTGTTCTGGTGTGTGTGTGTGTGTGTGTGTGTGTGTGTGTGTGTGTGTGTGTGTGTGTGTGTGTGTGTGTGAGAGAGTGAGAGAGAGTGTGTGCAGGTGTGCGTGCGCATGACTGCCTGCCATCAGCTACACATTTACTGATAAAGGTTATGTTCAGAAACTGCTCAAGGACACAATGCCTGTCTGGAAGCTTCCTTAACTAAGACAGCCAGTAATGTCATTGTCATGAAGCACGAGTTTACGGTTCTCACCACGGGAATGAGACGGGGGTAGAAGAGGGCTTGTGTGTCCTCCACATCCATGCCTGTGACCTGCAGCCTGTGCAGGGCCCTGTCGTCGGTGGAGAGGTCCACGCTGCCCACCAGGGCGGCGCTCTTCATCAGGCTGTTAATGTACACAGGAAGCACCTTCATGGCATCTGGGAGTATCAGCTAGAAAACATGAAACAAAAGAGCCACTGTCATTAAACCAGCAAACCAAGGTGAAAGAACAGTATCAGTATTACAGTCCAATTTATATACTTATTTGTACTGCAAGTTTACCTGGGCACAGCCCTTGTCCAAGGGAAAAACAATATGACTAATAACACCAGAATGTCACAAAGATTATTACATTATTGTAATGCACTGCTAATGAACAATGAACATGCATACTTTTATCTTCATACTTGAGAATGTGGCAAAAACTAAGCATAGCGTTGCCCTTTTGTTAGTCACACTTTCAGTAATTTGCAGTGGTTATTAGGCCACATAGCAAATGAAAATGAAATGACTATCATGAGGTGTCTGGGCGGCAGTAATATGTATAAACCTGAGCCCAAAACATCATTTCTTTCATTTCAGCTACACAGTTCTGCAGGCCACAGACTGAACAGCTAAGCTAAGCCAGTTCAACTGACTAAATATTAGCTTCCAAATATGTACCAGTACTTTCTCATCTGTTTATGGTCACAAATCCTAGTCTTCATGTGGTGAAACATAAAAGATCACTGTTGAATTAAAATAAAAAATAAAAATAAGTGTACACTTCCCTGTGCTGAAAACCAAGTTAAAGGAGTACAGAGAGATGACTCGTGCCATACAGAGACAGAACAGCAGTAAGGCTTCAAACTGATCTCCTGTCAGAACACGTTTTGACTCTAATAATGACACTTACTTCCTTATCTATCTGTCTCGTTTTGATACCCAACATTTTTCCAAAGATACTGCATGTAAATAAAACTTTCCTTTCCCTGGGATAAACGCGAGGGAAGGTGGAAATGAGCAACAAATGAGCAAAGGGAATTTAAAAACCAGCACCCAGATGGCACAGGAGGAATTGTAACAATGTTGGCACTGTACACGGTGCCTTAGCCCAGGTGAGATGGAGGGTTTGAAGATCGTTCCTCCCATCGATCCCCTTATGGCTGGGCGTGATGCCAGCGCGTGACAGGCAGCTATGCCACTCTGCTGACCTGGCTCACGGCAGAGGGGCTGGCACAATTTCTTCTGTAGCATGCTAGCATGTGCGCTGTCTGGTTCACCAGGATCTCACGCACTGTCTTCAAGGGCTGGTTCACCATGGCGCGGTAAGCTAGAGGGGCAGGAGAAGTGGGCACACGTCATGCCTGGCTGACTCAGACCAAGGATGAGCTGGTCAAGGCTGAGTCCAGTTTTTTTGAGATTAACTGAAAATTTTGCTTAAGTAACACCGTTTTGCTAAAAAACTCAAATAGACATGAAGATGTACATTTTCCCAAGTAAAACTAGCTACCTACAATTTTAGGTCTGAATTGTCATTTGGCAAGTGATTCAGAGTATCGTGTCATTGCATTTATTGGTAGCCTTAAGTCTGCTTCTTGAGCTGAAATCACTCTAAAGGTTTTCGTTACGAATAACGTAAACAGCAGTTTTAAATGTATATCAGACATGACAAACAAAGCCAATAACAGAAGACACAGCAGATGCAATATACCGTGGGAGGAAAATCCAGGAGGAGCTTCAGGAAGTTGTCATGCCGCTCAGCTTACCTGACTTGGCGAAAAAGTTGATGAGGGCATCAGTCTCGCAGCTCTTGTAGAGATCAGCCAATTGCGAGCTGCAGTTGAGGCCCAGGTTGTGGATGCGGAGCTGTCTCCGACCCCCGACGGACGTGTACAGCAGCGCGCACTGCAGACAGACGCACAGTCAGGCTGACGTTAGCAACGACAGACCCGTCACGCTCACAGCACAAGGGCGGTCCATTCCCACGACGCACCTGTATGAGGGCGCCGGCCTCCTCGCTCAGCTTGTCGTCGTGTTTGAACTCCACGGTGATGGCCTTGTGGCAGTCGACGGCGGCCAGCTCCACGTCGGTCGTGTTGCTCATGTAGATGTTTCCGAAGAAATCTGTGGCCCTGAACCCTAAGGTTGAGGGAGAGAAGAAAATGAATGATTTAAGTCTGGCAATGAACACACATTGGGGAAAAAAGACCTCTAAATATTCAAACTGTCAGCCCAATAAATGTGTGCTCATTAGCAGAAGAGATCAAAAGTTAAATATATGTACAAGGGAGTCACGTCTCTGCAGGCTGTTCTACCCACAAATTTATCTTAAAGATAAAGCTTTATTTAAAAAACATCCTGCTATATTAAGATTTTTTTTTTTTTTTTTTTTTTTTAAACGATTCACCTAGGGCTGTGTTGCTGCGGATACAGTGTCTGAGAAGCAGCTACGGTACTCCTCTGCCATCCTGTGATGCTTGTGTGTGTTGGGACAGGTGCGATGCCAACCACAAGTTCATTACCTGTGCTGGTCCGAACACGCATTATGGCATCGAACCCAATTGGTTTTTCCACATCCCTCCTGAGGTCACGCAAGAAATGTTCGCCGTCAACTTGCACCTGTAGCAAAAGACTAGAGGATCAGGTTGCCAGATGACACAGTTTCAGGTACTACTTGGAAATTGCCCTTACTTGGAACTGTACTGAAGTATCCCCATATTTGGAAAACAAATAATGTCAAAGGGAGAGTTGGCACTGAACGCAGAGGTCATTGTGGTTGAAGCAGCATGTGGGTCACTAACCCAGCAGACCCACATGAAGAACAGAGACGGAGCAGAGACTGCAGTTGTGGAACATCACCTGGAAGTTGCTGTACTTGTACACAGAGCCTCCTGTGTGCATGGAGACACTGCCCATGGTGGCCACATCCATGTACTGGCTGGGGAAGAGGAAGAGGTCCACGCAGCAGCCGCTGGTGACACAGTCCTGGCATAGCTGCTCGTAGACCCCCTTCAGGGGCTGAAAGAGGGTCTGCTCCACAAGAAAGAGGGCAAACAGCCAGTGAACACACCAACACACGTGAAGCTGTCATGGCTTACATGGCTGACCACAGCGGAGCTACAGACCTTCTCTTTCTCTGTGTTAACCAGCTTCCTGTCGTCCCGGTTCCGGAGCTTTCCAGGAGCTTCGGCAGTCGGCAGGGAAGAGTGGAAGATGAACAGCTTCCCGCTGCAGTCCGCTGCCTGCAGAAAGGGGGACAAGCAAACATTCTGTTGTAATGGAGTCATCTCTTTCCTTGACACACAGGAAAGCAAGGAGGTGGGCTGCAGCCCACCTTTAGCGCCTCCACTCCAGCCTGGATGACCGGGGCGAAGACCGTCTCGCTCTCAGCAGTGTCTGCAAACATGTCAGGGATCTGGTCCAACAGACTGGGGAAGTTTAGAGAAGCAGATCATCAGAACATTTTCAGTTAACTGCCTTGAGCCATGTCAGGTAACTTACCCTACTGTATGGCCCTGAAGTAACTGCCTTCAGCCATGTCAGGCAAGTTACTATATTCTGCGGCACTGTCCATCTCTCACACAGTACAAATACACATACGCACACACATGGGCGGATGTCATGGATCAATGTTAATTTCACAAACTGGCAAGTACTTATATATAAAAAAAAAAAAAGTCAGTGTTTTGTTCTCTACTGTTATTCACAAAGAGGCCGCATGCATTTCTCAGACGTACTTGTTAATGACGGTTCGAGACTCCTGGAAGCTGACGAGGAAGCCGTCGAGAAGTGGCAGGAAGGCGTCGGCCACATCAGAGACGACCATCATCTGGGGCTGTGCCAGCGTGCTCTTCACGTTGTAGAAGTGCAGCACCTTGTTGTAGGTGACGAAGCCCACCTTGATTGCTGAGCTTTCTGCTCCCTCCTCTCTGACAGGACGGAGAACAACAAACTGAGCTGGTTCCCCTCTCACCGGTACTTACCCGATTCCAAAAGGCTCAGGCTGCATGCACTACCTATTAAAATCAGTTTTTATGACTTTCTGCTACCAACATCTGTGAAATTATGTTATGGCTGGCTAATTTGTTGCTAAAACATTTATGTCCTGGCCCAGTTCATGTTAACAAGCAAAACGATGATTACACAAAGTGTGAGGGAACAAAAAGTGATACCAGAACTGTTCACTTGATTACAGGAAACTTTGAGGGAAAAAAAGCCTACACAATATTTTACATTAAAAAAAATATTTTACATTAAAAATGCAGCAGCACTGAATGACAAAAAGCTTTTGCCATTTTAACAATAGTAAAAATGAAGCAGCTTATATTTATACCAAATTGGCCCGTATTTTACATCCATATTTGGTGATGAGTCTGATCTTGGCTTCATAAACAGTTGATAACTAATTCCAGTGGTTTGTCAGTCCCATCTTAAAAACAGAACTCCTTAATGATTTACCAGTAGGAGATTTTGGAAATCTCATACTCCAACAAGACTTACACTACAAGCAATAAATGGTTATTAGCAGCAAGTTATGATAATGATTATAATGTTTCATGATTATGGTGTGTACGTGCCTGTGCGCCCACGCATGGATTGGTAGACTCATTATCCAAATATTTTGTTCCACCAACTCCCTACACAAGAACGCCACAAACATAATCACATCTAAAACTAACAGTACATCTCATCATTCAGGTAAGAAAATGTGTCCGTCCAAATTTGTAGCCTCTCCGAAGGGCACCAGCTTCATTCATGCCTCCCCCATCACATCACTCAGTTAAGCTAAATTACGTGTTGTCCTTCCTGGGAGTACTGAACACACTGTGCCGAATTGGTCCCCCATTTCAAACTCACGCCAGAACACCAAGCACCTCCCACCTTAGGGCTGTCGTAAATCAAGGGCAAGGCTGCCAGCCAATCGGGAGGGAGGTGAGAGGAGCAAGGAGTAGCAGGCGGGCAACGGGCGACACCCACCTTGGCAGCCTCTCAAGCAGCGTCTTCAGTTCTCCGCACAGCAGCTGCACCAGGCCACTCTTCACGTTGGAGTAGGACACGTCGATCATGAAGATGAACGCAGGTGGGTTGGGCGCCTTCTGGTTCTGAACGGGAGAGAGGCCAGGGGACACAGCAGATGAGGTGAGGTCCTGAACACTCGGTGACATGAGCAATGCGATGTCTTGGGCAATCAGACGTCTTGAGTGGTTGCCAATACAGGTGGTAAAAAAAACAAAACAGGTACTAAAAAGAGCAAAAATTCTATTATCCTGAACATGTTAAATGCAGTACCACACGTACACAAAGTGCACTATTTATAATAATCCACTAGCTAATACTTCCCATGTGTGAATTAGCTATACCATACTCTAGCCCCCTAACTTTTACTTTGACTCAGTCTCCTCTTTAATCTATGAAAAACAAAAGTCAAACAACGTTGCCAACCTTGCAGTACTCCAGAGTGGCATTGAACTCGTAGGAGCCCAAAGAGAGCTCTGGTCTCTGGTAGAAGTCCAGCCTGCGCCCCACATGGTCCAAATGCTGAAAATAAAATGCTGGCACTACAAGCCAACAGTGCAACTTTTTACACCAGGGCAAGTACAGGTGGGTTAAGAGGTCAGAAAAACTTCCTTTCACCTTAACATAAAAAAAAAAGATTTGAATTGTAAAATATTCCTAGTATTGTTTCCATAAGTGACATTTACATCTGCTTGTTTCAATGCTTCTGAAGTTAAATCAGAAAGTCTCGATTTTGCAAAATGAGCAGTCTACAATTGAGAAGACAGCAGAAGTACAGTAAATAGAGTAATGAGCATGGTAAAATCGCAGCGTGCTGCATAAGCCTCTCACCTTCATTGATACAGCTGCAAAATCCACACTGGTAGCGGCGCCCCCCGTCAATGAAGTGCATGAACGGGCACATGTAGGCCTTGCAGCGGTTGCAGCGGAGCGGCCCGGCCTCGCCATGGTCCGCCGTGTACAGCGGCGTCTGCGCAGGACACAACACACTGAAGCTGGAACACGGCACACACGTCATACCGAATCGACTGACCCGATTCCTACAACATAGTACACTCACAGTGGTCACAATGCACAGCACTGACACAGATGTCAAAGGTCACGCTTAAGCTCTCTGAGGTTGTCTCATTACGGACAGCGTCTGTGTTGCACTGGAGGTTATCGGCACACGCTAACCTGGCCACTTGAGTTGTTGTAGATACTGGACTCAGTTTTTTAAGACTGATTTCTATCCTACTATGTACAGAGTAAGGGTAAACAATGGACTCTTTCTACTCAAACACACTGAGCTTAAGTTACTGTATTTAATATTAAATATACTTTAGGATGTGACAGTTGTTCAGAGGATCTCAAGATTACTGTTTAATATCTGTGGTAAAAATGTACACTAAAGAGAAACTGACCCACTTTTTGATACTAATTATTAAGCTGCAATACACTATTTACAATTTCCAGAAACAATGAAAATACACAACAGTAAAGGGAACAAATGCTTTTAACCAGTAGGGGGTTTTGGATTTGCAACCTATCAAAACTAAGTAGTCAATGAGTCAAATGTTCAGGTGGTATACAATAGAAATATATGTACATGTGCACACGCTCACACACGCTCACACACGCGCACAAAACCTATACTTTCTTATGCATACAACTTGCATAAGAAAACAGCTGTTCAGCAAGGAAATCCATGTATTCTACACGTTTTATCAAGGCCTTTCTGACCACCGTTATCCATCCATCCATTATCTTAACCGCTTATTCCTGGTGAGGGTTGCGGGGAAGCCTGGAGGCCATCCCAGAGCACATAGGGCGCAGGGCAGGGGACACCCAGGGCGGGGCTCCAAACCACTGTTATAAATTTATTTAAAAAACATTTTCCCCTCTGAGAACAACAATGTATTCCACAGTTATTTATAGTTCAGTTGGATCTTCTGAGTGGAAAAAAAGGAGAAAAAAAGCTACTATTTTGACTCTGCCTGGGTCTGATTCACACTGTACAAGAAGCCTGCATGTTACCAAGGGACAGCTACACAAAGCAGACCTTGCCAACAAGTTAAAGTAAATCAGAGATGACCACTTATTGTGTGGTTCCCTTGACAACGCCACGGCCTGAAGCGTGGGCCTCTCCTCATCACTATCTTGATTTGATGGACCCACACTTTACTACAGCAGCTGACCTTCAGACAACTTTGACCTTCAGCTCCACTGCTTTAGATCCAGCTGACCTTCACACAGTTCACTCCCCATTGCTTTAGCTGATCAAATGCAAGTACAAATAACCTGCCACTTTAAGACATGTGATAAGTAATATTACTGTGGTGTCTGATGGGGTACCTCGTTCTCGGGAACAAGAGCAAAGGGTTTGATGATGACAGCCAGGGGCACATGGCACTGCTTGGCCAGCTCTGCGGTGCAGGGGAATGTATACGCTGTGGAGCGCATCACCCTTGGGCTGGCGTTACCTGCAAGACCACAGTCATTCAGTTAACACAGCAGCTTCCCCTACCGCTGCCTGCGAGACATCAGTCATTCAGTTAACACAACAGCTCCCCCTACCGCTGCCTGCAAGACATCATTCATTCAGTTAAATCAACAGCTTCCCTCGCCAACTGTGCTGTACTCTAGTTTTGAATACAACATGGTAAGCTTGTTTGTTGTGGTTGATTTAGCTTTCCCATGCACCTACCAGTGATATATATAGTGCGTCATTTACTTTTTCTGCTGGCCAAAGTGCATCTGCAAGTGCTATGCTTCACCATTCGCAAATTTTCCCCATTGATTAGTGCTCTGGACCCTAACCTCATGAAATGGGTGTCTGCCGTTCCCCTACTGCTGCATGCTGTACATCCGCCACTCACTTAATATAATAACCATCCCTATTGACTTGACTGTTGCTGCCTGTGATACCTCATCCACTCAACACAACTACTCCTACTGACACGACATCTGCTATAAGAGGAAGCGGTTACAGTAGTTTGAGGGGAGTTATTTCCTGTGTATTTTACTTTTTATTAGTTTTTATTATAACTAAGTTCTTAAATAAAGGTGAAGATAAAAAAAAAAATTTCAGTTACCTTGATCCTGAACCACAAAATCTGTGGTGACCAGTGGGGGCACTTGTCCCCTGAGATTGGTAGTGTAGACCTGCCCCCCACGCCTGGCCTGGTCTTCCTCGATCACCTGGGTCTGGAGTATGAGAAATGAGAGTCGATACACAACTTGAAGGTGGTTGTCTGAGGGGGGTGGGAATAGACAGCTCTCCCTGAACTGTTATGTTTTTGATGTGCCAGTTCTTTTAAACAAAAATTATGGGGGGGGGGGGGGGGGCTGACACCATTACATAGTTTCAAAATGGGTTATAAATTTGCGTTGTGCTCAACAATTAAAAAAGTTGAAATTGGCACAACTGAAAGGTTATT
>JABJVR010000013.1:3639750-3651730 GCA_025773905.1 Chitala chitala
CCCCCCCCCCCCCCCCCCCCCCCCCCCCCCCGCCCCCGCCCCCCCCCCCCGCCCCCCCGGGGCCCCCCGCCGCCGCCCCCCCCCAATACAGCTCTACACAAACCTATTCAGAAAATCAAACGTGCAATGCTGAATGTACAGCTGATGGCAGTGTTTGAGGTTTAAAAATTGGAATGTGTACTTGAGGTCTCGTGTAGCTTCAGCTACTGGACTTTATGTTGGTAAAATAATGGTGTGATGTAATAACCATGAAAGCACATTACTGTCATGTCAACACCTGTCTGTGATGAGCTGTCAACACGGTTCCTTGCATGTCCTTGTCTTGCCCTGTTGTCGCTCGGTGACACCTTGCCAACGTTGACGGGTACGGGTCGGTCGTGAGGCCGAGCGTAGCGGCGTCTGCTTCTGGAGAGCTCAGAATGTTTGTCCTATTTCACATGTCTGCCATGGCCCCAGGTCACAGCACGTCAAGAATGGACACAAGGTTTTGATTTGGCACCTTGAGGAATCTAAGTGTACCGTTTGATTGAGCAAAATGTCCATGGCTTGGCATCATCTGGCATAGATTCCCACATACTTTGCAGTGGTGTTTACGTTACTTTTTGTACAGTGTAGATGTTTAGTGTGGTAGCTTTGAGCAGTAATGCAGGGTCAATGTTTCAATACTGAGTAGTCAGCACCGAAGTCTTGATTTGTCTTGGCTGCTGGAGGGGAACGGGTGGCTAACGGTTTATAGCAAAGAACACATTCGGTGCGACATCATGCATTTGTTTTGAGATTGACCGGGTCGTCTTCCCTAGCCCTCCTCCTGTGTGGGTTCCCCCCCCTTGGTGCTTCTACTGATCGAGGGTGAACGTGATGGTCTTGGAGGATGGCTTTTCTTTTGGCTTGGTTCTCGGTAACCGAAAAAAGCAAAGCTCGATTGCCACTGTGCGTTTAACGATGAAGGCGTCTGCCGGACTGGAGAACACCGGTTTACCGAACTCGTCTGTCGGAGATGTTGGGGTCCGCTTTGGGAATACTGTACCTGGTTTCAAACGAGGTCTGGTCAAAGATGGCGAACCTTATCGGGCAGTCTGACTGTCCGGTTTTGGAATCTGATGTTAAAGCCGTAAACGGGACCGTATATCACCAAAGGGCCCTGCAGACGTGCTTCGGTGGACGGAAAAGGGTAAATATCAGGAACGTCACATGGATCCTCTACCGCTGTCCCGAGAAACACCGGTGAGATGCTGGTGAATCTGGAGTTATGGGATGAGGGGCACTGGAGCCTGCCCAGGGTTTGAATGTCATCCTTTATGGTTTACTTGGAGCTGAGTTGATGTATACAGAGAAGCGGCGATGTACTAGTGACACACTTTGCCATGTCGCCCAATCTAATCCTGCTTCATGCTTACGGCTCAATTCTAGTTACAAATCCTGCGCTGTCCAATTACAAAGCGAGTAAACAATCGGGCGAGGATTTTGATACGAAGTCGGTGTCCTCTGCGTGACAGTTGGAGCGGCGTCACGTATGTCACCACGGACAGTCCGAGAACAACGCGCGGTGGACAACTACGTTAACGTGGCCGTGTTCTACGTCGTCGTCGTCAGGGTCGCACGGCGTGGCCCTCTGTTGGACGCAGCTGATGTGAAAGGGCTTTTCTTGTCACAATTGCTGCTTTGATTCTGAGGACACGATACTTTTGTGGCCTGTACCGTTCCACTTTAGCAAGCTGCTCCCTTGTCAACACGGTGTCACTTGTCGTCGTCGTCCTTCTTATTGGACACGGATTGAGGTCAACCAGCGGACGTGTTGGAGTGTCCTTACCGGCGGTATTGTTAATGGTGGTCATCTCTGTATAGCCCTGTGCTATTTTAAGAAACCATGATAATTGAACATTGAGGAGAGTGTCATTTAATAAAAGTGCTTTGTGGTGAGTTTCCGTCTGGTTTTTGCTGCGGTAATTGCTGTGACTGTCTTGCAGTGCAAGCCTTGTGTGACCATGTATTTCTGTGCACACGGCTGCTTCCTAATCTGATGAGGTTCAGGGTTGCTTTGATGTTTCACAGCGCTGGTGTAACGTAGTGTTTGTGCCTATTAGGTCACAGTGGAATATTGTATTATGTTTATATTAATTGGTGTGGTTCTCACAGCACCACCTGGAGATGTTGGTTAGTGATCACTGTAGTACGGTGCTGGTGTGAAAAAATGTATTTAATTGACCACAAATAAAGCATTTAAGTCATGTTTCAAATAAATGTTGGCTATCTTAGCAGTGAAGCATGGGGAAAGAAATCCTGTTGGTACGTATAAGCGCTCCTTCAGGGAGGTGGCTGCGTTTTGATTTTCATGCCTGTCACTAGTTCTGTGCACCCCGTAGATGGTGTTTTGTGACTGAGGAGATTGCTGTGAGTGGAGTACAGATTGCATGACACCAGATGTTCTTGTGATGTTTTTCCTGGCAATAATTGGTATAAATGTTCAAATAAAAATGTATCAAATTCTGCCTCTGTAACCCAGAGGATGAAGGGCTACTGATGTGACATGGGGTGTGTTTATTTAAAAAAAAAAAAATGTTGAGGGTCTGTCCCAGTGGAATGGGTGGGGGGATTTCTTTTCTCTGCCCCCTGCCCCTCCCACTGGGACAGACCCTCACATTCCTGGGTAGGGGGGATGGAGGTGGGTGTGTCTCCCCGCCCTTAGAAGCCACACCCATAGTAGCGTATATTGTGGAATGGTTTTTGTGTGTGTGTGTGTGTGTGTGTTAGGTCATGTGTTCAGGCATTAAAGCTTAGCTGAGTTGTGAATGAGGTGTACCTAGAGGAGGACAGAGTGGTAACGTTTGTGCCATGCACCATTCGAGTTGTAACTGAGCTTGTAGTAATTACTCTGTCTACAATCTTTGTGTAGCCAAATGCCAGTGTTAACTGCAGTCCATGGTAAAGTGGGCAGCTAGCACGTGATGGCCTTGCTCAGGTACACCAGCCTGATGTTGTAGCCTTCATATCAGTTCCTGGCCTGGGAATAGTGCATTGTTCTGGACCATGTGTTTATTCTCTGGTAATGCATGCTGGACATGTCAGTGTTAGGCTGCTGTATACATGACAGTATGTTGAGGCTGTAGACATTGTATTGCAAGGCCCTGCAGTAAAGAGCTTGCTGCAAGCAGTTTTTCAGGTCAGGCCTCTGTGCGTGTAACTTGGGTATCCTAGGTAGCAGTAATTTGTTAGAGCTGATTAATATTCCAAATTGCTCCCCGTGATGACGGAATGCAGGTTCTCTTTTGTTCCACACCGTGTTGGTGCTAGAGCAGGGCTTGTGAAATCACTAGCCCGATGTCATCTTGTAGGGAGGAGAAATGCGTTTCATTTTTGGGGAGCCACCATCAGTATGCGGGGTGTTGAGATTGCGCAGTCTGTGTATAGCGAGCGGCAGTACCGATCTGTCACACACCTGGAACATAAAACCCCAACAAGAACATAAGAGGTGAGACTGATGCACTGGAGGAGAAAGCATCTCCTATCTGTGACACAGACTGAATTATGTTCTATATTCTAAAGCATTAATTATTTCAGTTAGAACCAAATATTTGTATTGATTCTGTACTCGCCGTTCACTCACGACTGTGCCCCTGCACGTAACTCAAACGCCACCATAAAATTTGTAGGTGACACGACCGTGATTGAGCCGATCTCTCAGGGAGATGGAGCTTGGCAAATCTGTCCCTTAATGCTGGGAAAACAAAGAGCCGATTGTTGACTTTCAGGGAATGGTGATGGTCCCCTTTGGTGAGGAATGTAGGTAGCGATCCTACCAGGAGCACTTCCAGGTCAGCCCTCAGTGCTGACCTTTGGTTCTCTGTTAGTGACTCTTGGTGTCGTCATACATTCAAAACTCACTTTTGGCACTTGTGTTATGGTACCTGCAGCTGAGAAATATTGCAAGACTTTGCTGTTTTCTTGGTGCATGTATAATGTTTCCTCTCGATTTGACTACGGTCTGGATGTACTAACTAAACGCATCCAAAACACAGCTGCAGAAAGTACGACCATAAAGCGCTGTATGGTCATCACTCCCTCCCTGTTAAGTACAGAACTGATTTCAAATTTGTCTTGTTAACATAAAGGCACCAGTATATCTGTGAGAGCTGATTAACACTTGCAGGCCTACTAGTTGTTCCATGCGTACATAAAAGTATTGGTGCTAGAGCTTTTAGCTACAGAGCCCCTAGTCTATGGAATGGGGTGCCAAATCTGTCTCAGTCTTTAAATCCCGACTGAAGACCTACTTTTTTGATTAGCCTTCCCACGACAGTATAATTACTACTAGTCATACTGGCATTTACTAACCACTCTCTCCTCCCTGCATGTGGTCAGCAAAGGACATCCTATTTGTATAAAATTACTCAAGTATCACTTCTGTTTGACTGCCTTGTGCCCTCAGAGGTTTTTGGTTCCTGTTGTCATTCACGTGTATTGATTTCTTCAAATTGTCTGTGTAAAGTGCTTTGAGGCATGCTGTTGCAAAAGGCACTATATATTAAAAAAAAAGTGAATGGGTGTCATACTTACATTGTACTGCTATTATTTTGAACAATACTGTGACTAACCGGAATAATCCAGGTTTTATTTTTATTGCTACATGGCAAAAAAGTTACCAGTAGATTCTCAGAGAACAAGACGGAGCGTTCATGACGTGCTCAGTGTCTGCTGTTGACTGTACAAACTCGAAATGTTTTTGCTTCACAGGATTGCTAAATCCTAGAAACAGTTTAAGAAATGGAGTCAACCAACTTGTGGCACCTTTCATTCCACAATTCATTAACATTTCTTGGTTTTGCTTCAGAAACAGCATTTTTGATATGACCCCACAAGTTCTCGATGGGATTGGGCTGGCCACTCCATAACAATTTTGTTGGTTTGGAACCAAGACTTTGCTCATTTACTAGTGTGTTTGGGGTCATTGTCTTGTTGAAACAACCATTTTGAGGGCATGTCCTCGTCAAGTATTTTGATGTATGCAATAAATAGGCCCACATCATGATGCTTGAATTCAGAGTTTGGGGGTCGTCTCACAAACTGTCTGTGGCCCTTGGACCCAAAAACAATTTTTACTCTCATCAGTCCACAAAATGTTTCTCTTTAGGCCAGTTGATGTGTTGTTTGGCAAATTGTAACCTCTTCTGCACATGCCTTTTGTTTTAACAAAGGGACTTTGCAGGGAATTCTTGAAAATAAAGACGTCTGTGTGAAGCTAATCTGACTGTTGCTGAGTCTTTGCCATTCTGGTTATTCTTTGATCCATTCAACATACACTGTTCTTCTAAACGACCCATTTTCCTCAGGCTTTCAAATGCATGTTAACAAGTGCTGGGGCCACCTGTTTTTTCACAACTGATTAAATGCCACACAGCCTTAGAGCACATCATGAATGCTCTGTCTTGTTCTCTGAGAATCTACTGGTAACTTGTTTGCCATGTAGCAATAAAAAAGAAATTACTAAAACCACAATAATCCGGGTTTTGTCTCTTTTCCAGCATTCTCAGAAAAAAGGTACTCACTCACTGTGGTGCAGCAGAGCAGATTTAACATTGGTTCAAGAGGTGAGAAAATCAGTACAGTCCCTACCATACTTACTGCTCCAGTCCTTACTTAGGAGAGATTTGCTGTCTCTTGCAACACACTTCAGTGGTTTGCTGTTGCCATTTGAACTGGCACCTGCATCCCCCTGATTTATTCCCGAGCCATGGAGGCCATTGCTTTACAGCAATTATACAATACTAGGCACTGAAGCCAGTCCACAAGTACACTACACTTCTGCCATCCATGCTGGGAGTAGCTTCACCTAATGTAGATTACCTCCTCTGTTGGCACTGATTTATTCATACCCTTTGGGTGATGGCTGCCCCCTCTGAACCACAGCATGTTACTTCATCAAGTGCTAGATTTGAGCTGTGCTAATGATGTGTCTTTTATTGGAAGAAATTCAGGCACTGAATGTTGAGGTAAGACCAAGTGTGCCTTTTCTCAATATATGCACAGCACCTACCAAATACCTGACACTGTTGCTAGAGCTGGCCTAGCAACTCATCAGACACCTTTTTCCATATTGTCACTATACTGTACCTAGGCCAAGTACACACACTGCTGAAAGACCATTGAGGAGCCACAGCGTCAGAAGGTTCACCAGAGGCTAGAAACCATTATCTGGCCTCAACAGCATACACTTTCTGCCAAGATGATTACTGCTGCTGTCCAAAGACAAAAGCCATCTTCTAGCAACACCCCTGGACTCTACACCAATGAAATCAGAGGTGACCTTTTTTGGGGCAATGAGTGGCTCAAGTGTGATTAGAGGGGTTGAACAAAAATATCCTGACAGTGTGCCCTTCAATTGCATCTCAGTTATTTCATTCCAACTCCAATGTGGTGACACACACATCAGCAAGATTTATTACATTTATTCACCAACTGAAGCAGCTACAGTACAAACCCACTCAAAACATTGTTGCTTAATTCAACTACATACCCTTCAACTTATCCAGTGATGTAATAAACATGAACTTCAGCAAAACAGACTTTACAGCATTAAATACTCAAGCTACAAAATCCATACTGTACAATTGTCCTCAACCATTAAAACATTCATGACCCTCACACACATGACATTGCAGACAAACTGGTTCCACACAAAGCTCGCTAAAATGACTACATGGCCCTGTCCAGCCACACATCATTATACAGCTCTTCCAATTCACTGTACACATGACAGTCTTATGAAACAATACAACTGTGATTCATGTCCATTTTACACACATATATATATATTTCTTTATATACATCATAAAATTAAATTAGGCACCATAATAACTTTCTACAGACTTGTGACAAAAGTCTAACATAAAAAAACCCCCCCAAGTAAGTTAAATGTAAACATTCACTATACTACAAGATTTTTATTTGTCACATTTCCATGTGACAAAGCCCAACATGTTCTTCGCCCAGCAGCAAAAACCAAGTTACACAGACAACATAAATTTTCCCAATACATCACAAACACGTGTGAAAATGACCTGCGTTTCCTCTCAGCCAGCCTAGCATCACCTCACACTGCATTTCCATTTTACTCAACTCCACCAGTTTCCCTTCCATTGTATAGATAGATTGCACAGCCCACAGATGGACATCATACAAATTAAACGCTCCCAGTGAGTCCAATGTCTCTAGGTAATACAAAGATCTCAAAAGATATTTTACATCATAAATCTATCCTGAAATTCAACCACTGCAAACTTCCCATTGAAAGTTCAAAAGCTCACAAGATGTCATATGAAGATATTTCTCAAAGTATCCAAGTCAAAATATTTGTTCCAGGACCAGTAAAAAGTTTCTCCAAATTTCTCTTTTTATAAAAATATATGCTATTTTAACACACAAAGAGGTTCTTAGCTCTTTGGCAAGGTACTGCTTTAAGAAAACATGTTTTCCAGAACTTACAGCCGACAACTAAACTCCAAAGTAATTTCATACCTGCAAATTATCTTTGCTACACCACAAACTGTAATCAACGTAAAAGGAAAATAAAAAACTCTACTCACTACACAAAACCTCACTACACCGATGGCTAACACCATATGTACCAAAACATAAAACCTCATCGTTTACATTTTAAAAACTTCCTTCTACTGAAAACAGGACTATTTAACTGTGCGAGTCATAAACCCCGCACCAATTTCTAAACATAATAATATTCTACTCGCTTGCAAACACTGGCAACTGAGGGAAAGACACCACCAAACACTACATATACTTCCCCTTTGCAACACTGATGTACAAACACTACACGTATACAGCTCCTGTCCGCGTGCCACACGCTACACCTTGTGTGTCTTGGTCGTTTTAAAGGACACCTGCAGAACCCTATCCCCAAGGCGGTAACCGTTCAAACTCGCTATCGCCATGGCTGCCTCATCATAGTTTGTCATGGTAACAAAACCAAAGCCTTTGCACTTGTTTGTGTTAAAGTCACGTATCACCTTGACATTAGTCACAGCACCAAAAGGCCCAAACATCTGCCACAAGATGCTCTCATCAGCATCAGGTGCCAGATTGTACACAAAAATGCACCACCCAGTGCCTGCATGCCCAGGGATGTTGATTCCAGCCAGACTGGTGACACCATCAATGGCCATAGGTGAAAACCTGCCAAAAGAACAAGCAGCATCATTACCCAGCAGCACACGCTTGGGAACGACAGAACACAAAGTACACAGTACAGGTACTGACACCTCTTCATCCTACATGTACTGCTGGCCTGCCCCACATCATCATTTCCTATAAACACCCCTCCTCCCCAGCACTAATATTCACTACACTACCAAACACAAGGCAGCAGTCCACTCTGTACATTTCTACTACACTGAAGCACATGCCATATTCCCATATGTTAACAGCACACAAGGCCCCACCAAAAACTAGTCTTACAAAGCTTCTTGGCAAAAGCCACATGTGACTGTCCTGGCCTGACACCAATGGCTACAAGTACATCATCTCTTCTCCTTGGGTATCCCCCTTTATTCTTCCTCACTAACATCACAAACTACACCACAGTCCACTCTAATCCTCTACAACACTACTACTTCACTCTTCAGTTTGCCCCTAATTAAACTTTTACACCTCACACCAAATCATCAACTATACAACAGTCACTGCTCTTATACTACTACAGTTCCACATTTCAGCCACTGCTATGGAAAGCGTTACACTGTTCGCCCTACACAGACTCATTCTTTCAACCATTCCCCATTATTCTATCCCTTCACCAGAATGCCAACTGCTCATTTATCTTGACCATGACTGACACACATATCATCACACAGCTTCCAACTAATTTCACTACATTTTTACCTTTTCACACCATAGGCCATGTTTAACAGATTGTCCAACCTAAAAAATAAAAAACCAAACACAAAAGTTACATGTACAGCTTCTCACACCACCACCAGTACAAAACACAAACCACAATGACACATCTTCAAAACCAAGCCTCAACATCGCATTGTCCACCTCACCTGAAGCGCTGGGCCTGTTGGGCCAGCGGCCCTGGGTACCGCCGGCTCGGCGACTGGTACAGCTGGGACAGAAGCGCCTGGCTTGTCTTCTGACTCGGGTTGTTGGCAAACTTCACCGTGATGGGCTCTGCTGCTCCTGGGGGCTTCTCTCCATTCAGTCCCTTAATGGCCTCCTCTGCCTCCACTCTCCTGTCAAACCTTATGAATCCTACTCCTCTGGACACACCTGAGGAGGGGCAAACAGTCAGCCTCACGACATTCCTGTGTGGTTGCTATGCACACCGCATTCAGCACAAATGGTGAGCAGGCCTTAACCGGCGCGCGCAGTACCACACACTGCATGTATACACTATTCTGTCCACTTTAATATTGGCACACTACTGCCAACTATTACCCTTACATTCTTCTACCTACATGAGAAGCCACAGTACTCATTTTGAAGGGATAAACTGTATTTTGCAAGCTGTAGTCAAACACCGCTGCACAGAAGTCGTCTCAGACACATCGTACGTAGCATATAGCTGCCACTCACCGGTCACCTGGTCTACCAGGATGCGGGACGTGATGATGCGCCCATACTGAGAGAACAGCTGCTCCAGCTCTTTCTGACTCATCGCCTTTGGCAACCCACTCACATACAGGTTCGCATCCCGGATGGAGGCGGAGCTTGGGCGAGCATAAGACACCTGAATCCGGCAACACAGCACAAATTAAGCCTTGAACCTCATTACCAAATTCCACTCATACACTTACAGTATCACAAATATGCTTACCTTAACCAATCTGTCAAACTCTTCATAAGAAATACCACCACAGAATCAACATTAATACTCACATCTTCATACCTTACACCTCAACCCCAGAACACTTCCCACATCACGACACATAAGAACACTACCTGGACAAAACCATACCGCTGATGAGGCTGCATCATCAGACTTGAGCACGTTATCCATCACAGTCAGAACACTTCGGTCACACCTCTCCACTACCAATCCTGACTTTAGTGCCAACTGTAGCACCACATCAGAGGCTACTGCACACTCTCACCACCTCTACATTAACACTCAACTGCTTCTACACTCTCACCAGGGAGGCAAAATACAAAGTCCATCCTTTACTTTACACCTTTTAAAAAAAAAAAAAAAAAAAACTTATACAACATCACTATGAACCTCTACAACAGCCATGATCCCTTTCACACCACCTGCACATTTATGGCAAACACACTGACTGCAATGCCATCTAGTGGCAAACTATCAACACTTCAGGCTGAAGAAGCTACTTGGATGAGTATTGAAACACTCCTATCAAAACTAAAGAGGTCCAGTTGACATGACTCGACTTCCACGCAGCTCTACCGGACCACTGACCAGGTGTACACAAATGCTGCTTACCTTAATCGTTTTAGTCTGTAGTCTCAGGCCATTTAGGGTGTTGATTGCTTTTTCCGCATCCTTCGGCTCCACATAATTCACAAACCCGTAACCAAGACTCTGTCCTGTGAAAACACACACACGCGTGACACTGACTCATCTGCCTACAGACAAACACCTTCCGTCAGCTAACTTACACCCTGCTCTACCACCCTCATGTGCAAGCAGACAACATATACCTGCCTACGACTCACAACACAACAGCTGACGTCACTGTACAAACAGTGAAACCACGTCATTTCATCCTTCGTCTGCTGCTTATATAGAGAACACCGTCCAACTGAGATGACACCTTAGAAACTCAAGCCTACAGCATAGCATCTGAGAAAAGCACGTGCCTTCAGAATGAGGAGATGCCACATTAATTCAATTTTCCCCACCCACTCCTGAGCCATGTCTCCAAGTCCCACACTAACATTCGTATGAATACTTCTTAAAATAAGCCAAAAGGCCTACTTGGATACAGCTACGAGCATAATCACAGCTAAAAACACACCATCTCAGATCAGCCCCTCAAGCAAATGTTACACTACAAATTTGACCACATATCTTGTAGCTAAAACATGCAAAATGACTGTTTCAACCTTTGTTTTCCAACATTACCTTCTCCTACAAAGGTCTTGTTAAATACGGTTTTCTCCACCAACCACATTCTTCCTGCACTTCCCTTGGCTTGCCTAGACACAGGTCCCCACCAGCCTCCCTCTAGTTTGTGCAAACCTACACAAAGCACAGTATGACACCAGGCACTCATCATGATCCATTACAGATTACCAACATGTGCACAGCCCTGGACACATTGCACTGGATCCAGTCACCTCTTCATACCCATTTACATTTAATCACTTATGTGGAAAGTGACTCACTTTCCACATACATGTTACATCAGTTAAGGCCACAGATGCATTTCATTCACACTCAAACTGACCTCTTCACAGGTAAAAGCCACGCTATACTATAAACGTGCAGCTACAGAAACGGGATGCTGTGACAGGAAACAAGGTGACAATCATCTACATCGTACATTACACATACACAACAGACGCTGCCTATCCTACCATAATCTCGTACACAAATCGTACTCAAAGCCAATACACCACGCTACATTTGAGAAGTGCTAAGCGTACATTTATAACCCTACCCAAATGAACATTGACTTCAAAAGGCCATTTCACCAAATTCACTACACACTATTTCAAGAAATGTACTAGCAGTCCATACACTAACCAGTAATGCTCTACCATCAAGAACCAGGCTTTACTACAAAGGAGAACATGTACACTTGGTTCATTATCAACCCTGAAACCATTAATACTATATTATATATACACACACGCAGTAAAGCCCAAAATTATTCATACCCCTGGCAAATTCTGACTTAAAAGTTACTGTTATTCAACCAGCAAGTTTTTTTTTTTTTTTTTTTTTTTTACCAAAAAATAACAAGGGGTATTGCCAAAATTAAAAAAACAAACTAAAAGTGGCCAAAAT
>JABJVR010000013.1:3652320-3671496 GCA_025773905.1 Chitala chitala
CCCCCGACCTCCCCTGTACCCTCCCCACTCCGCACACGCACACCCTCGGACGTGACGTTACTTGTCACCTGCGCACAGCCGTCGCCCCCACACCCACCCACAGGACCTTCCCTGTACCCTACCCACAGCACACGCACACCCTTCCCTGTACCCTACCCACAGCGCGCACACCCTTCCCTGTACCCTACCCACAGCACGCACGCACGTACGACCGACCTTTCCATGAATCCCACCAGCAGTGTCCACACATTCCACCCGACTCCAGGTTGCTCAGCCACACTAACCTGCTCTTCTGCCAAGCACCCACTACAGCAGCTAAGGTGCAGCAAACTCACACAGAATAAACGTATGGTAGCCGTGACAACCACTACCCTTATCTGCATAGTCTGCAGTCATGTACGCTTATTGGGAAAAACACAAATTACTGAAGGAGCTGTGAGAAAACATTTCAGCAACTGAACCCAAGTGCTGGAGGGACTTCACACCAGCCAGCAGCGTTTGACCCACTTAAGGGGTGTGAACATTACAGCTTCTTGGACACAGAAAAACAAACAGATGAACAATAGCACCCAGTCAGCACCCTGCCCACAGGGACCACAAAACAAAGCCTGCAACACTCAGCAGACAGACCTAGGAGCAGCACCTGCCATTCAGAACCCCCCCCCCCACACACACACACACACACACACACACACGTCACAGTGCAGCACCACACCACGTAAACACGCTTGTAGACTGGTGCCAAAGCCGAGTGCCATCCGTTTCAGTCACGTCTGCATGAGCTGCAGGCCTGTGTCTTCAGCCAACATAGTGCCATACTGCCGTTAACCAACCCCACACACCTCAGCTGTGAAAAATGTCTTCATGCAGCTTCTGAAAGCCAATTCAGAGCATAGGGGGCTCCTCCAACAGCAGCTGGGAAAACATGGAGTATTCCAGGGTTCAGGGTCAGCAACACACACACACACACACCCTCTAGTGCAGGTGAGGAGTACCAGCAGTATGTGAAACTCAGCACCCCCCAGCCACATGTGGCACACTCACCACTGACTGGCAGCAGACATGTTCAACAAGACACAACCTTGGTAACAACACAGATCTCCAGCACACGTCGGTTCACATCTCTCAAACACCACGGCAGGAACCGACCAAGTCCATAAACATGCCAACCCTTCAGCAGTATTATAGACAAGCATTCAACACCACAGACCTCAGGAGTGGCCCTTTCCTAAAACTGCCCGATGTTTTGGGCATCTCTGTAGGTTAGCTAGCCAGCACAGGCACACATCCCATACCAGGTCTGAAGGTCTAGGGGCCATTATAGCTTCAGGAAGCCAATGACAGAACCAAGAGTATTGTCACATAGATAAAGTCACATGCCCAGTACGGATGGGGAAAAAAAACCCCAGAAGCAAAATTGATTTGGAAGAAACAGGTTCCTTCAAATTAAACCAATGGTTGTCCGTTGATAATTAAGCAACATCCCCACTCACACTACATGTTTATGTTCTGTAACATTTCGGATGAACCATCAAACACAGGAACAATTTACCAACATGACTGAAATACATAAAACGATCCCACAAGTCTTAGTGTTGTGGGCATGATAGTAAACAAATTGTATACAAGCTGAACTGAACCTTCTCCGGCAGGACAGGTGGAAACATGTTCCAAAACACCATTTACCTTACACACTTTCCAAAACCAAAGCAAAGACGATGGTGTACTCTGTACCAAGAACATTTTTAGCAGTTAATTCACAACACACACAAGCTTCCTGAAAAAAGGCACAAAACCTCAACTATACCATACACCACAGCTCAGCATCGTATGGCCCAGGGGCCGCATCTGGCC
Organism: Chitala chitala; assembly: GCA_025773905.1. Classification (NCBI taxonomy): domain Eukaryota; kingdom Metazoa; phylum Chordata; class Actinopteri; order Osteoglossiformes; family Notopteridae; genus Chitala; species Chitala chitala. The sequence continues at coordinate 3,654,175 of JABJVR010000013.1, forward strand.
CTTTGCCTGTCCCTGACCAGCCCCCGCTAAATCATTGGGAAATTAGGAATTAAACAAAAATATTGCAGTTTAGTGCAACCTTGCTGCTTTTATTTTGAGGCCAACAACTTATTTTCTCTTTCTTCCTTCCTTCAATCTACACATTTCAGCCTGTGCCTTCAAGCATAAGCAAGCTGGTGGTGAACAACTGTTTAGAGGATATGCTAGTTGGCTGTTAGCCCTCAAAAATGTGAGCTCCTGTAAAAAATAAAAAAAAAAAAAAAAAAAGGTTGATGCAGAATGTAGAGTTTAACAAGACATGGACTTCGAATTATTTATTTACTGAAGTCAAAGGTAAAGCCGTGTGTGGAGATCAGGCTGCTGTGTGTAAGGACTACAGTTTGAATCGCCATTACAGTGCGGTAGTCAGACTACAAGCAGAAGAGCAGTTTGGCTTTTATATCATGCCTGTTTCATATTTTCATTATCCAATCGTAATATCTACTCTTACCTGTAGGAGTTTGTCCAAACTATACAATTGAAAGCTTTTTTATAGAGTGATAAAATGAATATTCAACAGAAGTGAGTTCAGCCTAATGGCTGAAGCCCTCCACAACACTCCCAGTCTCTTATGTGGCCCCTTGGCTAAATTAATTGCCCACTTCTGCCATACACCAAGTCACACTCAACATTAAAAGCCCCCAAGAATGGCATTTTCCATCGTCCCTTTCACATCATAAAGAGCCAAAGACACAGCAGCAAACAGCTTTAAAAATCACACCCTTGACCACGAGACCATCTGTTGCTTGTGACACAAGATTGGTGTGGCCACTGCAAGCAGAAAAGCCCACAGGTATAAACAGACCACCTGCCTCCCCCAGTCCTGACAAGCCTCTCCACTTGACACCAATGGCCAACGCTGTCTTTCATGTTCTCACACATTCCGATCTCCACTATTTTTCCAACACCCGTTGAGCAGATGGAAATCTTGGCTTAACACAGAAAGGAACCACTTACCCTTCCTCACCCAGGCACACCGCTGCAAACCCACCTTCACCCAGCCCATTTGCAACAATAAATACATCCTTAAGAACTACTGCAGAAAATGGTAAAGATTATTTCACAAAGTCAGTGGCGCACAAGAACCCAACTTTTTGGATATTTCATACAAATGTCAAATTCAAGCCTGGTGTTTTAAGTTGTACTAAAACACACACACACACACACAATCTTTGACTACAAAATAAAACAATTAAAACCGAAGCAGAACTCATTTCTCGGCTTTCATCGTTTCCTTAATGGCCAAAGCCCCTCTTAAAAAATGACCGACCTCCTGACATCAGAGCTCGATGCACATCCACACCACTCAAGAAACACCCTTTCATTATTTACAAAATGGAAAATACTATCCATTTAATATTCAACTTTGTCATTTTATAAACGGATTTTCAAATCAAAGCCACCTACAGTTTAGTTCCACTACATGTCGGCCTGGGTATGTAGATGGATGAAATGAGCACGTTTACTGAAATATTAACAAATCCAATGGAGTGTAAGACTAGCATTTTGCGTCGTTACACCTAAAGATCATACTCCTCATCAAAAGCGTCTAATGAAAACAGTGCTAATATTTGTTAGAAGCGCCGTGGAAGCAAATGACTCGTCCAAAGGATTTTTAACGATTTCCAGTCCACGTCACAGACACACACATTATACTGTAATGTCGTGGTCAGTATTAAGATTGGCAGTATACAAAAGTCAAAACTGTGTTTTAAACCGCAAAAGACTATCAGGTATGAAGGTGCGGAGCCCCGGTAAACACCAGCCATCGGTAACCGTTCGTGCCATGCGCGCTCAGGCTTGTGAACGCGTGTTTCCCGAAGCGCTCCTAAGGTAAGTGCGATGCTGGCGCACCCGAGGCGCCGCTGCAAAACCCCATCCTCACACGAGCACGTGACGCTTCTAAAGGTCCAGGGGTGCCGCTCAAACCGAACGGCAGGAAGCCCAAAACGCAGAAACTCACTCTACACCAGAGCCAACATGGTAAGCAGCATGTTGCATAAGTACCATTTATAATTGGTGTTGCGTGTCGCAGCAAACTCGTGCAGCAACCAAACCTATTCACGTGGCGTGTCTTTCAGTCATGTACCTCCACCAGCAAAGTTATTGGTTTCCATTCACCACCACCGAGGATATTAACCCACGGATGCTCCCCCCCCCATCCATACATTTGTCTGCAGTGGCGTACAGTGCATTTAAAGTAACTCCACACAACACCAAACCACTTCAGCGTCAGTCAATGGCTCATGCATAAAGTTGTGCTCGTTAAACACTGCTAAATCCACGCGTGTTAAAAAAAAAAAAAAAAAAGATGATCAGACTACCGATGGCAGGGGCCACACTTCAAAGTCAACGTAAGCAAAAATGCGCAAGATTGCACAGAAAGACCAGAAAAACTCATGGTATCAGACGCGCCTGATGGATTTTACAGGAGGCATTGAGTGAAGACCACCATCAGGAAGCCCTGAGCAGGTATGTGGTCTAATGATGTAGAACACGCGTGTGCAGGGGTTTCCATTTACACACCCCCTCACCGAGGAGGTACACAACACACTGCCTACACATCGTCTGCAGTTACCTGCACCCTGACACAATTACACATCTGCTGCGTTCCCAAACTTGCGAATGGCAGCCAAGGTCGCCAAACTTCAGAGAAGATCCAAAATAAAGTGCTTCCAATATTTCAGTTCCCTTTAACACAAGGCGGCACAGGAAGAGAACTCCCCATAATCCAAAAGGAATAACAGAGGCCCTCGCCAATGTACGTGTTCAAAGGGGCTAATTAAAACGCTGCACAAATTATAGTAGTTCACATTTATTAAACGTTTCACAATACGCCGAATAAGCGTTTTGAAATACAACACGTTCTCAAACATGTCCGTAATTCGTACCGCTGAGCGTTACCCGTCCACATACGTGTGCGCGCGCTGCTTCACGGAACATGCAATCCTTAATGTAAGTTTTACTCATTACCGGAGGGTGTTTGATGTAGACACACGTTCAACCATCCACACGTTAAGTGCTTTAGGTTGTGTTCTTCTTATAAACGTGGTTCCGTCCAAACCATTTTAAAGACCGTTTATAAATATAAAGCCATATACGTTATCTTCTGAAGCCAGTGCTTCACATCCTTTAAATCAAAGGATAACATTTAATAGCCAAACCCATTTAGTGACGATGTGCATCTTATGAAGTTTGTAGCAGCTGGAAAACGCGGGTTAATTAACAGTAGCGCGCGCCGTCCCACCAGATCACGCGAACGGAGAAGTAATTACAGCTCCACGCCCTGCCGTGGCGTCCTGGCTGATTCACCATCGCAGAGCCCAATCCCAGCCGGCAGCAGCAGGGTCACGCTCACGCCTTCACGCGCCCAGCCAAGAGGGCTTCACGCGCACTACACGCAATTGCAGTCACGCGCCTCCGCCAGTCCTGGACAGGTAGACCAGCACGACTGGCACGAGAACTGCCAAGCATGATGGAGCAGCTGCCAGACCCGCACGTGACACACTCCGGAATCCCACGAAACGTGAACTAGCGCGTGCACTACTGAACATCGCAGTGAAACCAGGTGAAAACGCAGCACTGCGTACAGGACAGCGTCGCCCACTTCCACTTACACTACAGGCGTTACAGCGCATTCATCCACATACAATATAAAAGCATGATGAAGCAGCTGCCAGCCCCGCACGTGACACACTCCGGAATCCCACGAAACAGAAACTAGCGCGTGCACTACTGAACAAACACAGCACTGCCTCGACCACTTCCACTACAGGCATTACAGCGCAGTCATCAGTATAAACACAGGTCTTACCGTTTGTGTTAATGAGATACTGGCGTCCTCAGGGTTACCCAAATACTGTCTGTTAAAAAGGCGAGACGTCAAAACCACTAAAGATTTTTACACTGATTAATTCAGCTTTTCGCAGTTTAAACTTGGAAAAACAATGTTGGTGGAATAAAAAAATATAAAACGAAGCCCACAATACTTTCCCTTTACCTAATGATATGCGTTAAAGGAAAAAAAACTGAAGAAAGAAAAGGAATTAAATAATAGGGGGGGAAAGCCGGCTTCAGCCTCTCTCGTTAAAGCCTCGCTGCAGAAATAAGCGACATCACTACGTGCGAACCACGCCGTGGAGGAGGTGTCTTTAAGGGGAAGGTAGTCCTGCTCCAGGATATATAGAGCCGTATCACAGCAGCCCTATACCTCTCCGCACACACACCGACACACACATGCACGCGGAAGTATACGCTTCGGGACCGTCTGGTGCCATGCATTGATATGCTGCGCGCAATTGGCTGGGCGATGGCTTTTTGACTCGTGCCTTACCGTAAGATCGAAACACTATTGGTCAAAAATGTTGATCAATCACGGGGATTTGGCGCATCCCGCAGATAGCGAGTCGGTGCATGAAACAAAGCCCTTATAAACGAAGAATACAGGTGTGTGGTGCATGCTGAAGTAATTCCCAAGAAAAACAGACAGCCAATTTTATTATTTTTTCCCCCCACTTCTCAATTGAAAGAGAAAAAAACGCTGCATAATTCACTGTGTATTTAAAGACTGAAGAATGCATGTGTTAACGTTGTAAAGTGTGTGTTCTGCTCACCGTTTTCCTGCCACTTCATGCATTATTTTTCGTCACGTGGAGTAAATGCTCCGCCGGCGAAAGGAAGACAGGTCCAAGTTCCCACTTCTCAGTACATCACCCTGTATTTTTGTTACACAGTGCCGGATTTGGGTGGCTTTTAATTTTTTTTCCTTTAATTTTTTTAGTGATGCACGGTTATAGACGCACTCCTAAACGTAGCGCAGATCCTTCAGGGCGGTGTTGACGTAAGAACAGCCACTGGTCCTCTTCATGTTACAGACCACATCAGGAAGGCTTTAGTGTCCTCGTGGATGAGTGAGATTCGCTGGTAATTGACAGCAGGCTGCTTATGCACCGTACAGGACGCATGAACCCGGCATCTTACTTCAGGAGTTCTACAAGTAAAAGCCAGGACGTATAGGACATGGAATATGGCCTTTTCCGTCCTCATCGTGCATCTTAAGGCTTTTAAACCGTTAAGTACCATTTATAATTGATTTATAATTACATTTCCGGACATGAGATATACGACATACCATAAGGACGTTCAGGTAAGGTATTTTCCTGTTTTCAGACACGACTTTAGTATTGTTTCTAAACCTCATCAACTTTAAATACATTATAAGAACTTTGAACTGGCTCGTTACAACGTGTGTAGGCCAGTACCTTCCATGCATGTCTTTTTCCCAATGGAATACTGGAATCCCCACCCAGATTTAACATGTTTTCAGTCAGGATTGCGGTGTGCACAATATATACATCATTCACAGTATTCAGTGTCGCTGCTGTACTTCAGCACCCAGGACAGCGACCTGCGCCTCCGTGGGAACCTGCCTTACTGGCGGTCTCGTAAAAATACTACGAATTTTCTCCATCAGTTTAGTTCAAATACATTTAGTTTATAATATTTCTTAATAGGTTTTCCTATACTAAAACTCTTCGCGACAGAGGGACTAATTTGGACAAATTTTACATTGTCCATATTTTGCTGTCTTCTTATTCTTCTTGTTTTGTATGTAAATATATTCGTCAACGCCAAGGTATTTATAAGTATTATGTACGTGTTATCAGTTTAACCTAAATCTTATGTAAATAATCCAAAATTTGGCTTTAGTCGACAAATCCAACAAGACAAAATGATTAAAAACGTATGGACAATAAAAATTCCGTATTATTTGTGCAAAACTTTCATTTATTTTAATTAGTAGGTATCAGTCGTTTTATTTTTATTTTGCGCTGAATTAGTAGGCTTAGTTCTAACGATTAACGCAAAAAGCGGATTTGTTTGGCTAAATTACTACAGCTTTACTGCATGAAAAGACAGCAGGACGATGTCCTGAAAAGAGGAGGACAGGGACAGTATGGCATCAGCAGGCTGCAGAAATGGGGGCAACCGGAGAGGTCCTATAATGGTAACGTGTGGGGGGGTCTGCAGTCATGAGGACCAGCCACTGAAGGGGGTGCGGCCAGGACGTCCTCTGTCAAGTCGCACATTAACAGCATTTAAATTCCTTGGACTAAGGTGTAAACCCCCCAGAATTACGTGCCGAAGAGGGGGAGCCTTCGGCGAAGGTCTATGGTCCTCTCTGTGCTGAACCCTTCACAAACCGATCGGATCGTATTAGGCAAGAGCACAAAAATGTACGTATTCTGCATTAGCCGTCTTATGATTTATATTTAAATAACGGTAGCAGTAAGTGTTTTCTAAATATATCATTTAGTTAATATGGACTGCGCTTACAGTTTGTTTCATCACGCAGGGTGTCACATATAGGCAGTGACAGCAATACGGCTACAATTTCAGTTCACTAAATACTTAATATAACTTCTACATTATTCCTTGCTAAGAAAGAAATATTTGATGGTAATTTTGGAGTATTGTAAGGCCAGACACAAACGACAGAGCCTTACTGTTATAAGACTATAATACCTACACAGTTCTACAATTCCTAAGATATATGGGGGGTTTCCAGTGAGAAATATAGTACAAATCTGCAGCCTTACAATTATGGAGCTGGAACAAGGTCTGGCCTGAATATTATAGCAACAACGGCTATAACAAGATTGACCAGCAATACATGTTATACAAATTAGGGTTTACATACACAATCCCATATCCTGACTAAAACCAAGGCTAAAAAACTCTGCACTTACTAGTATATCAGCAGACGTCTGCATCCTAACATATATAAATACCTTGAACAATTAAAGATGATGTGAGATGCACTTCAGTACCTCACTACCTCTTGTGATGAGGCCTAGTTATAGTTTGTAAAACCTGAGTTGCATAAAACCCATTGCCAGTAGTTTGGCTGTGGTGTCCTACACATCTCTAATGGTAACAGTTAATGGTCACATCTGTGATAGTCCAAAGTAAACAAACCGTGCTGTGAAATGTGTTGTATTTGTTTCAGTTCTGCGTGATGCTGCCCAATGTGGACGTTGCTCGTGTTTCTGTGAAACACAGATGAAGATGCTGCCGCAGAAATGGTCATCAGCATCACACTTTCACGTTTTTACACTGGTGCCTTTATGTGACCTCGCCAAATAATTTTTTACACATAATGAAACCATCTGAAGGCAAGACACGCCTTATTTAGTTAATTACTTTCTACAGGAGCATAGAAAAAAGTAATTTATGTGAGAAGAGCAGATTTAATTAAAATGGGTCACATTTAGACACACGGAGACAGTGGACATCACAAGCTGTAGAGCTTTTCAAGAGCGTGGACTGTAATCACTGGCGTTCAGGGAAAAAACGTACGCAATGAAACTGCATTAGGATGCACATCAGCAAAAGGCAGATGTTTAATGGCCTGTAACAGACAAGCGCCTTGCTTCTGTTTTATCAAATCCACTTGGTTACACAATCCATGTTCTACCTCTCATCATAATCAATACATCAAGAATGTTCTGGATTATGCATGCATAACTGTTTTTTCATAAAAGTGTTTTTGTTTTCATGCCTTGCGTGTGGTACCAATGGTCTGAAGAGGCAGGCTGAAGGTCATACCTGGATCAGGTGGGGACACTGTGACACAGCCTTCCTCAGTGACCATTGGAAACTCAGTTCTTTTCCTCACAAAAACAACTTGGAATTGGCTGGCTGCTGAATGCACAGCCTCTGAGCCGGGGCCAGACCCAGGAACCTGCTCAGAGCAGAGCACGAGTTCAGCAGGCATGCCAGTGAGTGCTGCTCTCAATCAAAGCAGACACACAGCCGTTTACAAAGATGGGGCCAGCACGTCCATGGTGGTCATTGTCAGATGTTCTTCCTCCCAGAGTTTTGACGTTAGTGGCCTGCGGATGACTCGAAGGTGATCAGAATGCTGCATAGACACAGGGATGTGAAGACTGAAGAACCAGTAGGGCTGAAGGGGGTGACGGTAATTAGCTGGAACAGCAAGATTCCTGACACTCCCAGGAACGTTTGTCCTTCTCTCTGCCACAAGGATCATGAAGGTCATCCTGTAAATCAGAAAACTGCCATTTTAAATAAACACCCAGACTGTGTTGTAGCTCGGGAGGCCTTTTTTATGGCACAGACAAAGGCAAAGTACATCATGTAGACCAATAAAATGATCCTGACACTCTGTGCTGGAGCAGAACTGATTGTTTTTGGGTAAATGTCATGTCTGCTGATATTGACATTTGCTGTTAAGATTACGGTACGCAATCTTTAACATATTTAAGTGAAGTAACCAAAACAACCACAAAGTCACAGCAATAAAAACATCAAACAGTCATGTCTAAAAGTTTAAAGATTATATACCTCTGTGTGTGTGTGTGTCTAAGCAGGAACATTACCATTTTATGTATTACAGTTCACATTTTTAAGCAGTTAAATTTTTCTGTTGAATGATGGCAGAGACACTGTTTCAATTAGGCTCAATAAATGCCTCATTTGTCAGTCATTGCTCATTAAAGAGAAACTCTGCCACTCTCTGATGATTCCACCACCCTGGTCAGCAGCCTGGATGAGGTCGCTCTGAAACACGCACATTGGGGTGATGGAGTGTATTCCGCTGCCTAACATCTGAGCTCCACACCCACTTAGGTCTCACCCATGATGTCTGCAGCTGCTCTCAGTAAGACACTCGTGACTCAGTCCTGAACATGGCGTTACCTGCCAGCTGGAGTTTTAATGGCCAGGTACTGCTGTGAAACACAATGTGCTCTTCCTCTGCCAGTCCTGGTCATGCACAGGACTGTCCTTCGGTTCTGTGCAGAAACTCCAGGTTCACCTGGGCGCATGTGAACCTGTGCAGACAAGACAGGAGGAGGAGGCATGCACTCACACCCATCGTTATCGCCGCGGCTGCGTCCAGTCCATGTTATGTGCACATCTGGATGAGTGCTTTTTCACCAAGTATTAAACGCTGCAGTTACAACTTCAGAACAGCTGGACTGTACCTGTCACATCTTTCTCTCACATTACAAACAACAGTTCTGCACACTGCAACCACTCCTCTAGTGCTGCTTTGGTGAACACATGAGGAAATCAAGTAATTTAGACATCACTCAAATTAACTACAGGTAATATGAACAGTACCAATGTGTTATATTGGTTAAATGCTTTTATTTATTAACACAGATTTAAAATAACACTCTTTAAGTCTTGTTTCAGGAAAATTGAGCCATAACCTGCTGTCCGAAACATTCACATCATAGTTCCAGAACTGAGATCATGAAGGAATCTGAAAAACAAAAACATGAAAACACAGATACTCAGAAGTCCTCTTAACATTCAAACTGTCTCCCTCACGAGTGTGCGCAAACACACACACACACACACACACACGCACACACGTGATATGGAATATGACAGATGGTGTGGGTTCCCATAATAAACACCTTAACACCTCAGGAAAGCCTCAACATACACGATGACAGATCCACATCGCCATTGGCAGAGCCACAAGGTCCTCAGTGCCAGCCCGTGCCAGGCAGTGCCAGCCAAACACAGAATATAAATATCAGACAAGTGTTCAAACAGCAGCCATATTTACAGAGTGAGAAACATTACAGTAGCCCCCCTGTACCTACACAGACATGTTCCACACCCCCCACACATTATTGAAATCCGCATGTTTTTTTTCCTACAGATTCAGCCATACGATAAAGTTTCATTTATACATGAGGTAAAAGATCAAAATTAATCATATATATAAAATATAACAATTATGACAATATACTATAATAAAAGTTATGTGAATGCTGCGATCCGGCGATTGTCCATCTGATGACTGAGATGGCTGCTGAGCGGTAATGGGTGAACAGTGTGGACATCCTGGACAAACGGATGATGGGCGCAACTTAACACTTATGACTCATTTCTGGAGTTTTCCCTTTTATATTTTCAGACTGTGGTTGAGCATAGGTAACTGCAACTGGTAACTGAAACTGGTAACTGAAATGCAAACCCGTGATGGGGGGGGGGGTGGCTACTGTAACGCTAATGATGACGCAGGATGGCAACAAGTACTATTATGAAAATTATGAATTAAAACATGGAGCCACTTGTTGTGCTGCTAGGCACAGTAACAGTGTGATACGTGCCCGTATGGTGGGCAGTCCTCACTGGCATCTCTACACTCTTCTTCTGTCGAGCAGCATTCACCCTCCATCTCTCTGCCAGCAAAGAAGGAGAGTGAGTCTTCGCTGCCCTCCTCCTGACCCTGACAAGGAGAGCGACGCTGCCCTGTTTTGGGCAGTGTTTACTCTCTTCCTGTCAGGTGTCTCCAGTGTAGTAAAATAGTGAAAGGAGAAGCACCAACACAAACAAACCACAGCAATTCTTCCTATGTTGATCCTCAGGGCAAAGTATGTTGGGTGAGGAGGTCTGCAGATATGCTGGAAATAGGGCATGAAATCTCTATGAAATGTGTCATGTTTTCCAAGATGTGTAAACTCGTTTTTTGGCCTTCTCCCCGGCTCAGAGCTGGCACTGAGAGAGAGTGGTCCTGTGTACAGACTGATTTAACACCCTGACCAAGTGATGGCTGGGCCGCGATATGGAGAACGCCGTGGCTACGCTCCAAGCCTGACAGGACCTCTGAGGATCAGCCGAGCTTACAAGATGGAAAACAAACATTATAAACATGCATACATGGGTGGAACTTGGCTGGTGATTTATCAGTCCATATCTGCACAGGAGTAAGTGTGTAGCAGGTTGGGTGACTAATGCCTTCAGGCTGCCATTATTCTTTTGAACCTAAAGTGATAAATCAGGAAAGGAGAGCCGGCATGTGGACATCGTGTGGACATTAGGGACTGATCAGAGTTTCCCATGTTGCTGCTAGCAGAGCTAGCTTCATCATGCTGCTCTCATCGTTATCATTTTTCTTAATAACATTTGAAACCTTAGCTTTTTAGGCTCTGAACACTATAACCACTACCCCCCGCACGCACACACACACACACACACACACACACACACACACACACACACACCACTTTTTCCCTGAAGTTTGTCTCTTTCAACAGTGAACATTTTAGAAGTGAGGAAATACAGTCTACCTCTGGAAATGCAATGATTATGATGTGTTCTGTATGTACCACAGAGTGTGACATATGAAACAAAGAGGCACACTGGTGAAGGGGTGACTCCTCGGCCATCGGCTACGTACTGAAAGCTGCAACATGGAGATTACTGCTGAGGTGACACTTATTTAACTGCTTTTGGCTTCCAAAATTCAAAATGACAGCTAATTCTGTAAGTAAGGTGTACTCATGACAGTGAATGTTGGCATTATGTCAGTCGCCCCAGGGATTCAATCTCAACCAACCCTCAAGGTTCTCCCACAGAATCAAAGAGTACAATATAACAAACGCCAAACTGTTATTAACCCTTATTAGTCTTTGAATCGGCAAGTGAATAGCAGAGTGAACAATACAAACTAAAATACAGTGTAAAGATTTCAGCAGAATCAGAATTCACTGTCAGTCATCTTTACCAAAACGAAAGGCATTGTATAGGCATTGTATATTGCTTGTCAATAATTCACAATGTGTAAGTACAGCACTGTATACAATGGGTGTTCAGGTCACATGTCAGCAGTAGGGTACTGAGGAGCAGCTCTGTAACAGTGTTCAGGTCACGTGTCAGCAGTAGGGTACTGAGGAGCAGCTCTGTAAGGGTGTTCAGGTCACGTGTCAGCATTAGGGTACTGAGGAGCAGCACTGTAAGGGTGTTCAGGTCACGTGTCAGCAGTAGGGTACTGAGGAGCAGCTCTGTAAGGGTGTTCAGGTCACGTGTCAGCAGTAGGGTACTGAGGAGCAGCACTGTAAGGGTGTTCAGGTCACATGTCAGCATTAGGGTACTGAGGAGCAGCACTGTAAGTAACACTGCCTAATATGAGCCAACACAGAACGTGTGTGTGTGTCTTTTAAACACTGCTTATTGTGAGTATTCTGCAAAAATACACAGTTATTTATCAATTGTTTACCTACCATACAGAGGAATGTCTCACAGTGAATGTGTGTGAAGGAAACCAAGACAAGGAACTTCTTAAACATCATACACAGCTTGTGTGACTTACTCTTTTTTCTATTTCAAAGTCTTGAATTTCAAATTCACTCGGTGGATATTTAATTTTTAAAAGAATGCATAATCGAGATGTTGTGCGCACACACGCACATGCACGCACACATACACACATGCACACACACACGCACACACACACACGCACACGCACACACGCACACGCACACGCACGCACACATACACACGCACAACTTCCCGTTTCCATGACAAAGCAGTCTGCTCTGTAAATCCAGCCTGACAGAGATGCGAATTTATTTGGACTCTTACCTTACCTAATTTTTGCCTTCTCTGCTGTTGCAAAACACTTCTGCAGAATGGCTTTGTGCAGGAAACTCGCATGAACCATATTTTTATGTCTATATTTTTAGAAAACTGTTGCTGGAAAATAAAACTGATGAGACAACATTAATCACATCGTACCAAAACTTTGTGTTTACCTGTCAGCTGTGCTCTCTCATCAGTACACTTTTAGTGTTTCTGCACAGAATCATCATAGCTGTTCTTGTTTTTCTGTTTACTCATTACTTTATACCAGCACAGACTAGCGTGGTGTGTGGTGATCTGCTGGGGACCTCATGACAGTCACAGCCTGACTCACTCTTTGTCTTGGTCAGTACAGTTTTAAGAGTGGCAAAGTAAAGTCAGTGTTACATCATCTCACTAAACCTTGTGGTATTAATCTTGTAAATTCATCAGTGCTTCTCAGTGTAACAATTCAATGCATTACAAGTAGGAAAACCCATGCTCCAAGACACACCTCTAACTGTAGTTCTGTGCTCCAAGTCACACTTCTAACTGTAGTCCTCTGCTCCGGTCACACCTCTAACTGTAGTTCCAGGAGCTCCCAGCTGGTCACTGATGCCTCTCCCCTGACACAGTCTTACTGCGGAGGCCAGGAGCTCCCAGCTGGTCACTGATGCCTCTCCCCTGACACAGTTTTACTCCAGGCAACCTCTTAAAGGAGTGCAGAAAAAAAAAATGTTCTTACTCCACAGAAAATAATAGTTCCTGCCAGTTTTTTTGGATGTTTGAAATACGTTGGTTACGTAGAAATGTCTTGTCAGTGCATGTGGTGGTTTGGAAACAGTCTGACTGTCTACAAACTGTGGTGGTTTGGAAACAGTCTGACTATCTACAAACTGTGGTGGTTTGGAAACAGTCTGACTGTCTACAAACTGTGGTGGTTTTGAAACAGTCTGACTATCTACAAACTGTGGTGGTTTGGAAACAGTCTGACTATCTACAAACTGCCAGTTCATGTCCTGGGAATGGGGATGTGTGGCATGTGATCTAGGACAATTTAGTGATGTTCAGCTGAAAAGTTCCCATGAAACACACAGCTATACAAATGGATGGAAGTATTAGTGGAAACTGTAAATACGGCCAAACTATCTACAGAGAGGCTGGACAGTCTTCGTGTGAGTCGTCTGAAACAGGGCACTTTGACAGACATTCGGCTTCATCGCAGCTCTGTCCTGACCTCAGATGATGTCGTGAGAAAACGTGCACCTTTTAGCGGCGCACACGAGCCTCAGAGCACCTGAGAAGGCCCTGCGTCTCCAAAGCACGAGGGACTTACGCAAGCCGTCACCAGGGCCAGCTGACACCTTACGGTGCAGAAAAGGAGCTGAAAACCCGCTACTGTACTGAGAGGGCGGGAGATGAGCAGAAAGTCCGGTTCGTGTGGAAGGAGGTGGAGATGCAGGAATCTCACTGTAAAGAGCCTCAAAACTGTCTGATCTTAAACCCTCAAAAACTAGTTATTTAAAATGTACATAAACACAAAATTACCATTTTGAGACAACAGAAAGATGCCCCCCCTTTTCCAAAAGCACAAGTACGACACGCCACAAGGTCATAATAATCAGAATTTAAATCCGATCTCCTAGACCAAAGCTGAGTTTGGTGACTGCAGCCATCTGCACGCTAATCAAAATGCCATGTGATTAAACAGGCTTCTCAATGTGACCATCAGAGGAAGAGGGAAGGGGGGGGGCTGGCACAAGTGACCCTGGAGTGACCCTGGAGACACGCCCCATAGTAAGCACCAGGCCAACCCTTTACTTCCAAGCAGAAACACAAGCTGGTTTTTAAACACCAACTTCAGGGAGATCCACCATGGATTCCCAGGTTTCCTGTTAGATGAAGGGATGGAGATCCTGTGTGTGGCTTTTTATGAAAGCAGTGAGAAAACAAACAAATAAGGTGGAGAAACAGAGAGTGAAAAAGACAGAGAGATAGAGAGAGAGTGGGTTACTATGTTCGAAGCAATAACATTTAAATGTCAAAAAATAATTCTTGCTTTAATATTTTCTAATATTAGAGTATGAAGTTTCCACAGAAGCAAAGGCCAGGAATGCCCTCAAGGTAGAGAAAATGACTTACCACTCTCTCTCTGACAGTTCATAATTCCATTCCTAATGTATTTTCTTTAAAAAGTTTAAGGTCAGTTTTCATAACTGCTCTTTCCATATCTAATATATGGTTTTCAAATACATTTTTCATGTTGTGATAAGATGACGGTGTCCGGGAGATCGTTATCATTATGGTAAACCATAATTAATCATATTATTCAACACTGCAGCCTTTTAATTCTCTCTTTCAACATAAATTAAACTTGCTCATGCCGATATCTCCAGGATGATCTTCCTGAGCGAAACGCGTTCTGCCTCCAACGTGACGCACTCCTTCTACGTTAAAACGTAAGGGAAACAGTTTGAGAGCAGCCAGGTTCATTTACTTCCAAGGAGTTTTCGCTACCAGTCTGAGAGTTGGCGACATGTTGTCGAGGGGATCGGAATGTACCATGTGGAGATAACTCTTGGACTTTCAAGAAGACACCCCCTGCTGCATCTTCTGTACGCTGCACAGCAGCAACTAAAATGACCCACGTGGAGTGGTTAATTTTCACATTTCATCACGAATATAAAACAGCACCTGTTTGGATCCCTCTGTGAGAAGTCACCGTCCTTCTTGTACCTTTAAGTCACTTATTACACAGACTAAGGAGGTAAAATAGGTGTTGCTTCAGTCCAACACTCAAAGACAGACATGTGAGGTAATAATGCAAGACTTTAGGTGCCGTCTTGTCTTTATTACCTTTTGATTTAAATGAAAGTAACAGATATAAACAAAAAATAGTAAAAGAAGCCAAGTTTATCCATATGCTGTGCTGTGTAACTGTATGGAGTAACATTCATCGCACAAACATTACCCCGAAATTACATTCTGCTTCTTGAATAATGTTAATTGTGAAATAATTTATTATTATGAGGCCATGAACAATTTCCTTCTTGCAGGAATGTCTTTCAGTGCTAATGCTGTTCTGCACATCTTCTTACTTTAAATAGCACTGGTGCTCTGTGAACCACGACCGCAATAATTAAAGGTTAATTTCCTGTATCACAAGATCAATCATGTTCTAATGAGCTGACAGGAACACATCAAACCTGATCAAGGTGATCTGCTGAGAGGAAAAACCGCTCAGGCAGGAGCTTGGTGTGGGAGGGCGTCCACCGTAACGGAGAGGGGCATCCTCTCCATGCTCTGGCCTATTGTTGATCGTGGGAAATGCTAGCCAAAGCTGAGCATCAGGGATGCTTGGGATGTGAGATGAGGGGCTGTGAGCATCACTCATTTCTGAGGGGCTTCTCTCCAGTCCGCCACGAGTTCCAGAACAAACATACTGGCCTTGGAAAATGTTAGCGTATGGAAGGGTGTGCAGTTGTCATACCACGTTATCTGGGAAACTGACCTGAGTTCAGAATGAAGTGCGAGCAGCAACACACCACACACGCCCATTTATTTTGCTCTGCTGCATGGCTAACAAAGCCTTTTTGACAGCCAATAAGACAACTTGTTCAGAGAAGAGAGGGGAGGAGCTGGCTGATGGACAGCAGAGTGACGTGTGTCACGTGACCATGGACTGCACATCACATGACATGCTGACACTATCTCCGTGTGCAGAGTTATATCATGTTCTGGAAGAACGGAGGCACAGAGGCAAGGGTTGAGTCTAATGGGCGAATGAGTTTAATACAACAAACAGGGTACTGGTACATAGACCCAAGAAACAATACAAAGAAATCTGGCAATAAACAAGTAACAGAATAAACAACAGACTTGGCACTGCAGTTTCACTCCTGTACCACAGGAGAGATGTTTCAGCAGTGTCTGGTTAGAAGTTGTAGCTGGACATTTCTCCACATTTGTGTGGGTACATATACTCTCGACACAAAACGTCGGTTCATATTGCTAAATAAATCTATGCTTAATATACCAGACTTAATGACACTAGGCAATCTTCACCAAATTTGTGACAGAAATGAGGTCAACATAAATTCCTAAAATTATAATGTGCTGTTGTCAAGAGAATCTTTAAATCTTAATCTTTAAATTTTTATCTTTAAAGCTGCAAACAAACTCACTTTGTCATGATGTATTCTGCTGTTGACCAGTGTAACTGTCTCATGAGGCCAAACTCCTCTCTCCTCTCCTTTCCTCCAATAACGAGACCCACCCCCAGTCAAGCGCTGCCATCTGAGCTCTGAGCTTCTGTCTTTGCTATGTGATTTGTGTAATTACAGCAGTCCAAGAAAACAGTCTGAGTTGATTTTTTTTTTTTTTTTTACACCATTGTGGAAAATTTAGTTTTTCCATTTTTATACTCTGGGAACCTCCTGTACAATAATTAGAAATGTACAAATTGCCTACATGAAGTAAAATCTAATCAAAATTGGACAGAAGAAGAAAATACAGCAGCGAAAGGACTAAAGCACATTAAACCAAGAGGAACCAGAGAGAGTCTGGTATGAAGTGTAGAAAAGCCTGCCAAAGAGAAACTTATGAGATGTAATCCAAATGATACACAACACAGTGCCACGTTCCTGTCAAATGGCACACTCTGCTGTCACCTTGCCAGCTATGAGCTCAAACACTGAGCAGGGCTGCCGAGTGTTCGTGTACAGGACAGACACCGCGTGTCCACTGCATATCTCTGGGTGTGAGCTGAGCAGGGCTGCCGAGTGTTCGTGTACAGGACAGACACCGCGTGTCCACTGCATACCTCTGGGTGTGAGCTGAGCAGGGCTGCCGAGTGTTCGTGTACAGGACAGACACCGCGTGTCCACTGCATACCTCTGG